>CAMXCT020003967.1:35692-49121 GCA_947184155.2 Cladocopium goreaui
TTTTGTCAGACAGACTGCTTGGTGGTTTCATGTCAACAAAAATCCCATCCCTCTACGGAAAAAAAACAATGTTTTTTGGCCTCCGAGATGAGTAGATCCCAATACAAAGGCCATGGATTTCTAGAACGTAACTGAAAGATGTCGTAGATGGATGTAGATGGTTCATTCATGTTCATTCCAGGCGTAAAATGCTGAGCCATGCGACTTCAGGAAACTTCTGTTTGTGAAGCTGCCATGACAGTTTTTGTTGATGACCTCAACACAGACACGTCGTCACGTGCTTGGACATAGGTCTCAGGATCCCAGGACAGAAATGGTAAGGCCTCAAAGCTGATTACAGCCCAAATTGGTGGTTTACTACAAAAGCAAGTTTGGTCGCTTTGGTATCTTATTTCTGAGCAGAAGATTTATGTAAGGTTATTTTTTTTATTGGTTAACTATGATCCTATATCATATTATATAAGATATAATTAATATACATTAGAGAATTGGGGAGCCGTCCTAAAGCCGAAATAAATCAACTAAGTCTGATCATTCATCAACTTTGGAGCGGCTTAAACCCTGCATCGCGCAAGTTTTGCCCAAGGGTTGCCCAATGTTTTGCGCAAGACCCGTGGAAGCCTGAGGCATCAGACAAGAACATGACGTAACAACAATGCAACACAGAAAAAGTGGACCACACTGTGGTGGTTTGGTGTGGTCATTCTGGACATCCCCCCATCTATATAATATGCTATTACAATACACTATACTAATGCTAATGCTAATACAAATACTTAATACTAATATCAATACTAATACTGATACTGATACTCATTAATACTAATGCTAGGAGAGCGCTTGGAAATGTGGGCCCAGTTTTTTTTTTTTTTCTGAATGCTATACCATACCTTCCTATACTTTACTATGATATAATATAATATAATATGATATAATACAATATGATATAATATATTGTAATAGATATAATATAATATATAATATATAATATATAATATATAATATAATATATAATATATAATATATGATATATAATATATACTATATATAATATATTACAATATAAAATAATATATAATATAATGTAATATAAGTGTAAATAATGTAATATAAGTGTAAATAATATAATATAAGTGTAAATAATGTAATATAAGTGTAAATAATATAATATAATTGTAAATAATGTAATATAATTGTAAATAATGTAATATAATTGTAAATAATATAATATAATATAATATGATATAATATAATATAATATAATATGTAATATAACAGCCCTGTGTCTTCTTGCAGTCTTTGACCAACAAGATCCGGCTTTATCTTTTCCGCCAGGTGAGCTTTACCGGCGGAAATTCTGGACGAGGCTTACCCCTTCCAGAGGTCGGCGAAGTGGATTAGCAACAACCAAACGCGTGGTAGGATTCAAGGGGGCGCTTGCGCCAGTTTGGGTCTCTGAAAAAATAGGGGTTTTCCTATGAAAACATAGGATTGCCCATGGTTTTCTATGCAAAAAGTAGGGTTTTCAATGGTTTTCATTGATCAATTGATTGATGATATGCGTGTCTCTGAAAATGAAGCAATCATTTTATGGGACATATATATATATACACATAATGGACATATAATGGGGATAACCAACAATCTGTTGAGAATTTGATGTGTCGAAAGATGGGGGGTTTGCCACCAAATGGTAGTTGTAGTATATGTTACTTGGAATGGAATTTTGAGGCTCCAATTTTCAGACACACCAAACGAAGGCTCTGAGACTGTCCCTGGTTGCGTGCTGTTTACATGTCAGTCTCCGGCCGCAGGAAGGCTTGTTTGGTCAACAGGAACTTGCTGTGATTTTCTGCTGAAACTTGAGTTCAACCACTAAATACGGTGAAACCAGCGAACATCCTTGAAAACATTTGAAAACCAACCATTTTCGATACCAATTTTGTTTGGGTTTCGTAGTTTCGTGGCTGAATTGCACGAAGGATCACGAAAGTCGAATTGCCCCTGCATACTGTTCACCATTGAGTTGGCTCAACCAACCATGCCATCGCCAGAACGCTCCTGGTCCCGGGGCCTATGAGCAGAGAAGTTCATTGGGGAAAACGAAGATGTTCACTGCCAGAGGGTTGGGAGCACCCAGCAATACCCAGCATCCAGGAGGATGAGGGGGACAGTGCAATGAAAGTACAGATATGTTGAGTGGGTTTCAGATGTGGTTAAGCATGGTTAACCCCAAATCCAGCGAATTCTCATCATGTTCATTCATTTTCTATATGAAACAGCATTAACATCTGTATTAACTAACCTGATTAATTATTCAGGAATATGCCTGATATGCCCCGTTTTCAGGCATCCATATCATACTATATAGGTTACGAGGAGATCGAAAACAACCACCAATGGGTAGGGCACCTTAAGATATGTTTTTTGGATTCTCCAAACCTTGGATTTACTCACCAACACATGACGTGGGGGATTAGGGACCCAAGGTTGGGAAAAGTGGCTACGAAAAACCTCGTGGTCTTTGGAAGAAACTGTCAATGGATTGGTTATAGATTTTCCCATTAAATATGGACTTTCCTGTAAATTTTCCCTTAAACCAATCCAGTGAAACTGGTATTATGGCTGGTCCTTTTACTAGCCAAAATTACCACATAAAGATACATAAAATATAGCTACTTCATCCGCAGCGAAGCCGTCATGCCAGGCCAGGCCTGGTCAACATACCATGATCATGTGGGGATGAGTCAAAGCGTGGTGAACATCAGAATAGCTGCAATGTGAGGCCCCCAAGATAGCGTTCCGTTGGTTTATAACTTCAATAACTATGGTTTATGGTACGCAAATAACTATAGTTACTGGGGCGAATTTAAACCAACTTATAACTGGGGGACCTCACATTGTAGTAGAAACAGTATTTACAGCCATTGATCCATATACTAATCTGGCTGGACAATCTCCCTATGCGTACCAAGATCAAGCCATATCAAGGCCACATCATTCCCAAATCGCAACCGACTTTACAATGTCCACAACACACAGAATCAACAATTGTACATGTAATTGACATTACCATCTGGTTATTTAACATAGCCATTGAACATCCCTTATAAATGGAGGTTTAGTTCGCTGGGAAAATCATCTATTTCTATGGGCCATTTCCCATGATTTCCCATGGCTATTTTTTACATAACCAGAGGCTAATGAACTACCAATGAGTTAATGTACCTATTAGTGATCACCTACTAATTAATTAACTAATCACTAATCCCATTAATCCCATTAATCCCATTAATCCCACTAAATCCCACTAAATCCCATTAAATCCCATTAAATCCCATTAAATCCCATTAAATCCCATTAATTCACTACCATTTCATGGATTTTTCATGTGGGCCTAGCCTCGCATTTCTTGCCATTTCTTGCCGAGGCGAGCCTTGAATTCCTCCGCACGAAGTAGATCTCAGCCAGGCTCTGCGGCTGTGCCCTCCAGATTCACCATTGGATTTCAGAAACCAAAGGCATATGGCGCTAAGCGTCAGCCTTAAACCAAGGGATAAACCAAGATCCACCATGGCTCTTCCATTTACTTTATAGATATCATTTCTGAAATGGTTTCCCTATAAAATTTCCATATATTGTTCTCTTTAGTAAGGAGAGTAGAGTAGTATGTTCATAGTTGAATCCCAATGTTTGGTGGTGATGAAGCCTCATCTTTGATGCACCAGCGCTGGTTGTTAGATCGACATTGACGTGGTAAAAGGTACCAATTCTAGGATTGTTGAAGCCTTGTTTGTTTTGAGGGACATCATGTACAGCATTGTCGTCCCCTCTTTGCTGATTAAATCCAATCTTTTTGTGGTTGGTGCACCCCAGCTAGTGAGTGGGTTATAACCCGAGGATACCCGATGTTTTTTTTCTGTATATATATATGTATATATATAAGTAGGGAGTTAATCGAGTTAGTCGGTTTGAACTAATCCACGTTACTCAACCCCATATGCGAACCATGGTGCTGGAATATGAATCCCAACATTTGCCCCAAAAATCACCCAAACCCATAGGATCCATGTATGCTATATATGCTAACATTTACCATCAATATACCCCACATGTTAGCATATATACCATACATGGATCCTATGGGAAATGTAGGTAAATATTCCAGCACCATGGTGACATGGAGCATCTGGGAACTACTGTAATTGGGGTGAAGCCATCAGTCCTATCCCGAACTCGCGGACCGGAGCATACCGAGGTCCAGGAGCCTACGATCCCAAAAACAACGCGGTGCTCATGGGAATCCCCAGGCGGGCCATTTTAGGCGTTTTTGGAAAAACCCCACGGATGACTAGGGATGGCATCCGGAGATCATTTGGGGGTTTCCATAGTGATGGAATTTTTCCAGCTGTCAAAGGTTTGATTACAACAACTAGGACATATTAATAGACCACAATATCATATATGGTATATATATATATTATATATACCATATATTATATAATACACCATAATAATATATATATATATTTATATATATATATGATATATACTGTGAAACTTGGATGAGGCTTTGTCAAGCCCATTGCCAGCAAAACAAACGACAGGTTCCAGAGTCTCCGCTCCTCACAGCGAGCGAGCGAGGGGGGCTGACTGTGTATGCAACACCCTGGTCCCAGAAACGGGACTGCCATTTTGGAAGCCCTTCCTTCTTCCGGCAATATTGCGGCCCCGTTTTTGGGGCCGGTTTTTGGCCCCAGTTTTGGGACCACAAAAGAGCAGACAGGAGCTGCTCGACGGTCCTGACGGCCCGGATTTCGTCCAGCACACACACATCCGTATAATGCTATGGGGGGACGTGGCGCAGAAGCTGTTTTGAATCAGTGGAAAGGGCCCACTTTCCGGGGCCGCAAGAAGCCATGCTAACCTCTTGCGCTCTGGCAGTGTGCCGTCTTTACAACGCTTATGTCAGGAAGCTGTTTTGCACGCATCTTGGGATGGACTTATAACCTCTTATTTACATGCGGGTTGGAGGGGCATAATCGGGACGTACGAGGGGCGTAACCACAGATGGGAGCCGTAATCCCTTATTTACATGCGGTTTTGAGGGCAAAATCGGGACGTACGAGGGCCGTAATCATAGATGGGAGGGGCGTGATCCTTTATTTACATGCGGGTTTGAGGAGCAATAGTTTCGTGTAGCGTGGTCTCCTCGGAGTTTATCCACATGGGGTTCTACATCCCTTGCCTGTTTTCGAGCCACATGCCTTCCCAAACATAATCCGTTGCAATTGGTTTCCTCACAGTTCGGTAGTGGAGAATGCGTTTGGCTGTCAGTCGGCTTGTACTCAAACGGCGCTGCCACCAGGGCCCGCATCCGCATATGAAAAACGCATTCTTGATGGTGGGCCCTCAATGTATTATATACATGGGTACCCCAATAGCTGGATTGTTTATTTCATGGAAAATCCGAAAATAAAATGGAGTATTGAGGGTACCTCCATTCTAGGAAACCTCATCGTTGCCAGGTGTGGATTTGGAACGGCCACCAGACAGGACATCACTGGTGGTTCCAGCCTTTTCGGTCCTGGACCCGGCGCGTGACCAGCCTGCACTTGTGGTTTAACCAGTGAACTCATGTCACACGCAGGTGCATGGACATCAATATTTCCAATATGAATCAGAGTTACATATACATAATTGCATATATATATAGATATGTATATATATATATACACATACATATATATATTATGTAGCAACCAGTTAAAAAAAGAAAAACATCAACAACCAAGACTCTCAAACCCAGAAATTTCCTGGATTTCATGAAAGTCCTGGGTTCAGCAGGTACGACCTGCAAAACGCAATGTCTTTGGGCAAAAACGGACCAAAGTATTCCGCCACCTCGCGGCGTCGAGTGGCTCGGCCGTTGCTGGTGGAGATTAAGTATTGGATATTTTGGATTCATTATGATTCATTTAGGGCTTGCAAACAACAATCAATAAGTGTTTTTTTTTGTGACTTATGAATACTTATGAATTTTAATTGGGGGTCTCACCGAAATGAAGTGGAGTTGGTTGAAGCCCCGTTGTGATGGAAAAGGATGGAAAAGGATGGGGATTACCCTGTTGCGATTGCATGATCGACATGACTGACAAACTGAAGGAGTCAAGGATTACGGGAAGGTGCAATCATGGGGGTTGCAAGCTCCTACTCCTCCATGCATCAGACATTGCTGCTACCTGCTTTTCCCTGCGAACCCCAAGATATCGCTTGTAGCTACAAATCTTTCTCCCGACAGGAACAATCACACCTCAAGGTTGTTCCTCTGCAGGTTTCCAACAGTAACATTCTCCAACTTTCCTGGTGTCAGTTTAAGAGATGGACATCCCATGCTTCAGGTGCACGATTTGGACAGTTATGTGACTCCTGGGCCCGGCACCTACAATGCGCACACCACCTCATTTGTCTATTGAGCAACAGCTCAACCCTGCCTGGCGCACCGCCTGCCTGTTTTTTTCGATGGTGGGGTCGGGACTCTGGGAGGTTGGTTGTTTTGGTGGCGATCATGGCTGTTTTCAGACTCACAAATACACAGTTGTTTCAAGGAAATTGTTTTTCTCTTTCTTTGAAGGAAGGTCTAAGTTGCAAGACATCCATACTACTGCAGGCTAACTATATGTGATCCTCAAAGATCCTCAAAGCTGGTCCAGTTGGTTGGGGATTAGCACAAGAATGAGGTACTAGTGAGCGTCAAACAATAGACTATTTGCGTTCAACATGATTCAACATGGGATATTCTATGATGTTTGTGCGTTCAGGCATCGACAACCACCCAATCGTTCAGGTCATATCACATCCACATGTTCTATTGTGTGTTGATTAAATTGTCAGTTTTACTAGTTAAATACGGTCAAATAAATGTTTTGGTGGTTAAATCAACACTCTTGCTTATAAAATGTTTTGTTTGCTGGTTAGATGCCATTTGTTGCTAGTTAGTGAAATAGTTAAATCATCACTGTTGCTGGTGACATATCAAATTTGTTGGTTAGATCATCATGTTTGCTGGTTAAGCACAACTTTTTGTTGATTAAATCCTCTGGTGAACACACACAGCTTTTGAAAAACGTCGTCTTTAATAGGTCATTCATCTGTAAACATGGTGATTACCTGTATAGAAAGATAGACTATAGTCATGTATAATCCACAACGATAGTCATTATAGTCATTATAGTCATTCATTATAGTCATTATAGTCATTATAGTCATTCATTATAGTCATTATAGTCATTATAGCCATTATAGTCATTATAGTCATTGTAGTCATTATAGTCATTGTAGTCATTGTAGTCATTATAGTCATTATAGTCACTGTAGTCATTATAGTCATTGTAGTCATTATAGCCATTATAGTCATTACAGTCATTACAGTCATTATAGTCATTATAGTCATTATAGTCATTGTAGTCATTGTAGTCATTATAGCCATTATAGTCATTACAGTCATTACAGTCATTATAGTCATTATAGTCATTATAGTCATTATAGTCATTGTAGTCATTGTAGTCATTATAGTCATTATAGTCATTATAGTCATTATAGCCGTTATAGTCATTATAGTCATTATAGTCATTATAGCCATTATAGTCATTATAGTCATTGTAGTCATTATAGTCATTATAGTCATTGTAGTCATTATAGTCATTATAGTCATTAAAGTCATTATAGTCATTGTAATCATGATAGTCATTATAGTCATTATAGTCATGATAGTCATGATAGTCATGATAGCCATTATAGTCATTATAGTCATTATAGTCATTATAGTCATTATAGTCATTATAATCATTATAGTCATTATAGTCATTATAGCCATTATAGTCATTATAGTCATTATAGTCATTATAGTCATTATAGTCATTATAGTCATTATAGCCATTATAGTCATTATAGTCATTATAGTCATTATAGTCATTATAGTCATTATAGTCATTATAGTCATTATAGTCATTATAGTCATTATAGTCATTTTAGTCATTATAGTCATTATAGTCAGTATAGTCAGTATAGTCATTATAGTCATTATAGTCATTATAATCATTATAGTCATTATAGCCATTATAGCCATTATAGCCTTTATAGTCATTATAGTCATTATAGTCATTATAGTCATTATAGTCATTATAGTCATTATAGTCATTATAGTCATTATAGTCATTATAGTCATTATAGTCATTGTAGTCATTATAGTCATTGTAGTCATTATAGTCATTATAGTCATTATAGTCATTATAGTCATTATAGCCGTTATAGTATTAAGCCATTATAGTCATTATAGTAGTCATTATAGTCATTATAGTCATTGTAGTCATTTAGTCATTATAGTCATTATAGCATTATAGTCATTATAGTCATTTGTAAGTCATTGTAGTCATTATAGTCATTATAGTCATTGTAGTCTTATAGTCATTGTGTCATTATAGTCATTGGTCATTATAGTCATTTGTAGTCATGTAGTCATATAGTCTTATGTTCATTGTAGTCATCTATGTCATAGTCATTAGTCATTATCATCATGATAGTCATTGTAGTCATGATAGTCTATATTCTTATAGTCATTATAGTCATTATAGTCATTATAGTCATTATAGTCATTATAGTCATTATAGTCATTGTAGTCATTATAGTCATTGTAGTCATTATAGTCATTTTAGTCATTATAGTCATTATAGTCATTATAGTCATTATAGTCATTATAGTCATTATAGTCATTATAGTCATTATAGTCATTTTAGTCATTATAGTCATTATAGTCAGTATAGTCAGTATAGTCATTATAGTCATTATAGTCATTATAGTCATTACAGTCATTACAGTCATTGTAGTCATTATAGTTATTTTAGTCATTATAGTCATTGTAGTCATTATAGTCATTATAGTCATTATAGTCATTATAGTCATTGTAGTCATTATAGTCATTGTAGTCATTGTAGTCATTATAGTCATTATAGTCATTATAGTCATTATAGTCATTATAGCCATTATAGTCATTATAGTCATTGTAGTCATTATAGTCATTAAAGTCATTGTAGTCATTGTAGTCATTATAGTCATTATAGTCATTATAGTCATTATAGTTATTGTAGCCATTATAGTCATTATAGTCATTATAGTCAGTATAGTCACTATAGTCATTATAGTCATTATAGTCATTATAGCCATTATACTCATTATAGCCATTATAGTCATTATAGCCATTATAGTCATTATAGTCATTTTAGTCATTATAGTCATTATAGTCATTATAGTCATTGTAGTCATTGTAGTCATTATAGTCAATATAGTCATTATAGTCATTATAGTCATTATAGTCATTATAGTCAGTATAGTCACTATAGTCATTATAGTCATTATAGTCATTATAGCCATTAGAGTCATTATAGTCATTATAGTCATTATAGCCGTTATAGTCATTATAGTCATTTTAGTCATTATAGTCATTATAGTCATTATAGTCATTGTAGTCATTGTAGTCATTATAGTCAATATAGTCATTATAGTCATTATAGTCATCATAGTCATCATAGTCATTATAGTCATTATAGTCATTATAGTCATTATAGTCATCATAGTCATCATAGTCATCATAGTCATTATAGTCATTATAGCCATTATAGTCATTATAGTCATTATAGTCATTATAGTCATTGTAGTCATTATAATCATTATAGTCATTATAGTCATTATAGTCATTATAGTCATTGTAGTCATTGTAGTCATTGTAGTCATTATAGTCATTATAGTCATTATAGTCATTATAGTGATTATAGTCATTATAGTCATTGTAGTCATTGTAGTCATTATAGTCATTATAGTCATTGTAGTCACTATAGTCATTGTAGTCATTATAGTCATTGTAGTCATTGTAGCCATTATAGTCATTATAGTCATTGTAGTCATTATAGTCATTATAGTCATTATAGTCATTGTAGTCATTATAGTCATTATAGTCATGATAGTCATGATAGTCATGATAGTCATTACAGTCATGATAGTCATGATAGTCATTACAGTCATGATAGTCATTATAGTCATGATAGTCATGATAGTCATTATAGTCATTATAGTCATTATAGTCATTGTAGTCATTGTAGTCATTGTAGTCCTTGTAGTCATTATAGTCATTATAGTCATTATAGTCATTATAGTCATTATAGTCATTATAGTCATTATAGTCATTATAGTCATTATAGTCATTATAGTCATTATAGTCATTATAGTCATTATAGTCATTATAGTCATTATAGTCATTATAGTCATTATAGTCATTATAGTCATTATAGTCATTATAGTCATTATAGTCATTATAGTCATTATAGTCATTATAGTCATTATAGTCATTATAGCATTTAGTCATTATAGTCATTATAGTCATTATAGTCATTATAGTCATTATAGTCATTATAGTCATTATAGTCATTATAGTCATTAAAGTCATTGTAGTCATTGTAGTCATTGTAGTCACTATAGTCATTGTAGTCATTATAGTCATTGTAGTCATTATAGCCATTATAGTCATTATAGTCATTATAGCCATTATAGTCATTATAGTCATTGTAGTCATTATAGTCATTATAGTCATTATAGTCATTATAGTCATTATAGTCATTATAGTCATTATAGTCATTATAGTCATTATAGTCATTGTAGTCATTATAGTCATTATAGTCATTATAGTCATTATCGTCATTGTAGTCATTGTAGTCATTATAGTCATTATAGTCATTAAAGTCATTATAGTCATTGTAGTCATTATAGTCATTATAGTCATTATAGCCATTATAGCCGTTATAGCCGTTATAGTCATTATAGTCATTATAGTCATTATAGTCATTATAGTCATTGTAGTCATTATAGTCATTATATTCATTATAGCCATTATAGTCATTATAGTCATTATAGTCATTATAGTCATTGTAGTCATTGTAGCCATTATAGTCATTATAGTCATTATAGCCTTTTTAAGCCATTATAGTCATTATAGTCATTGTAGTCATTGTAGCCATTATAGTCATTATAGTCATTATAGTCATTATAGCCTTTTTAAGCCATTATAGTCATTATAGTCATTATAGTCATTATAGTCATTATAGTCATTATAGTCATTATAGTCATTAAAGTCATTATAGTCATTGTAGTCATTATAGTCATTATAGTCATTAAAGTCATTGTAGTCATTGTAGCCATTATAGTCATTATAGTCATTATAGTCATTATAGTCATTATAGTCATTATAGTCATTATAGCCATTATAGTCATTATAGTCATTATAGTCATTATAGTCATTATAGTCATTATAGTCATTATAGTCATTATAGTCATTATAGTCATTAAAGTCATTATAGCCATTATAGTCATTATAGTCATTATAGTCATTATAGTCATTATAGCCATTATACTCATTATAGCCATTATAGTCATTATAGTCATTGTAGTCATTATAGTCACTATAGTCATTATAGTTATAGTTTTTCTTTCCAGGCTAAATGTGTGCCTTTCCCCGGCGAAATCCTCCAGTTCTTCGCCGCCAGGCCCCTGCAGCGGGAAATTTCTGTGTCACCAGGTGTGGTGATTTCACCATTGGGGCGGGCGAATCGCTGGGAAATGATTGTTTATACAAGGTGGTGCCCCCAAGGTAGCTAAGTTGGTTTATAAGTCCAATAACTAGGGTTTATGGGCCTTATGGGGGTTATATCTATAGTTAATGGGGATTATAAACCAACTTAATAACTGGGGGGGCACCACCTTGTATATAGTTAGAATGGGCCTTGCCATGGGAGCTATCTATTCATATCAGTTCGTATAAGTTCATATTCCACCCCACCCCACACCACACCAGGGAAGATGTTAGAAAAGTGGGCAACGTAGTGGGAAGTTGTTGGGACCAAGGACGTTGACAGCCCACGCCACCCCACCCCAAGAAAAAAAAAATTTTACGAACGCAACTTTTCGGTCCGCTGGCAAAAACAACACAGGATTTCATGCAAGGAAACATGGTTTGCTTGGGTTTTTCGCCATACAATTTTCTATTATTTGTGTATTTAAATATTCATATAAACGCATGATTAACCATAGTAAAATTGATCAATATTGAACATGATTAACATTAACCGTAAACATGATTCACACATATAAACACATGATTACATCTAAAATCTTTACTGATTAACACCCCATTTTTGTTGGTTTAGATCCCAAATTTTGTTGTTTGAATTTCGTCAGGTCTTCACTCACCAAGTGATGAAGCCGAACCCCGGTTTTCGAAACGGGTCCGTCGTGTTTTGAGCAACCACCAGAAAAAGGGATAGGCATGTTGAACCCCTATTAACATAGTGGGAAATTACATAATTTCAATTATGTTCAATGAATTTATTTTTTAGGGGGGTTGCGAATGTGTCAGTTTGATTGGACACAGTTGGACAAGGAATCTTCAGATAAATATAGATAACGTCGTTGTACGTATTTCATCAGTTGACAGAATTGTTTGTTCGATTGGATTTAAGTCAGACTATTCGGATGTTTTGACATGTCGTGAATGTTTTTGTTGGATGACCAAAACATTAAATATACAAAATTATAGATGTACAGAGGCCAATAGCAGATACCACTGGTTATCCACACTAAGAGTGTCTTTATGGAGTGCTCGTCCGACGACGAGCATCGAATTCTCACCATTTCGGCACCGCAGTAGGTGTAGTGCGCATCCGTGTTTAAGCAGAGTTCAGCAGATGGATGCGACCGAAACTTGTTGACTTGACTAGCAGGGCCATCTCCACGGTTAAGGGTTTTTAATTGCACATGTTTCTGTGGTGTGTAGCGTTTCGATCCAATGATTTGGTTGGACCTGTCATTTTGGGACTTGACATCTTTTATCATAGAGCTCTCAAACAAACACATTGCTGCTGGAATTTGGTGTTTTCGTTCCTGATTTGACATCATTGCCAAAAACATTCTTTGTTTTTAGGAACTTATATCAGAGAACTCGCGCCCGGACGCAGAGCTTTGTATTTCCATTGCGAATCAACTTCGCTGACTTCGCGTCTCAACAAAAGGTCAAAGGAAAACCCACAGAGCGCCTTCGCTTGGTTGGATGATCCCTGAGGTTCCAAGTTGAAGTTAAAACCAGTCGAAACTACTTGGGATGGTTCGTAACTCTGTACGATGACAGACACATTGTAGCTGACATGTGATTGTAGCTGTTCCTGTCCCCTGAAATGTATAATATGATATTTATAGAATCAATCATCAATTTTGGGGGATACTAATGGATATTTTATATACATATATAGATGTGGGTCAAAATGGAAGACCTAGGGGAATAGAGATGTTAGTCTAGTTTAGTATTCACCATCCAATTATTGGGGTACCT
>CAMXCT020003968.1:0-195348 GCA_947184155.2 Cladocopium goreaui
TGAGGACCAGAAACAAAGGAAAAACATGGTGATTTTGATGAATGTTTAATGATTAATGGATTCTAATGGTATAATAATGGGATTTAATGAAATTCAACATTCAACAAAAGGGGACAATGTGCATGAATCATCAATGGATTCTAGTGGTATAAAAATGGACGAATAATGGCTGGTGATTTCATTTGGACAGTCGCCATTGACATCCATTGACCAAGCATCGAAGGGGATCATTTCACATCATCAAATCAGCCTCTTTTTTGGGGGATGGTTTATGATTGGCTTTACGACATGTTCTGGGTAGACGTCTATATCTGATTTTTCATGGTGAAGCGGCTGCTATATAAATCACCAACTATAGATGATCTTCATGAGTTTCCGTTGAACGGGGAGGGACCGGGATACCTCAATTCATGATTACCCTCTGGCTATTTAACATAGCTATGGAAGCCATGGCCCATTTACAGATGATTTTCCCAGCTAGAAACCTCCATTTATCAAGGATCTTCCATGGCGAACTGTTAAATAACCAGATGGTATTTGCAGTTGAATGGGCGAAACTATGATTAACCATGTCCAAACCTGTTTAGAAAAAGCGCAATATGTCTTGGCGAGCATTTGCAGAAACAAATTGTTCAAAGGAACAGACTGGCACATTGGGTGTGGATCTGACAGACTTAACACCTGTGGGCCCAGGTGTCCGACGGTTTTGTTTTTAATTCAAAATCTTCCAGTGTTATATAGAGATACTCAATACATAGTGTTCCAAATTAAAATCAGAAGAGTCCAATAAATGTTTCTGACGTGATGTGTGAGCGAGGAAAATGGCTTCAAGCATTCCACTCCTGGGAAGATTCATGAACAGTATGATGACACGGTGTGCCCAAAGGCATCATTTTTGGAACGTGAAACAGCCAGTAATGGAATGATGATTGAAGAAAAGACAATTCATGTTGGCTGCAAATCGCACGCGAGAAGTTTTCACTGGATCTAAGATCTCAAGAGCTACGAACGACACTTTTAGCCTAGTCCGATTTGCTGCAGTATTTACAGCTGAGGACAACATGTGTCCACCAAGTCCGAGTGACAGAGTCTGAGGACTCAGAAGTGCCAGATGCGCTGCAGATCGCACAGAGAGATAGCTGCAGACTGGCAAAAAATACACATTCTTCAGAAACCAGAAGCATCTCAATGATTCTAAATAGCTCAAAAAGCCCTGCGAACATGTGAAAAATCGACTCTTTCAAAGCGGAAACGAAGTCATGAACAAAACAAAAGGGTCTATCTTTGAGATTTGGTTCTGCAGATTCTGCAGATTCTGCAGTCGTCGCGTTTGCAGAACCTCCAACCGACGAAGCCCTGCTGAACGCTACCGCCATGTGGTGACACCGACAGCTGGGAGGCCACGGGTTGAACTCGCCAAGACCAAGCAGAGTTTGCTGTTATCATAACACATTCACCGTATTCATACATATATATATATAATATTTATATATTATCAATGTATATCATATAAATTCATATATCATCGTAATAATTCCTGATATATGATGCCTTCTGATCTCAAGACATTCCTTATATATGATTCCTGATACATGTTCAAGATATGTCTATCTGCCACGGCTAGTTCCCGTGCCTCAGAGGCGATGAGAAGCCTTCAACTGCCGCGTTGGCGAAGCGAACGAAGCGAATGCAGGTCGGGAGGATGTCGGGAGCTGAAGAGCTGGACGCTGAGCTCGGGGTGGGGCATGGGATGATAATATGGATCATATATGGATAATATATGGATAATATATATATATGATAATATATGGATAGTATATGATATATTTTAATATAGCTTATGGGAATATCATAGAACCAATTATATGGATATATATATATAGATAGTCATATGGGCTATGGACCCAATTACGTGGATAATCTATGGATGATACAAATAGTTGCTGGAACAATAAGACATATAATGGGAATACCGGATCATAGAAAATTATCAATATGTTTTGGGAAGATGAACATCCATTTATCAGTATTTTTTTAATGAACACCAGGGTACTGGATGTAGTAGGGTTTTGACCCGTAAGCACATCGGTTTGTCCAAAACTTCCATATACCCGGATACCCTAATTTTCATGGGGAATCTGACCAAGTTTTGGTTAGTATATAGTATAACTACCATATTATCACCTGTATGATCACTATATGACCACCATATAATCAATAGAGAACATTAAATAACCATTATATATGTAAGCACGGTATAACCACTAATAGACTATAGTTGCTTGAAGATCTAAACCAGAAGCTAACCCCTAATTTCACCATCCCAGGGTATCACAGGCATCCGACCATGGTGACGCTTTCTCCGTTGGCATCTTCTGAGGAACGCGTGGGCGGAGGCTACGGGGTTGAAGTGATGACCACCATCAGCCCGTTAAAATCTGATGAACAAATATATGTATGCCATTAAAAATCAAAAAAAACTGCAGATAACGGATTATAAGAGTATCGCTATAGCAATCCAACTATGGTTACTTTTTATTTATTCTAATTATTATATATATATATATATATGGATGATTTCCCAAACTATAAACCTCCATTTATCGCAATTCATAATCCAGTTTATTATTAACCATCATTAAGCATATAATAACCATTAATATTAACCATTAATATTAACCATTAATCTTATTCGTTGTGGTTCACTCCCCGTGGACCGATAGGCCCAGCCCGGCAGGATCTAAGTCCCGATGCCTCGCCACGCGGCTTTCGCTGGAGCTCTCTGGCGTGGGAGGCGAGGAAACTCAGGGTACCCTCGGGTAATCAAAGATGGCAAGCTGCAAAATACCACATACCCTCTGGTAATTTGTTACATAGCTATTGAAAATGGCTATTTATAGTGGATTTTCCCATTAAAAATGGTGGATCTTTCCATAGTTATGTAAACGTTTACCAGAGGGTATATACAAAATACCATATATCTGGGTAAATTATAACGACCTCCCTGTTCTCCCTCACTGGGAATCATGGTTAGTATTGGACATCATCTCCAAATGGCCGAACTATTCAGGTTAGTGAATTATTATAATTTACCCAGATATATATATATATATATAGTATTATAGTTATATATAATAATCATAATAATGATAATGATGATGATCATAATGATGATAATAATAATAATGTATAGTATATAAATTGTTGTAAATTGCTATAAATGGAGGCATAATGGAGGTTTATAGTTTGGGAAATCATCCATAAATGGAAAGGAGTTCAGCAAGCCATATTTGATAACGGGATCTTTTTGGCGGGTGCATGGGGGGATTAACAAATCTTAATGTTACATGAATAATGTGAATAGTATAGTATATTATTATTCCATATTATTCCATATTATTCCATATAACTAACCAACAATAGGATATTTGGGTGTGTAAACATGTTGTATACCCCGAACTAGTCGTTTAAAAGTAGGAAAACAAGGATGAATCAGCAGATTTAGGGCTACACTATTTTCAGAAAGAAACCATATCCTGATTTTATCCATTTCAGTTTATAATGACTTTTAAATAGAAAGATCAGGATCAATTTGCAAATGGACCCGATACTGTGGTACAGTAGGGTATTATTAAATCAGGAGCAACTGTAGTAGTCGGGAATATAACCTATATATTTGTCATGGTCAAGAGTTAGTCAACCATAAAGGGGGATGTCATTCCCCCTGTTACACGGTTAATATGCCCATTTCCCCTGGCGATGGTTGGATGACCATGCCCCATATTACCATGTCTTGACCATGGCACGTATAAATCCTGTGGGATTTGGGGGTAGTCGAAATGATGTACCCCCAAAGAATATGGTTAGATACAAAAATTAGCAACTGGTTGGTGGTTTGGAACATTTTTTATTTTTCCATATATTGGGAATAATCATCCCAACTGACTTTCATATTCGGGGTTGAAACCACCAAACAGGCAATGTTGTGGGGCTTTGAGCCGCGATATCATCAATAAAAAACATGTTCTCCCCAACAATCAGAAACAATTGAACAGCATGTCCACATTTGGTGCACTGGGATGGCTACAACGGAACATGTTTGCTCCTTTGGGGCAGACTGTTTTCTCTAAGGGAACAGGACAGGGAATTGCAGGTTCTAGCAGTTCATACTGAAGTTGCTTGATGTTGTTGATTGTTTTTGTGGTTCTAAGATTTGTTCTGTGGCTCTTGGTGTTTTAGTGAAGCTCAGTAGTTTATTCTTTTCTCTGGGGCATTTTTGTAGTCTTCCTTAGGTGCCTTTAGTTTTGCTGAACTTTTGAAATCTTTTCAGTATATATGGCGCATACCAAGATTATGATTTGAAAACACACCAATAGTTAGAAAGGGTTCTTGGACTGAAGTTGAGATTCAGGAAACCCACAAATCTTGCTTGGAACAGTGTTGCTCCTGAAGCATCCCAATCGTGTAATATCATCTATATAATAAAACCATATAAAACTAGCGTAGCTATGGGAAATCAATGGTATTTCCCTAGGAAACTATCTACTTTCATGGTTGATTTTGCATGACTATGTCAAAGTTACGTAGTTTACTGGAGGTTACCCGCGCTCTTCACCGCTAAGCAAAGTTCAGAAAGCTCTGCACCACAGCTGATAGGTGGCGAGTGAGACCGAAAACAGCAGCGAGACTGTAGGCCTGGAAGCGAAAAGATGGCAATGGACATGTTCAACAAGTCTTCCTACTTGGTTAATAAGTAACCGGATAATAACTGGTTAATAATAATGACTGGATAATAAGTGGATAATAAGTATGAGAATGATCATCCCAGGAATCATAAGTATCGAAACTGGTTAATAACCCCAGTAAGTCCTCATTTAGTGGGGTTATTTAAGTTATTTGATATATAACTGGGTTTTGAATACGGTTATTGACCAGTTCCTAAGGGGGATGCACAATAGGGATGCATTTTACGGATATAATTAGTGAGAAATAGTGAGATATAAATCACTGTCAATTGCAGTCTGAAAATTGGATACATATCCCCTAAATAGCCATCATCATGGCCGTCTTAACAGGAATGTTATGAGAAAACATTGGAACTGGGGGGTACCCAATTTTTAGACAAACCCATGTAGAGCTACATAGTTTGATCAGTTCTGAAACCGGGGGTTGTACAGCTTACAGTACCCGTTTCTGAAGAGAATTGCTATCACCCATGGGAATCGTCACCCAGCCAGTATCAACCGATTACACAAAGCCTTTTGAACACTGCTCATTTGGTTGAAGTGGAAATTTGAGATAGCCTCTGGTAAACTTTACATAGCTATGGAAAGATCCACCATTTTTTAATGGGAAAATCCACTATTTCTATGGCCATTTTCAATAGCTATGTAACAAATTACCAGAGGGTATTATCCAGATTTGATATTGGAGCCATACACCAATACACCTCTCTAGCTCTAGGAACCAAGAGCCAGTGCAGCTCGGTGGGTGAAAGCTTTTCCAGGCGAGGACACGGCTGAAAGAATCCTCAAACTGGTTTCTTTGACGTAATTCTCACTTGGATCATCAGTAATTGCTTACAGTAATTACCCTAGTAAGTCTGCTAAGTGGAGTTATCCCATATATAACTGGGTTATAAGTTATAAATATAGTCTAGTCTATTAAATACCAGTTACTAAGTGGGATGATCCTGGAAGTAATGATGCCTGGCCCAGAAAGGAACAAAAAGAAACCAGATCACCACTTGCTGAACTTTGGCTTGGTTTCCCGATCACACTATCACGCAGATGGATTTGCTTCGTCGAATTTCTGAGTTTCCGTATTGGGAATTCTATATCTCTATGCAGTAAGATTCCTCCGGCAATTTGTTCAAGCATAATTCAGGATATTTCAGCATGCACTACATCAACACTTCCATTTGGTGTGTGAGTGTTTTGGCCAAGGGAAAAGGCTCAGGTGCCACAGACCAGACATGCTTGCCAAAGTATACTAGGTATGTAATACCCTCATCTATTGCCTGGAAAAAACACATATTTTATATATGTTCAGGATCTTCTTTTTCATAAACCATTCCCATCTGTCTGCCACGACTAATTTCCATAGTAGTTATGTCTTACTTCCCATGGATAGAAAAGCCTTGGACCGTGAACCAATCCTGACCCAGTTCAAGCCACGCGCAGCAGGAGTAGTTCCATCAGCCGGGGGCCTCCGGTGGAAACCTTGCTGGATCTGGGGGCTTCCTGGGCTTGGCTTTGTTTCAGGTGATTCTTTATTTTTCTGATAGGAAATCCATGATTTGGGGAATCTACAGGGAATGTGTGATATATGGGAATATTGCTTATTGGTGTTCGGCCCCTTGAGCAAGTCCAAGTTGAGATGTTTCAAATTGCACACTTTTTTCTGAATCTGTGGAGGAACCAGAGGCCGAGCAAGCTTCAGCTGATGGAAAAGTATCATTCTTTCTAGTGCTGCATTGGCACTTCGTGTGGTTTTGCTGGCTTACAATTATACGTATGTCCAAAGACTAATGAAGGCTGGATTTGAACTTGAAACCTGGCGCTGCCTGAGTGATTTTACTTAGTCTTCTTGGTTTCCACACCTTTGGCTTAGCCAACTTGGAGATTGTTTGGGAGATTGAAGTCACGTTCTGCATTAGGGTGGCACATATAGACTCTGAATGCTAAAACCATGTCACGACTTTGTTGCACTTGGTTCCAACATAGCAAGATGGTTGTGGTAAGGCAGATAATGACAAGAAGTAACACTGTTCAACCTGTTCGACAAAGTCCTGTACTTGGATGTGCATCCAAGTTGATACACCTAGTATCACCTAGTATCACCTAGTCATAAATGGGATAAAATCACTTCTGTATGCTTTCCAACCACCTACCCACCAGGATGCGCATCGTATCCTGAACATGGACCGTCTTGACATTGTGCTGAGGTGCATCTCCCACCCTTCGTTTCAGCTGGAGAACTCAGATGATCTGCGAGATTTGCATCTGAAATGATCTGAAGATGTTGGGAAACTTTGAATTTTGATGATTTTTGATGATTTTTGATGATTTTTGATGGTATCCGGCCATCAATTGGAGGTATACCCTGATTCTTGCACGACTTCAGGAGCATCATTCCATTTTTCCCCACCTGCCAGGTGAGGGTTGTTAGATTTTATGTCAGTTGCCTCCTCCTCCTCCTCCTTCTCCTCCTCCTTCTCCTCCTCCTCCTCCGCCTCCTCCTGCCTCGTCCTCCTCTCCTCCTCCTCCTCGTCCTCCTCGTCGTCCTCGTCGTCCTCGTCGTCCTCGTCGTCCTTGCTCAACTGCGACCCGCGATCCACAGTGTTCTCTGCCGGACCTCAACCACGACCATCCACGCCCAGTGTTCCCTGCCGGACCTCAACCACGACCATCCTCGCCCAGTGTTCCCTGCCGGACCTCAACCACGACCATCCACGCCCAATGTTCCCTGCCGGACCTCAACCACGACCATCCTCGCCCAGTGTTCCCTGCCGGACCTCAACCACGACCATCCACGCCCAGTGTTCCCTGCCGGACCTCAACCGCGAGTATCCACGCCAAGTGTTCCTTGCCGGACCTCATGTAGGAAGATATGGGACAAAGAATGTGCAGAAGAAAGTTAGAAAGAATGTCAGAAAGAATGTCAGAAGATATGCCAGAAGATATGCCAGAAGATATGCCAGATAGAATGCCAGATAATATGCCAGAAGATATGCCAGATAGAATGCCAGATAAAATGCCAGAAGATTTGCCAGATAGAATGCCAGAAAATATGCCAGAAGATATGCCAGATAGATATGTCAGAAGATATGCCAGAAGATATGCCAGAAGATATGTCAGAATATATGCCAGAAGATGTGTCAGATAGAATGCCAGAAGATATGTCAGAATATATGCCAGAAGATATGCCAGATAGAATGCCAGAAGATATGTCAGATAGAGTGCCAGAAGATATGCCAGATAGAATGCCAGAAGATTTGCCAGATAGAATGCCAGAAGATATGCCAGAAGATATGCCAGATCATATGCCAGAAGATATGCCAGATAGAATGTCAAATAGAATGTCAAATAGAATGTCAGAAGATATGTCAGATAGAATGCCAGAAGATTTGCCAGTAAGAAAATGTATAAATGTCATGGTGGGGATCACACGAAGTAAAGTAATTATTCCATTTGTGTCATGGAAATGGCACTTCAAACATCTTGAAACAGGACTGAATTGATTAAATATAGAAGTTCCCATACTTGCCTTCCAACTTGGCTTCTTTGGCTTCTTTGGCACGAAGATTCCAGGTTGGAATGCACCATCTCCATGGATTTCGCCCACGAGGCTGGAATGCCCTTTACGGGCACTGGCAGTGGCTGTGGTCCAGTGTGTTCTTTCCATTTGAAACTTAACCACAAACTAGTATGGTCCAGTATGGTTTAGTGATTTCCAGTGGAATTGCTGATTTTGAGGAAAATGATGGACATGTCATGACATGTCCTTTCCTGATGGACAGGTCCTTTCCTGGCTGTTTTGAATATGTTGATTTCACCGTGAAATCTGGCTGTTTCCAGGGGAAAGCTACGGTTGCTGGACGACCGTGCGGCTGCGACGCTGCTGCAGGTGGTGACAGCCTGTCCCAACAAAGGAAAAGCCACCATTTGGAGATCATTTCCCTAGGGAAAGCATGGTTTTTCCACATCGAACTGTTACCCTCTGGTAATTTATATAACAAAAAACTATGGAAAATCACCATTTTTAATGGGAAAACTCACTATAAATGGCCATTTTCAATAGCTATGTTAAATTACCAGAGGGTAGTTTACCCTGGTGTGTTTTTGAGAGATTAGGACATCAATGCAATACAGGGTTGAAAAATGGATAAACATGGGATATATTATGGGAAAATGGTCCATGAGTATCTATAAATGGGGATATGATTCTAATGAGAATTTCAATGATTTTCATAATGGGATATACTGATATACTACAATAAATATATATATATATTATATTATATCTACAAGCAGCCGGGATGAGCTGATATGCGAATTGTTGATTTAAGATAACATCAACAATAGCATAAACTAGCGTCGAGCCCAACAAAAGAACAGTACAAAACAGTTTCGTATTAAATAGAGTAAACGGTGTCCAGACATTTTTGTTGGGTTCCATAAAGAGAGCATGACGGAATAGGGGCCCCAATTTTCCACGTAAAATAGGCATTTTTTGATAGTTTATGTTGTTTATGTTATATAATAGTCTTCTGTTTTTGTGTTTCTTTTGTAGTTCATTTTATTGGTTTTGTTTCGGTTACAGTACTCTTCAAGTATTTGCTGCTATTTAGTTCTTATTGCATTTGATTCTATAAATTTATTGCATATAGAACAAGATAGTAAGTAGATGCGGAGTTATGACCCCAATCCTCCATACAGGTTTTGATTCTGTAAAGTGCATATAGAACAGTATAGTTGGGATAGAGTTATGATCCAAGTCCTCCATATAGATTTTGATTATGTAAAGTGATATATATATATAGAGATATGGAACGGTTACTTTTAGTATTCTTTTGTTTCTTTCTGGGGACCTCTAGGGATCTCTACGGATCTCAAGATCTCACGTTGATGAGGCCAATGATACTTGGCAAGATATCGGTTGAGTTCAGATTCTAGACAAACGATTTTTTGTTAGTAGATGTTATTTATGTTTTAAGCAACTTCCTTATGTCTGTAAGATGTATATTTTTCTTGCTGAGGCTTTTTGTTGAAGAGTATTGAGTCTCGGAAGAACTTCAATGAATATAGTGCTGAGGAAGCTCTGAAATCTGACTGGATGGCCATGGATGGCTCCAGATGGGTCCAGATGGCTTCAGAATGTTTTGGATAGCTCCGCACGGCTTCGTATATATCTGGATAGCTTCGAATGGCTTAGAAAGGCGTAGAGTAGAGTAGAGACAAAAAAAAACACTTTTTTTGGGGGGGGGCCTCTAGAAGCTATGTACTACATTTAGTATTGGTTCTGTGTTTTTTTCTCCTTCGAATCCCTAGGGGATCCCTGAAAATCGTGGGGATTTTTGGGGATCTCTGATGAATCCTAGGGATCCCCTGGGATATGTGTCTCACCTGGAATCTCTCGGAAAAAATGACATCATAAATCTTATAGTTATGATTAGCTGGTTTGTAGTGCATATATATATGTATGTGTGTATTTGTAGTGTGTATACACATACAAAGGAACGTATTCAAGGTCTATAGAATAGATGATCAATATAACGTGGCAAAATGGGGCCCCTATTTCGTCATTTTCTGTCCATAAAAGGGTTTTCTGGAGGGTCTCCCTTTCAAGCAACTGTGATCACCAAGTATGGGATGATTCAGCCACTCTATATCCAGTGTATCAACAGACACCAAGAACGCTTGGGAGGAGTTGGATCCTGTCATTAAGATTGAATGCTCTCTGCAAGTAGAGCTAGACAATCTCTTAGATAGGTAAGTTTAAGAGTTGTTCTACAAATACAATCTACAATCAATGATAGGATTTGTGGTGGATTATATTCATAGTTCGATTTGCCTCTATCATCCAGGGCCTGGATTGTGGCCACTTCCCATTCCAGGCCCATTGGAAAGGGATCATGGCCGCAGCCTCAGTAGCTCTGTGAGGCCGTGATGCTGAAAAACTCTCGCACCTAAAAAAAATCCCAGCACCACATCACATGAACTATCTTCAATTTGGATCACCAATATACATAAACATTTCCATATACATATACTATATATATATATACATATATATATATACGTATATATATATATATATATACATATATATATATATAAGTATGTATATAAATGATCTATTTTATGGCTTGGTGCTTTTTTGCACCATCCAATTCATCCAACCCCAGGTGCGTCGGCTCCACCGCAAGCGCTTCGCGGCCGCAGAGCTGCTGGTGGCACATCTACGTGCCTGGCACCTGGGCCACCAGGCGGCTTTTTTTCGGCGGCTACGGTTGAAATAGAGGCTGCCTTAGTAACATTCATATCCCATATATTATATTAATATATTTATATAATTATATATATGTGTATATATATGTGTATATATATATATGGTTTCATTATAGGATCTATTAAAACATATTAAAACAATACTGTATGTATTTATACATAGATATCGAATGATATATCCATTAATATCCTCCTAAAAAAAAAACTTTTTTTTTATTATTGGTAGTCAGATAGATGTTTTTTGGCTCACAGAATCCCATTTGGCTATGTGTATGCATATATGTTCATACATATATATATATGATTATAAGGTTTCGGCCCAGGGGTGATAGCTTTGCGACTACCGCTATTGCCCTTAGCCACTAACCATAGGGCGACGCTCCAAGCGCATGGTTGGACGATTGCTCGCAATTTACTTGTGGCTTGACTTTGTTGCCTGGGTCTTTACTCACACTGGCGAATCAGCTCGAACCCTACTGGCACCGTCGCCTCAGGAAGAAGAGGCAGCGGGTGCGATCCTGCCTGAAGCAGGTGAGAGCTGGTTTTTGGGGGAAAGGAACGAAAAGGAGAGCAAGAGTGGTTTGGAGCGTTTTGCACAGCCACCATTCTTTCAATCCTGCAGATCTTCCCCTCGAGGTACAGCAGTTGAGTACAATGACGTGGCATTGTCAAGCACGCAAGGTCAACAATACCCCAAAGATGACCTATTGCCGATCATGTCAGGCTCACTGGAGTGCGGTTTGGACAGCACCGCGTCGCTCCAGATCCAAGAGCAGCAAGAAGCAAAAAGCAACTGCTTCGGAGTACAAGGCGGCAGAACAGGTCAACCAAGAGTCAGACACATGGGCAGTGTTTTCGGACAAGCTGCCATGGATTCCCACTACGCCGGCCAGCAGAGTTCAGCGGAAAGTGGAAACAGGAATTTCTATGGACAAGCCCCTTGGGATGCCACCGCAGCCAATTCTGCCACCAGCGCCTTCTGTCGAAGCACCGATGGCGCTTACAGCGGAGGAGGACAAGATGCTGCAACATCTCAGAGGGTTACAGTCTATGGACATGGAGCTCACGGAGTCGATGGCATCAAGATTGGAGGAGCTTTCCATGAGGGAAGCGAAAGCACAATCCAATCGCACATTGACGCATGGGCAGTTGAACAAATTGAACAAGCTCAAAGGGCAAGTGGCAACAGCTGCACAGAAGATCAAGGACTTGGATCAAGAGTGGACATCGTTTGTCAGCAATACGATTGCCAAGGTCCGACAGCATGGAGAGATGTTCCAAAACTGTCGAGCAGATCTGATGGAGCACTACAATGCCAAGATCTTGGAGCTTGCAAATGTAAAGCAGGAGATGACGCTGGCGTCCAGGTCCCTGTTAGGACCTCAATGGACAGAACCAGTCATCGAGGAAATGCCAGATTTGGAGGTGCAGTTCGAGGACCTGCAGAATACCCTGAACGCAGAGGGACATGCAAGTTCCATCGATCTTACAGACACCATGGACGACGAGGAGCTTGTAGAGGCGGAGGATGTAGCCCAGGGGGCAATGAGCAAAGCGACTCCGAAAGCTTTGCGTCCCTTTCGTGGGTCAAGTTCGCCAAGCAAAGTTGCGAACCATCATCTCAAGCCAAAGGCGCAAGATTTGAAGGAACTCAAAGATGCCAAAGTCAGAGAGAAGGAGAAGGAGGACAAGTGAGTGTTGCGATGACATCTGGATGCAGGGAAGTCAGCAGTCATCTAGGAGCTCCACTACCTCTCCTTTCAAAAGAAAGCTTCTTTCGAAGACGGATTAAGGAGTTTTGGCATTCACATTTCAATCAAAGTTTCTCCTGGAACAAAGACATGAATGTGTCAGACGACACTATGAGTCAATGTGAAGGAGCAAAAAACAATGTGGTGAGTTCTCACGGTTTGCTGAGGGATGAATCGACAGTTTATGTGTGTGTTGGCATGGAGGTTGTCCATCACAACAGAAATCTGTTCGGCGTTGCACAGCAGTGTTACAATGAGAAGGTTGAGGCAAAGTATGAGCCCCTGTGTTACAGAGATGGATCCTTTGACTCCCTTGCGTGTGAAGTGCGATGTGACAGTGAATTTGGCAGTGATCAGGGTAACTTGGATCTGATCAAGCCAGCAGAAGTGAAGGATGGAAATGAGACCGTTTTGCGAGGTGGCGAAGAGGCTAACGTGGATCTCTTCGCACCTCAGGTCTGGTGCACAATTGCCTGCTCTTCAGGGGATGGCAATTTGTCGTGCCAAGGTTGCAGTCTTCCCTCATGGTGTAGACGACGTCCTGTATTGCATGGTGATGTTGCAGACAGTCAAAAAAGGGGCAAAGGAAAGAAGGTCACCTTTTCTACGACTGTCGAATTGCACCTGGTTTTTCAAGAGCAGCATTGTATTGCGGTTATGAATGACGTTGATGCACATGACATGTGGAGACATTTTTGGCATTTACATGGACAAATTGCAGTTTGGAAGGATTTCCAGATTGGGTTTGCGCGTTTGGCAGCCCTGAATCTCATCCCTTCTTGGAATGGAGAATCGGTTGAGTCTCATCCTGAGGAGCTTGCAATTTTCATACAGAATCCATATACGGAGCAAGGATTTGTTGCAGATGGCTGGTGGAATGTGATTACTCAGCAATGTTCACAGCATGACACTAGGCCGGTCTTTGTTGCAACATGGTTTCTCTCACCTGAGCGCTTTCATGTTTGTGTGCGACCTCGTCGAATCAGATTTCATCGGCAGATGAGTGTCTCGGATTTTGAACGTGCGTGCAGGGAGACATGGAAGGAGTTGATGGATGGATCAGATTTGCGTTTGTATGTGGTGGGGGGCCAACCTGAGAGTGGCCTGCCTAGCACCAGGGCGCACATCATCATTGTCCAGGGTGATGATTTGCATTGGTCCACCCTATTGATGAAGGGTGTTGGCCTTCCACCCCTCATGTCTGTTAGAGCGGTCTTGTTTCGGCAAGACAGCACTGTTCGTGCTGTTTTTCGAGAAGCACAATACCCAGAGGCTTGTGGCAGGCAAAATTTTCTTTGTTGTATTCAATACGACCATCAGGGAGCAATGATGCAGATTGCGGATGACAGCTTGTGCAGAATTCCACGGGCTCAATATGTTGTGGGCAATCTTTGCCCCTTGGAAGCGTCAGATGAGGATGACGAAGCATCACCCACTTCATCGATGGCTTCCACAGATCTTCCTTCTGATGAAGAAGAAGATGATTCAGCTTCTTTGATATCCATGCACCATGAGGAAGGACAGACATGGACGTGGGAGCGACATCAAAAATTGGGGCAAAATCATGTTGCCAATGAGAGGAGTCAGGTGGACAGATCACTTGCAGGGCCAATAGACGGGAAGGAGGATAACTCGGATCTCCTTTGGTCTTGGCAGACGCATCACCTTGACAAAATCTTGCAAGGTCTCGAAGGCGGGGGTGAGGCTAACGTGGATCTCACCTGGCCTAGCATGCATAGCAACATGGTGGAGGTTGACAGTGATGAGGTTGGGTTAGTGTCCAATAGACCCATCACCTACCAATTTGAACGACCGGATCCATATCCGTGGGAGGCCATTGAAGATGATGACCTCGATCAGGAGGATGAAGAGAGCAATGATGATGTTGCATTTGCAAATGGCCATCAAGAACAATCACAAGCCTTCATAGACCAAGCCCTTGAAGGTCTGGTTGAAAGTGAACGAAGGTGGGTTGTTGTGACTTACGGTCTGGGTCTTGTCGACTTGGGTCGAAGGGACACGGACTTCAACCCATGGAGGCTTCACGAATTGGAAGGAAAAATCCGAACCTTATGGGAGGACCATTTACGCTACGGAAGCATCACAATTTATCATGTCACGCCACAGCCGTGTGAAGTTGCTGGGCCAAATACTCTGGTTGTACTGGTTGTCATTGAGAGTCCGGAAGACATGAATGAGGACGTGAGAAATGTCCTTGTCATTCAGCGAGGTCCTCGTCATTTGCCTCTCAGACCAGCGCCTTATGGGGCCAAGATCTTCACTGATATTTCCATCAGGGATGCGGTCCAATTGGACATGCATAAGCATTGCAAGCCTTTCAAGATGAGGGATTGCCTCATACGTCTGGGATACAATGTCATGGAACCGGATCATCGCTATGACGTCAGAGACGGATGGCTGTGCACTGTACGAGTGGAAGACACACCAGAATTGGTGACACAAGCAGGCACCATCATTGACAGAGTTGAAGACTTCTATTTGCAAGCGGAAGAATTGCAGCACATGGAGGGAGACATCCACCAGATCATCTGTCATGTCCATGGCATTTCGCCAGCAAACCGGCCCTTGGGATGGCGGCAATTGATTCTGGAGGGTGATGATTTGCTCCATTTGGATTGGATTTCGCAAATGCAGCAGCTTTGGCCTTTTGAGTCAAGTGATGCTAGGGTTGTTTTCTGCACCATGGCCACTGATGATCTGCGTGATGCTGAACACATTCGATTTCACTTTATTGTGGATTATGGTGGTAGGGAAGGTTTTCCTATTTTGGTGCAGCAACAAATTGTTTCAGCACAATCCATGCCATATCGGTCTGAAGGAGCCAATGAATTTTGGGCCATCTCGGTGCTTGAAGGTCCTGTTTCTTTGGATATTGTGGCAGCATTGGCCATCCACCCCTTCTGGTTCGACTATGCTGTTTTGCAAGGTGTCCAGCCTCATGTGTTGGTCAATGGACGCAGAATCAGTGGGTTGCAAGCGATGTGGCAAGCTGGTGACTTTGTGCACGTGCGTCTTCAGGTTTGGCAAGCCCATCACATGCTTTCCATTCTTTTGCATGAAGGAGTGGAGGCCCAACAAGAGCCTGAGCTGGAACATACTTCGTTCGTGCAGTTACGAAGTAGCAAGAGCAGGCCAAGAAAGAAGGTATTGGAGCCACTGGGAGAAATTTGTGAGACCCTACGAGTGGCAAACTGGTATCCTCCTGAAGAAGAGAGAACGGAACCTCCACAGAGAGGGTCTCCAGAAAATGTTGCATGCGATCATCAAGGTGTTGAGGACCCTCAGTTTAACCATGGAATGGACAGCATCAGTGAGATTCAACAACATTTGCGGTTTGTGATGAGTCGTGGGTATGAAGGCATCAACTCCGACTACAGCGATTCCTGATCTCCATCCCTTTGCTAGGGAGGCTTGTGCACTTACGGATGACTGTACTGGTGTGCAACCTGTCTTTCATGTGTACACAGATGGCTCTAGCAAAAATGATGTGGCCACATGGGCAATCACTATTTTGCAGCAATCGACTTTTGAAGGGCGAAAGCAATTTCATCGTGTGGGCTTTGCAGCTGGTTTTGTGCAGGAGGATCTGGGTCCATGCAATTCTTCTGCCATTGATGCGGAAGCCACAGCGATCATAGCGATGGCAGAAGTTGCATTGGGTTTATGTACGCAGCAAGCGTGTTTTATTCAGTGCCACTTTGATGCTTTGGCAGTTGGTTTTGGTGCTATGGGGATTTCTAACATCCCAGTGCAAAAAGATGGCACATCACACCGCCAAGCTCATGCCAGAATCATGATGACCATCCTTGAGCAAAGAACCCAGCGATTTGGAGGCTCTTTTCAGGGCATACATGTCCGAGCACATCAAGGGCAGCCTTGGAACGAGATGTCAGACAGCATAGCAAAGGCAGTGTGGCGAGGATGGAAGCCTCCTGTGGCATTTGAGTTTCGTTCAGGGGATTTATTGCAGCACGAGCTGGCAGCTTGGGCTTGGCTGGAGATTTCTCCTAGTGAAGAACTCCCTGATTTACGCACAATGTTGCAGAATTCCAAGCCGGATGCAGATCAGGGGTGTGTTGACTCTACCCTAAGGCCTCCCATTGATGAAAACATTCCAAGCCAGCATTTGGCCAAGTTGACTTTCGCTACAGTCAATGTGAGGACCTTGGAATATGGCAGTGGAGATGGCAGCAGTGTCAGCTGGAAAGTAAACGAGCTTTTACACCAATTTGCAAACAATGGTATCCACATCATTGGTGTGCAAGAATCCAGGGCACGTGTCTCTTCATGCGTGAGTATGGGGCCTTTCATGCGGTTGATTTCGGCTGGTGTGCAGGGACAAGCAGGAGTTGAACTCTGGCTCAATGCCGAAGAGATTGGACGCATGTTTGGGGTGCAGATTGTTGCGGACAAGGATCTTTGCACATGGCACTCCGACACTCGAATTTTGGCAGTGAGAGGCAGTTTTGGTGCAGTGGTTTTTGATGTGATTGTGCTGTATGCCCCACAACAAGGACGAGGAATTGATGAAGTGTCAAAATGGTGGGACGAATTGAATGATGTCATGATGCGACGTGACAGCAATGTGCCGGTAATCTGTCTGGGTGATTTCAATGCCAGAGTTGGAAGTATCACCAGTGCAGGTTGCGATGACCATGCTTGGGATGTTGAAGATGAAGCAGGTAGCAGGTTGAGGCAATTTGCTGACAGATGGGATCTCATGATCCCTTCCACATATGCGCAATTTCATGATGGTCCTTCTGCCACCTTCATGTCCCCGTTGGGGTACAGCAGTCGTATCGATTTCATTTTGATCTCCAAAGACTCTCAAGCTGGTATCATTCGATCTTATGTTGACAAAGAGATCGATGTTCTCAATGGAGATGGGGAGCATAGACCTTTGATGTTAGAAGTCGGAATGCAGTGGTCGCCTAAGGGGGATGTCAGGTTTCTTCGAAGCAGTTTTTACGACCGTGATGCTGCAAGAGAATGGTGCAAGATGGGAAGTGTCCAGTTGATGAGCATGTTACCAGAACAGCCATGGTCTCAGGATGTTAATGCTCATTGGGCAAACATCAGGCAACATCTGCAGGAAGGAGCCGCGAAATATTTCCCCAAAAGGAAGAGGAAGCCAAGGCAGTTGTACTTCAGTGAGAACACATGGAATCTACTGTGTGACCGCAAAGATCTACGTCAGCAACATCGAACGATCCAGAGAGAGATCAACATGCAGGTGCTGAAGCAATGTTTTCTTGCGTGGAAAGGCAAGCATGAACATGTGGAGCAAAACAAATTGGTGGACTGGGACCTTGCGTTGTTGCGTCAGCAAGAAGCAGTGACGTTGGAAGCCAGGATCAACATTGATGCACGTTTTAGGTCATGCAAAAAGTTGGATTGGAGAAGGTGGATCAAGGAACAATTGGACCAAAAAATTCAGCAAACAAACCATGCAAGCAATGGAGATTTGTTTAGCATCTTGCAGCCGAAAAAGATGATTGCAAAGCATGCTGGGAAACTTACCAAGCCTCTTCCTGGTTATCGAAGTTTGGATGGTCAATGGAAGTTTTCAAGGGTCGACATTGCAGAAGCGTGGCAACAGCAGTTTGCTGACATCGAAAACGCCGAGACTGTGGTCTTCGCTGATCTTTTGACCAAATCCAAGCCCACCTGTGTACCTCGGACTGCTGAGCAGCTTTTGGAAGTGCCAACGTTGATGGATGTAGAGAAGGCTCTGAGACAGTTGAACCTGGTCAAAGCAGCAGGCCTTGATGGACTGGGAGCCGAACTCTTCAAAGGCGATTGTGCTACAGCAGCAAAGAGGATCTATCCTCTGGTCTTGAAAATGGGCCTGCGATGCCAAGGTGTGCCGGAGCTCACAGGAGGCTGGCTCCTTCCTTTATTTAAAGGTAAGGGCAGTGCTCATGACATGAAAGGCTACAGGGCTATTTTACTTGAACCGGTTGTAGCCAGAGTGATATCAAAGGCATGGAGGCACATTATGGTGCAGGGCCTGACGCGGGTTGCTTGCCCAATGCAGTGGGGAGGGCGTTCTGGGCTGTCAATAGAGAGCTTGCACCTTCAGGTTCAAATGTGGCAAGCACAAGCTCGACGACAGAAAGAATCCCATGCACTCCTCTTCATTGACATACGCTCTGCCTTTTACTCCGTGGTCAAAGAGATGTTGACTGGATGCGGAAACGATGTGCAGATCAGGAAGGTTTTTGATCGCATTGGTTTACCCCTCTCAGCATGGGAGCAGTTCCAAGCTAATGTCAAGTATGAGAATATTCTTGGACAAGCGACCCAGTCAACATTGACAGCTGACAACACGGAGGCTCTCCTCCAACATACATGGTTCACTATCCCGGACGGCAGGAGCATCCAGGCTCCTGCCACGGGCTCCCGCCCGGGAGACCCAGGGGCAGATGTGCTATTCAGCCTTGTGATGTCGCGCATTCTGGGGCGAATACATGAAAGAGCTTGTCGAGCTGGTATGCCACTTCACTATCAAGACAACGTGTCAGGCATCTGGGTCACACGATGTGTGACGTGGGTTGATGATTTGGCCGTATCAGTATGTGCTTCTGCTGACCAAGTGGTAGACAAAGCGGCCCACATGATGTCTATCATCCAGGACACGATGCTGGAGCATGGCATGGTTTTGACTTGTGGAGTTGGAAAGACGGCTGCGATTTTTGCTTTCCATGGTGAAGGGGCTACAAAAGCAAGACAAGCTTTCGAGCGTACAAGCAGTGAAGGTTTGTGCGTTATGTCAGAACACACAGGCTGTCTCAGGATCCCCATTGTCGCGCATTACAAGCATCTTGGTGGACATATCACAAGAACTGGAAGTTGTTTGCAAGAGATCAAAGTGCGGACTGCCAGTACCATGGCCAAGTTGCATCCCTTGAACAAGCTGCTGAAGAATCCCAGCATGGATCTGGAAAAGAAGCGGCTTTTGATCAAGAGTATTGGTATTCCAGTTCTCACACTGCATGCTGGAACCTGGACGGATCTCACGCAGGGAGAGTATGATGCATGGCAAGCTGGTGTTTTCCGAACATATCAGCAGATCCATTCCAGAGACCAACAAGGGCAAGTGAGGCATCTCCAGCTCTATGAGCTGGCGAGAGACATGGATTCACCTTTGCCTATGGAATTGATGTATGTCCAACGTCTGAGATTGCTTTTCCACATCATGCATGTTGCGGATGAATATATGATAGGAGCTGTTCTCCACAACCATCAGATCATGCAAGGTCAATCGTGGCTGCATGGTGCGGTGAAAGCAGTTAACTGGATGAGGAGACAGATCGGAAACATGTTGGTGCCTGAAGAGCTTAGTCACCTTGAGGACGTGGCAACATGGAAAGATTTTCAGCCATTTGCAGTCACTTTGAAGCGTGGCCTGCGGAAGGCACAGAAATCTCATTTGCTCAAGATCAAAGCTTATCTGACTGTGAAAGGGCATGCGGAGGAACAAGACCAGATGTTGCGTGAGATGGGATGGCAAAGAGCGGATGAAGAGGATTTGAACCAGAGAGACAGTGAGGTCAGTGCGTGTGAAATTTGCCATGTCACTTTTGCTTCCCAAGCAGCTTTGGCAGTCCATCAGCAGCGCAAGCATGGCTACAGGATGGCTATGAGGCGTTTTGCCACGGATGCTTGTTGTCGCATTTGCGAGAGGTTTTTCCACACAAGGCCCAGACTTTTGCGTCATCTCCATATGGGAACCACTGATTGTTGGATTGGACAGTGCAGGAGGTTTTATCCTATGGAAGTTGCAGAGGCCAATCGTTTGGATGAACTGGACAGAAAACAGGGATTGGCAATGCACCAGACAGGGCTGTTGGATGCAAAGGTTGATTCTTTGTGGAGGCCGTGTGAACAGCATGAAATGATTTCAACTTTACAGAAACGGGATGTTGATGCAGGTGAGACTGGCAAGCCATCAAGTGAAGAATTGAGGCAGTGGTCTGCGTTTGGCATGCTCCCGCCCGGGCAGGGAGGTCGGAATAAGACATCTCGTAAAGTTGGAGACATGAGTGTTTGCAGCATCAATAAGGCGGCAGCAGCTTTGGAAGTGGAGTTGCTTGGAAAGCTGAAGCACTGGCAACCTGCCTTTGATTGGATTCCCCGGCCGATGTCGACAGGCCAGAAATATGTGTTGATCCTATTTTCTGGTCATCGCCGATATTCGGACATTGCCAGCTGGATGGAGTGGCAAGGCAATGTCCAACCGATCAGTGTGGATCTTGCCATTGATCAAAAGTTTGGCAATATCCTTGAGGATGGTTTGTGGCGACGCCTCATTATGGCGCGCAAAGTCACGGGGGTGCATGCTGCACCCCCATGCGAGACTTACACACTGGCACGATGGATGGAGGTGAACGATGGCCCAGCACCGAGACCATTACGTGACGTGCAGTCTCCATGGGGCAAGGATGACCTTACCCTACAAGAAGTTACACAGTGCTTTGTAGGAACTTTGCTCATGATGAAAGCGTTGTCCCTGATGGTTTTGGCATATTGTTTTGGTGCCTCCTTTTCATTGGAGCACCCCAAAGGAGTTGAGGGTCGTGAAGGACGCTGGACCATTTGGGATTCAGCAATGATCCAACAACTCTTGTTGGCAGCAGATGTCAAAAGAATTGATTTTATTCAAGGTCCGTTAGGACAGCCCTTTACAAAGCCCACATCATTGCTCACTGGAAGGCTTGAGAATTTCGCCATGGAGCTCTTCAAGCACTACCAACCGGGTTGGAAGCCAACGGAATGGTTAGGTGGACGGGAGAGCAACAAAAAAGGGTGGCGTACGGCCAAAGCGAAAGCCTACCCCCCTTTGATGTGCAAAGTGATCGCCGAAGCTCATTTACGTTATGCCCAGGGTTTGACTGAAGAGGGATTTGAAGAAGATCCAGAACTCTTACAGCAAGCATTGGATGCTCTGGCCGCAGGTTTTGACCCGTACATGGTGGGAGCAAAAGGCACAGAAATGACGAGCGATTACTGGAAGAACATGGGCGACTTTTAGATTTGTTTCAATTTTGGTCCCTAGGCTAGTAGCCATGTCAACAGACATGAAGTGAAGACCTTGGGCACGCATGTCTCGCTACAGCAGCTTTTGAGACGTGCCTGCAAGCAGGCGTCCAGAACAGGACTCGAGCAGAGTGGAAATAAAAAAAATATATGATTATATGTATATCCATATATCATACATTTAGTAGTTAAAAACCACCCATGTAGGCCTAGGCAGTAGTTAAAAACCACCCATGTAACAATGTAGGCGGCCCAGAACCTGCACCTCCATGTTGCAAAGGGTTCGTCTGTTTCATGTAGAACTTAAGATGATTTGACTGACTTTGATTTTGTCCCATCCAGTCTCTGCGAGGTATTTCGAACGTGAAACACATTTGACATAGGCAGTATCACCAAGATCCCGTGCAGATGCATTATTTAGACCTTGTAGTTAGTTTACTCCTTAAAAACCAAGAAGTAGATGTTCATACTTTCAATGGATTGCTTTAAGGGATCATTTAGGAGGAAACCATGGTTTTTACCATAACATATAGGGTGTTTCCCGTAAAAGGCTCCTTAAATCAACTCAATCACAGGTTGCTTCATTTTGAGATAGTCCATTCCAGTGCTTCAAACATCACCCATTCCGCGCACCGAAATCCCAGAGGCGCGGAAGCGTTTCCTGCGCCTACGTGGGGCGGTGCTCCGGCTGCAACGGCTTCTGCGGAGGTGGCGAGATCGCGAACAGGAGATCCGGAACAGACCACCGCTGTGTTTGGCATCAGTAATCCGCTTAGTAATCCCCAAACAGATGCCGAAAAGTGTGAATGAAACCTGGATTTTTATATCATGAAAATTCATGAATCTATAACTTCCTGGAGACACTTTTTTTGGCATCTTTTTTGGGGTGCTGTAACCCCAAAATATCATTCGTCCCCTGAAATTGGCCATAAATTGGAATATATCCATGTGATTCCATGTAATTCTCATTCCTGGAGAAACCCATGTTGTGGGTTTGTCGATGGGAAACACTGTGGGATGACAAATGGAACGTTTTATTGTGGGACAAGATTTGCACAAACCATGGAATTATATGGAATTATGCTTTGTCAAGATACATGTGGAACATTTATTGGAAACCAAATTGCATAAACCAAATGGACATCGGTTTCCAAACCATGCCTTGATTGGTTTCCAATCAATGCCGCTCGGCAGATGTTCAGCTCGGCTATGGGATCTTCCAAAAATTTTCTGACCGTTCAAAGGAGCTCGAAAGCTCCGAGATGCTCGTGTCTTGTGAGGCCTGGGTATCACTTTCTCCTCATCTTCGGGAGCCTAACAGTTAGCCTAACATTGGGTCATGAAATCCTGAAATCTATGGAAACCCGAAGTTGGCAGCATCCAAAGATGAAATTCATCTTCCTGAACCCAGCTTGTTGATTTCCATTCTAAACATGTTGGAATCTTGTCGGCGGCAACAAGTTACTAGGTGCAACATGGTGGAACAATGTTCATCATCATCATCATCATCATCATCATCACCATCATCATCATCATCATCACCATCATCATCATCAGATCATCATCAGATCATCATCATCAGATCATCAGATCATCAGATCATCATCATCATCATCATCATCATCATCATCATCATATGTATGTGCTATGATATAGTATATTATATATCATATACCTTCATTCAAGCGATTCAAACCAATGAAATGCTGGGTTGCAAAACAAAAGGTTTACAATGTGATGCCCCCCTGGGTCATAAGTTGGTTGAACAATCTCACTAGCTATATAGTTATAATAATATATCTACTATAACCCCTTTGTTAACCCCAATGTTAACCCCCATGTTAACCCCTATCAACCGACTCAGCTGGCGATCTAAGCCACCGCGGCGAGCGTTGCGCGCGTTGCGCCCAGGCAGGCCCACATGAGGTCATGGGAAAAGACACTGAGCACCTCGCCAGCAATAGACCCAGATTGCGGTTGGTCATTTCATGTCACCATCACCATGCTATTAATAGGTAAACCATCTATCCCTATGGGTCATCAATACCATGGCTATGTTAAATAATTAACCATAGGGTATTTGTTTAATGTTAAACAGGTCAAAAAATATAAAAACCATCTTTGGGGTTGATCATTTTCATATCCAAATTGGATGAACCCAGTTGGCCAGCGACTAATGGTGGGGGGTGCCTGCCCAGGTTGCAGACCCCGACCAAGCCAGGCTGGGAGCTGCTGATTCACTTTGGAGGAAAAACACCATAGATCCATATAGATCATTATAGATCCACATAAAATGGTCCTTGAATTTGAGATATCACATATCATGATATATCATATTACTATATGATAAATCATGTTTATAGCAATCACTGTGCTCAATTAGCCTTGAACTTATCACATACATTGGCTTCCTTTTTGACGGCTCACATGCACGACACTTTGCACAGAGGCGGACATAGATTCACACTGCCTTTCGAGATGCTTCCCTGAGATTTCAGCTGAAACCCTTCAGGCCATTTGCGTCCCGCACTTCGCGGGGCCGCACGACGAAAGCTACTGGGTGAAGAGGTTCACCCGGGCGATGGTCGGAGGTTAAGGGTGGTGTGGTGAGTGCTGCACTCATGTTAGTAAAGCAATGTCATAAACCAGCCATATGTTGATGGAGCTTATACCACCCAGCATATGGTGTTTTTTGTTTTTTTTGGGATGGTGTATTCTATTGTTTTACTAGCATTAGTCATATGCCACATTATGTTATCAATATCCCATTGAGTCCCATCAAAACCAATATGTGATCCGCATTAATTATATAACATAATGATAACCAATATATGATCCACATTGAATAGGGTCATATTGAAGAAAACATGATGTTATCGATTACTAACAATTATATATATATATATATAAACCCCATTGTTCACAGCAACAAGTCCAGCCACATCCCGCCGTTCAGGTTTCATTGCAAGGAGGTGGAGACAACTGGGAAGTGGGCACCGTGCTTCGTCGGTCTCACAGGGAGCCGACTAGCAACAAATTGGATTTAACATGATTTGAACAAGACAATTGGGAATTTATGGTGACTAACCATCATATATAGGATATATAGCTAATATATTATAGGATATATAGCTAATATGTTATGATTATATCACCATATGTTGATTTATGTTAGCTAAGGTGGTGTAGTTCACTCACATGCATCTTTCAAGCGAAAAAAACTTTGGAGAATTCTCACAGGCGTCCGAGTAGGACAACAATCCCCAACTTTCTTCAGAACAAGTGATTTTTTTCGGTAGATCTCAATGACTCTCAGTAGGAGCCATTAGGTTTGTGCGACTTACCCACAACAGCAAAACAGCCTTTGGACTCTCCAAATGCTAAGCCAATGTCTTCACATCTTGAGCCCATTTATAGCCCATTTATAGCCAATCCCCAACAGTTAGGGCCCTTCTGTTGGTAGGTCTTCGCAGTCCCGAGCGTAGAAAGTCCCGCAAGAGCTGTTGCATGGCTGAAGTGTAGTGGCAATCGAGCAAGGTTGAATTCATCCCTGGAAGATGGGGGCCTCAGGTCCTTAGCTAAGCTGATTCATAGCAAACATAGCTAGGGTTTCTGGTGTATATATCATAAATCATCATGATATTAAAGTTAATGGGGATTATACACCAACTAATTATGAAGCAATTTAATAACTAGGGGGCCCACCTATATTGGTGGATAGTTGGATGGGGTTTTCCTGACTGGTTGAATGGGTTTGACCCTCTGTGTGCCAGGTTCAAACTGATTTTAATGGTTTATATAGCTCGATGGTGGCTATAAACTTAAAAAAAAGCATGTCACTCCCATTCAAGGTGAGATCATGCATATACAATGTTATACTATAGAATATGTATATAGAATTATACATATATATATATATGTATATGTATATATATATGTAAATATATATGTATGTATATATAATTGTATATGTATACTGCTATATATATATATTCGCATCATGTTTTTTTGTCATGTTCCCATTACTTCAATGGTGGTTTCCCAGGTCTGCCAAGCCCGGAGAAGAAGGGGACCCAGGGGAGCGAGTCTCGGCCTGTGGAGGTGGGAAAATCCATGGAACATCAACTATTTTTTATCTGGTGAATAGTGATGGTTAATAGTGGTTAATAGTGGTTAAAAATAGTGGTTAATTGTGGTTAACTATACCATGGAGGTTAATAGTGATGGTTCATAGTGGTTAAAAAATGGGTATAAACCAACAACAATGGGAATATGATGGTATATGATGGTGAAAAAAACTGGTTGGTGGTGACTGGAACATGAATGGATTATGACTTTCCATATATTGGGAATGTCATCATCCCAAGTGACGAAATCATATTTTTCAGAGGGGTGGGTATACCACCAACCAGTATCTATAGAGAAATGGAAGATGTGACAAATTGCCATGTTTGATGACCGGATGTAAAGTGAATTGCCCAGTGCCATTATTGTCAGAGGTAGATTACATCAGAACGACAAAGAATGGGACCATGAATTAGCTACAGCTAAGCAGCTACGGTTTCTGATGGGGCCTCAATGGGCCTAAAGTCACAGATGATTGGTCATGTTTAGCAGATTTTAGCAGTATGCCATTGTCGGATATCAACGGATATCATGTCTCCCTTAAAGAACCATCCTACACCGACACCGCAAGTCGCCACTGGATTCGCCTCTGTCAGATGACATTGTTGGACGACCAACTGGGAGCCGCCACTGGATGCCACTGGCCGACCTTTGGGGTAGCTGTTTTCCTCAAAAAACCATAAGAACTGGATGTTTGATGAGATCGGCCATGCTGTGCGGAATGTTGAAGTAGCGTCGCCAACGGAGCCCACTTGAGACAATGTTTAGCAAGAACTACAACAAGCACTGCTAAATTGGAACATGTGCGCTGCATCTCTTCATGTGCATCCGGGCAAGTTGCGACAATCATCATCGGCACCTAAACACCAACAAGAGTTTGTCTGAAACTTGGGCATCCCCAATTCTGATGGGTTATCGTCCTTTGCCCCATTGAAACGGCCGACTTCGGATGGTACAAAATCATTTTCAGACACAGCCACAGCCAGAGAACTGCTTGGAACTCCACTAAACTCGGCCATGGAAGTGCTGCAAGATCGCGCTCGACGGCTCTTGCGCATCCTTGATGTGAAGCTTATCCCGAAAGATGAGCAAAAAGGAGGAGGTGTGCGGATGTTTGGGGTAATTAGCACTGCACCTCGCTCATGACTATATGAAAAAGAGAAGAAATATGAAGAGATGCATCATGATGTCATGAAGCGTTTATTGCACTTTTTGTTAGTGCAATAGACTTCCACCTCGAGCCGCTTGTATCTCCAGCCGCTGGTGTCCTGTCGATCAGCCGTGAGTCCGAACGTACCAAGGAACCACGACGGTCGCTTGTCGGTGGAAGAGTGCGCTTGCCTGCAGGCGACTGGGATGGGCTCGCTATTTGTGGTGTGATGCCATAGGCCTCAACTGGACCTGGGCACTTCAGGATGGGAACCAAAGAAATCTTTACACTTCTTCACAAGTTCCATGGAAGCTGGGGATGATTATGTCTTGTGACCATTGCTTCTTGACCATTGAAGGAATTTGCGGATGTGCTTTATGCGATAATGCCAGAATGAAGAATCTTGACCATTGCTTGGGCTAATTAATCTGCTAATTAGTTGTTGCTATCCCCCAGATGGCCCAGATGGCTCCAATATCTGCAATCATTTTATCAAACTCTTTTGTCAAGGAAATACTGCAATCTACTGCAATCATCTGTACTCTTTGTGCGTGTGTGCAACTTTCAATTGAATCTTATAACATCTTATGTAATTATATATCTACTTGGAAGATTGCAAGATAGCGTGTATTATCGCTAGACTGTGACTGTGGGACTGGTCATCACTGGTCACCGTGAATTTCTGAACGATGCCTCCCTTTGACCTTGATAGGAAGATTCATGGCTCTTTCCGAACGATGCAAGCTTTGAACAAGTGCTTGATAGCACTGACCGTGCCTGGACTGAAGCCGCATTGTTCGGGAATCCAAGGATAGCGGATCTCGCGACACATAGTGGCCATGCAAAATTGGCTAGCCCAAAGTTCTAAAGTTCCACGGAAGTGGCCCTTTCAGTAGAGAAGCTGACTGGTGTTGGAGTTGGACAGGCTCCCAAAGTGACCTATTCCGACAGCCAGGTACACACAATAGTCACTAATATATACACACAGCAGATTACAGTAGTAGAAAGTATCTACTGCAGACATCGCTGAAGGACCCGCTCATCAGCTCTTCAATTGAAACCAGCAGTACAGCTATGGGTCAGAAGACTGGGATGTTTACATGTGGGGTGCCACATAAGTACCACATATCAACATGAGCAACATCATAACATTTGAGTACCAAAACCCTGGTTGATGACTAATTCCGGGAGTTATACTTTCTGGTTCAATGCAGGTTATTATCACCCATGTTGAGCTATTGGAATTGCCTTTGCAGCCTCAAGGAAGCTTCGTCGACGCGGATTTGCTCTGGTCGCTGCTGTCAGATAGGTCGGGAAACAAGTTGAAACAAGTGCTGCCTCAAAGCTTCCGGTTTCATCATGTTTCATCCGCTTTCCACGTATGTTTCATGGTATTTTTCCAGTTCAACAAAAAGGGTGCAGAAAAAAACATAGTATAACATATCACCATGAGAAAATTGCCTGAAAAATTACCCAACATGAGTCCTATAGGGATGGTCTGGTAACGTTGACAACCCAATAATACACCATCCGCAACATTACCATAGATGGGTGGCTTATCAAATCATCAATGTCATAGTACATATAGATGTATAGTACCCAAAAGAAAAGATAGAAAGATACACTTCCGTAGAATCCGACTCAAAACGTGATAACTATGGCCTTTTCAGTTATTTCTTTTCAGGTCACAGTGAGGTTTCTCATGGCATTTCCCACCCCCCAGGCTCGAGAGCGATGCGACGGGAGGGGAAGAGTGGCTTCGGAAACAGTACCGCTTGCTGCGGCGGCCTGGCTGCGGAGGATGTTTGGGACCACAAAACTCTGATGGCGCAACGGTACCCTCTGGTAATTTAACATAGCTATTGAAAATGGCCATTTATAGTGAGGTGTCCCATTAAAAATGGTGATTTTCCATAGTTATGTTAGTTTACCAGAGGGTATCGCCATGTTAAACAAAGGTTGTCATTTGATCATCACATTTGATGTTTGTTTTGGATGTTTGGGTATGTTTGGGTGAGTCATCTGAATTCATCTGAATTCCAATATATTCCAATGCTTTATGATGTGATCGTCATGTTCAAGCAACAAAGGGAATGGGCGATTTCATCATTTTTGGATGCCCCATTTTGGGGGCAAACGCCACACCTGGAGGTTTCTTCTGCACATTTTCCTGCACATTTTCAGGACCTCACGTCGTGATGTCGTAGGAGTCACTATCCCAAAACATGTTCGGGTTAGTGTCCCCTGAGAATTGTTGGTTATAGTAAGTGTAATAATTAACATTTACAATATTCAGTTATTGCAGTTGAAAAACAATATCTGATAACTGGAAGTAGTTACTATATCACTATAGCCACAACCCATTTATCATATTTTACCATCAATATACCCCAAATGTTAGCATATATATCATACATGGATCCTATGGGCAATAAATTATCCTGTTATTGCAGATATGTCGTGTCCCCAAACTCTCTTGCCACGTTCAACTGCTGAGATCTCGTCAACCTTCTAGTGGCATTGATGTGTCGAAGAGCTTCACGGAAACTTGGCCCGTTGGAACGGGTTTTCAAAAGCTGAAAAACCTGGACTGTTTGGTGGTTTGAAATACATAAAAAAGGACTTTATGTTATCTTGAATCTATTGTATAATATATAATGGTTCAATATTTACATTAATTAGTTTTAATTCTGACTCATGTACTTTACATCCTCACTTGAGTTGATTCATCGTTTCCATTGACAGTCCTTACGGGGTTGAGATCAGCCAGCAGTTGTGCCTTCTGCACTTTTGTATCCGCTTCAAAGAAATTCCCTGAATCACAGTTGCCTGTCAATTGTGAAGTGGAGCAACAAAAACAAATTGCTGCTTGGATCTCTATCATCAATACCTCATACAAATTGTGTGCTTCACACTGATCGGTTTTCCATGGCTTGGCTCGTTTGGAGCTGAAGCTGCTTTACCCTGAGGGATCCAAGAGTCTCTATTGGATGCGCTCCAAATCAGCGCTGGGGTCGCTGGAGAAGCTGTGGGAGGACTTTTGCTCTGCCTGATCCTCAGTGGGCGCCCGGCCCCGAGGCTTGAAGTAGAGATCTGGAGAGATATCCATTATAGACATGATGATACTCTATTCCATTATATTAAATTATATTATAGTATATTATATTTTATTACATTGTATTATATTATATTAAAGTATATTATATTATAGTAGATTATAGTATATAATATCATAGTATATTATATAATATTGTATTTTATTATATTGTATTATATTATATTATAGTATATTATATTATATTGTATTATATTGTATTATATTATATTGTATTATGTTATTTTGTATTATATTATATTATATATTATTTTATACTGTATATTATATATTTTATATTATATAATATATAATATAATATACTATTATATTTTTTTTATTATATCATATATTATCTATTCTATTATATTATATTATTGTTTTTTGTATTCTATTATATTTTACAATATTATATACATTATAATATATTATATTGTATTTTATCATATTTTTTAATATTTTATATTATATCATATTATATGTTATATTATATTATATTATATATTTTATATTATATTGTATTATATATTATATATTATATTGTATTATATATTATAATATAATATAATATTTTATTATACTATATGTTTTTTTTTTATATTTTATACATTATATATATCATATATTAAATATTATATATTACATATTTTGTGTTTTTTTATTATTCATTATATACAATATTATATCATATCATATTATTTTATATTAATTATATTATATTATATTATATTATATTACATTATATTATAGTATATTATATTATATATTGTAGTATACTGTAGTATATAATATTTCATTATATACAATAATATCATTATTTATATTATAATATTAGATGTATATTATATTGCATTGTATTATATTATCTTATCTTATATTGGATGATTTTATAGCACCAACCATCAAAGGGCTGGAAAATCCTTCTAACATAGTGGCAAATCAATGCAAATCACGTATTCTAGACGTCATCTAGAGTCTAGAGTGTCTCTTTTGGGGGTCCTTTCTGTTTCTTCCAGCCATGTATCACCGTGGCTTAGGCCTTGCAGGTGGAGGACATCGACCAAGCCTTCAGTCGCTTGATGGGAGCCTCTGGGGGAGTTAAGGCTCCTTTTGAGCCACGGATTTACTGATCGATGTTTGTGTATGGTTAAAATAGTGTTTAATTCTATAATATTCTATATGTATTATATGGTTGTGTATGTTGATCTTGTTGATGTTTCATTGGTTTGTCGAAGGTTTAATGGAATGTTATTGTGCCGAAGATCAAGCAGGAGTATAATAATTGTTTTGATCATATGCAAGATGGTGTCAACAGTATTTTGAAGTTTGACTGGGGGAGGACTCCTACTGATCGTTTTGAACATGAGTAAACTATCCAACTTTGGGAGGACCAAGTTGGAACCATACCCAAATGCATTGCGATTCAATCAGGGAAGGTTGGGAATCACCCAAAGCTGCTTTCAACCTGGATATTGACCTTTTGTGTCTAGGTTTGTATGCGTGTGTACCTCCATGATTTTGCCCTCGCTGGTAATGTGCACAGCGCTCTTGTTGGTTTGCAAAACTTGTGGCGTGCTCCGTAAAGGTGTTAAACAAGATAAACGGATGGCAGGAGTTTTGCTGTTTCGACATGCTCTAGGAAGTTGCAAAAAGGTCACCGTGTTTTTTCTCGACCAAGCCTTGATTCGTGTCAGTGGCCTCATCTTTGAGCTCTGCCGTTGCCAACCAGCCAACCAGGGGTATGGTCAGGCTTTCTGAGCTCCTAATGAAATGGCAAAACACTGAGAACTCCGTCAATTTGAGTTCCCTTTGCAGACAACATTCTGGTTGTCAATGTACTGACAGCATTTTGGTGTCTAAACCCTGACATCCAGACACCTGAGGTTTGCCAAAAACTTACCCTATGAGACATGGGACATACACCCTCATGTTTGGGCGAGGATGGAGGTCCTGGCTGCAGAATCAGCTCTCAGCTGACTCAGGTGCACTTTGGACTTCGATGCAGGAAGTTCAACTCAATAGTTGCACAGCAGCATGGACCAATGGAGGGTGCAACGGTTGCGTTGAGATTTTTTTTTCACCTGGTGGATCTGTATATAGATGCCATAGATTTGATCTCATGGGAAAGCAAACCATGGTGACGTGCCCAGTGGATCAAGGGTTCACCCAGAAGATTGATCAGTTGCCAGCGTACCTGGGGATCATGTTCCATCGGCGGGCTGAGGTTCCAAGCCGTTTGGCCCCTTTGAAGCCTACAGCAAATTGCTTCAGAGGTTCGGAGAGGGAGGCAAACTTGAGCCGCAAATGCTGAAAACAAATCAATCAACAAGTATCAGCACCAGAACCATTGGAGAAACTAAGGAGCCATTTCCAGTCACGCCCAAAATTCCTGAAATTCCTGATGTTGATGTTTAGGGAAAGTCCCGATATGTCCCGATTCATCCCATCCAAAGCCACATAAAGCCACTTATCGAAGCTTGGTTCCCAAATGTTCCCAAGCATTGATCCAAAGCCTGGTTGCAACGGTTGCAGGATGCCACTATCCATTCCGAGATTCCAGAAGCAACTGGACTCAGGCAACTCAGGCTGCAGATGGTCATGTCAATGTCAGGTCCATATCCCAATTTAAGCGTGTCCTTTTTGTTGGACATCGATTTTTTTCAGTTTCAGCATAGATTCTATATACGGTTTATAGATTTTATAGGTTTAGTATTAGTATCTATGATTTACCCTCTGGTTATTTAACATAGCCATGGAAAATCACCATTTTTAATAGGTAAACCATCTATCTATAAATGGGTTCCATGGCTATGTTAAATAACCAGAGGGTACAAAAAAATGTACCAAGCATTTCGTAAAAAAATCACCAAGCAGTTCTGGGAGGTCCCCGGGGGGGTCGATGGCACCGCTGGCCGCCCTGGGGATCCCTGGCAGGTGCCGATCCGCTGAAAGGTGAAAAACTGGCGGTGATTGGTGCTGGCCCCATTGGTCTCAGGGCGGCTTTAGAACTGGCCCTCTTAGGAGCAGAGGTGCCGGGGGAAAAGGTGGGGGAGTTGGGGGGCCCACATCGAGTGAAGTGAAGTTTAAGTTGTGAAGTTTTGAAGAAGGACTTGGTTTCAGATGTTCTGAACATTTTTTTTTCTCTGACAGCAGTTTGGAACCACCTTTATCTAGTGAATCTAGTGACATTCCTCCAAAAATAAATAGTTCATCAAATGTGTCTTGGTTTGGTTGTGTATGGCCAACTGCAGGGTGTATACTTGTGGTGGATGTAAATGAGGGGCGGACTAAAGCTTAGTGGAGAATGAGCCTTCAACTTGTTCCAGTGTGTTTTGGGGTCTTCTTATGCCAAGAGCATCGCTTGTGACATTTGAAGGGCCAAGGGGCCCAAGATTCTAAGCATCAGCTTCCAGATACTATCATACGGTATGCAAACCAGGATACATTGCAATGTTAGCTAAAGGGCCTTGTGAATGACATTTCCACATTTCTACAGCATGTTGCCAAAATACACTTCCAACATAGTTGCTTCCAAGAAAAAAAGCAGCTACTGTATATTCGATTTGAGTGAAGCTTGGGTGCAGTACCCCAAGATTCAGTGGGTTGTCATCATGTTCTCCATTAAAATGCAAATTTTGGGGTCTCACACCCCATTTTTTCACATTTTTTCCAGACACAAGCACAGCATTTGGGACTTGGGACCATGAACCATTATGAAACTATGGTTCATTTTTCGGTCCCTGCGGCACAGATCTTTCAGAGCAGGTCCATGTCTTCGACAGCCGTGCATCCTTTAGTCGTCCAATGCTCAGGTCATGGAAGTTCTGGTGTTTTCTGGGGTGGACAGAAGGGTTGGGTGTAATTACCCTCTGGTAAACTGTTACATGACTATGGAAAATCACAATTTTTAATGGGAGAACTCACTATAAATGGCCATTTTCAATAGCTATGTTAGTTTACCAGAGGGTATGTATTTTGATAAGCCCGAAAACCATGAATCATCCTCAATTTGCCATGAAACGGGTGGGAGTGAAATGATTGAAGCCATCTGGGCCCTTCCGGGCAGCCCGGGGTCACTGAGGCATGAACATCCTGAAGTTGTGGGATTGGGCAGCCAGCGACCTCTTAGAATCTTGGCATTTGAGTTGGTACCATTGGTACCAAAAAAAATGCAGGTCACATGCAGGAGACTTGGCTGGCACAGACACTCTTTTGTTTCTTTTCCCTCAATTTGGCCATGTCATCTTGATGCAAGAACCGACATTTTCCGCTGTAGTCCACTTCAGCTTTGGACAAAAATAGGGAGCTCCAAGAATCTACTTCCATTTCCTCTGAAATCCCACAAGGGGTGTCCCCATCCGTAGGATGTCCAGATATCAGAAACGGTGATGCTCCACTTAGGAACTGGGTGCCAAGCATTTGTTGCCCAACTTCCTGACTTACATGGCCACTTGGTGGTCATCAGGTGTCCCAGGGAGATTAAATGCTTGTGATGAGATGGCTGTGGGTCTGAATCTGGGCTCCGTAAAAGGTACCAGCAATATGGTCAGCATCAGTCAGCATCAATGGTGATCGACCTCTCCAAGGGGGTGGTTTTACCACTATGATTCCTCATCAAAACTGACACTACTCGCCCAGGATCACATTGGAATCCGCGAATTGCAGGCGTTGCTTCTGAAGCTGTGTTTATTGGCCAAGGCTGGGGGAATGGCTGCAAAGCATGGTGCCACACTGCACAAGAAAAGTACAGAGTTTCAATGCCAGTCCAAACCTGTTAGTCTTGGGTGCATGGGGGAAGGTGAAGTTTCACTGGAATAGCGCTTTCAAAGTGGCTTGCTTGCAGATGGTTGTTGACCTTTCTTGTAGTTGCCTTCAATTCAGCGCTTGCGGAGTTATATCAGTGAATGGCTCATGGACTGTTCCCTCATCAGTTGTTTTCTTCCAGAGATCCCGCGGAGCAAAATCAACATTTTGCTGTTGGCCTTCCATCCAAGTGAAAGGAGAGGCTAATGGGCGCACCAGTGGTACTCTTTTGTTGGAGTATGTTTATCTTATATCTTGTTATCTTCAAACGTTTACGGTATTCTATCTGGTGGTTGGAAGGGGGCGTCTATGAGCTATGGATATCATGCCCTTTTTCATGCGCTAGATGGAGCTACAAATAGAATTTCCCAACCACATGGACAGTATTTTTGTTCATGATGAATTGCCCATCTATTGCTGGGAAGATGAATTCCACTATATTTATATATATATACATATGCTCACCCCCCCATGATCTACCCCAATGATCCCCAATGAAGATTTTACCTGATCTTTGCCCATGGCCCACCTTTGACCACCTTGGCAAGACCCTTTTGGTGCTCTCTGCTCATAAAAAGGTTAATGTCGCTTTGGAGATGCAGAATTTTTGACAGTGGCAAGATGGGAAGAAGCAAGTGCTCAAAGCATTTGATTTGCAGAAAAATGTTGTTACAAGAAAATGCTGCTTACAGGTTACAATCTGCCTTGAAGATAAGATATTCCCTCAAATAAGAAACACTATTCTTGCAAGAAAACTATCATGTGTGGAACAGTGGGTGGAAGAAATCCTGCACCACCGTGGATGGTTAAAACCCTATAAATAATGGGATAAACCACCTATTAACTGGTGCAGGATTTCTTCCATCCACAGAAGGATGAAATACATGCTTTAATGAAGCTCAGCCTTCCTCTCACTTCTCTTGTATGACCATGGTTTTCTGTTTTTTGATGAAGTACTGTAGAGGTAACATAGTAATTAAAAATAATGCGTTGCTCAAACATATTCAAAATACAATGACTATACCTTTGCTATAGCTTCCATATATCTTTACTATACCATTCTATTGACTCAGCACAATATCTTCAAGAAGCCTTTAATATGTCTTTTAAATACAATGTAATACACCTTCAATGCTTTATATGCAATCTAATATACCTTTAGTACACCTTTATACAAATACAATCTTATTGGCCATGTTCTTGCCTCTAACATACCTTTAGGATACCTTTAATATACCACAATATACCTTTGATGTAACTCTAAAATGCCATCTAATATATCTATACTATACATGTAATATACAATTTTATATACCTTTTGTATATCATTTGATATACCTAGAATCTACCTTATTTCCTTTTACTTGACCTTGAAAATAACCTTAGTATGCCTTGACGATACCTTGAATGCATATACCTTTAATATACCAGTTAATTTACCAGTTAATATGTTTTTAGTGTACCATTTAACAAAACATGAGAATACCTGGAATACATCTTTGATATACCTTTAACATACCTCTTATATATCTTTAATATATGTTGATATTCCTTTTGAAATACTGTTGATAGACTATGTCATATAGCTTGAGTGTATCATTTAATTTGCCATGAATATACATTTGTTTTTATCAATATCCCTTCAATATACCATATACCATTTTATTGACCATGAACACATGTTGTTCTTAATATACCTTCCATATACCTTTGCACTACAACTCTTTTCTAAATTTTGTATAGTGCTTTCAAATGAATACTGCATAGACTAAGAGAGCTTTTTTATTGAAGTAATTCTGTGCTCTTTCAAAGGGGCCTCACACGTTTGTTGGCATTTTTCTAGGAATCCTGCGCCCATGAAAGAGTCTTGCAAAGTATGCTAGTTTAAAGCACTGTTCCATTTTCTCATACTGTGCGTAATCAAATGTTTGGAGACTCTCTGGGGATGGTTCCATGGAGAAAACAGAAAAAAAGAAAAACAAAAAAAAACATGTTGAAGAAGTCTTGGGGATGGGGGAAGCTAAGCCAAGAGTCACCAAAAATTGTTGTTTTTTTTTGTTTCCATGTTTTTTTTGGTTTTCTTGTTGTTCCAGATGATAGGGTGAAGCAGACCAAGGGGTGAAGTGGTCAGACGAAAGTTCTGAATCAGTCATTGCCATTGAACTATAATGCATTAGATATGAAAATTAAGTATCCAAATATATTCAAACATCCATGTGCAGAAACCTGCCCCCCATGAGCGCCCCTTCTGCAAGTTATTGTTTTTCCGGTTCTGCGTTATATGCAAAAAAACATGGTAATTTCCATATAAAATACTTCTAGGTAGATCATCGGGGGGGGGTGACCATATATACCGCATTCTAACTGAGGGGGAGAAATATATAACCCTGCTTGGCACAAAAATGGCGAGTACGTCAACCCTATTATTAGACTGACCTGCAGATTCTTTGCAGCAGCAACACAAGGTGGTGCCCCGTTGGCTAAGTTGGCTAGCTACTATGCCTGGAGGGTATGACTGGCTACGGTAGATATATCGAACTTGTTAATGGGGTTTATAAACCAGCTTGTAAATACAATAACAATCAACAACATATAACTTATTGTGTTCTTGTCCAACTGTTTGAAGCCAACTTATCTATACTGAACAGGGGTTGGTAACTGTCCCATTTTGGGTATATTGGACATCACCTTATAATAGCCATTATAGACCATATACCTAATGGTTGGGTGATGTTCAATGGGGACATTTAATGACCCATGCTTAATGATCTTAATGGGTACCAAAGAACTTCAATCTGACACCACCAAGACGAGTCGATGCCAAGGCGATGAGTAAAATCCAGTTGCTAATCTGCAGAGAGATGGGGGGTTAAGTCATGGGGGTAGCCCCAAATCATTCACATTTTGGTATTGAAAAAAAAATGGTGACTTTGGGATCTCAGATGTTTTCCGAAACCCCTACATGGGTTTGTTCGAACATGGGATTAAGCATCAACATGGCATATAAAGCCAACCATAATTTGGGATATAGTGGGATACAATCATTGGGGTTATGATATAAAGAAATATGTATATGTATATTTGAATATCATATTTATTATATATATACACATAGATGTGGATCAAATAAACATCATTTGGGTTTGTCTGAACATGGGGTCTACCCCCAATGTATCGTTATTTAATTGGGAAAATGATGACAGAGACGAACCAATATATAAGCAGCTAGAACAATGCTGAACCCGTTTTCTTCTGTGTACGAGCAAACATCAGAAAATATCAGGACCATTCATCTAACTGAAAAGCAAATTTGCAAGGATAATGACTTGAATTGTATCTGAATTGTGAAGCCTATGCAGATGTGGTGTGCTGCAAAGATTGTGTAGTGGTTCAGTTTCCGCAATGGATATGTTGTCATTTCATGTCATTTCTATCAACTTCAACTACGACGCCCTTTATAGAAGTTGCTTCCTCCGCATAGTTCAAGCATGGTTCCAAGTCATCCATCCTACGGATGATCCCGTTTTGGCCCTGCAGGTCGCCTGTCCGAGAGCGCTTACAACTGGTCACTCAAAAGGTGTTGACCCAATCTGGGAAGCCGACCGGACACTGGGCAGATGACCAGGTTCCACCAGTCTTGACTAACTGTTGACGAACTAAATTAACCATAATTTTTCAGCAAGTCACCAAGACATGGTAAAAACCCGGTTTTTGGTCGTTTGACATAGTGAACTGGAAAATTATCATTTTAAATATACCCAACCTGGTTATGACTAACATAGCCATGGTATAGATGGCCCATGGAAATAGATGGTTTACCTATTAAAAATGGTGATTTTCCATGGCTATGTTAGTCATAACCAGAGGGTAGATAAATCGAACAAACAAAAAACAGACACATGCGCGGCTCCCTGAATTCCACGCGACCCGCATACACTTACATCATCTTTTATCAGCTGGGCTCATGCCTTGGTGAAATCACTATTGTTTATATTAAAATTCCCTTTGTCGGATATTGTTCTATATTTCTTGAGATCGCAACTTGAAAGTAAACGATAATCAAACATGGCCACGGAATCTTTCCAGAAATTATACCCTCTGGTTATTTAACATAGCCATGGAAAATGGCCCATTTATAGATGGTTTACCTACTACAAATGGTGATTTTCCATGGCTATGTTAAATAACCAGATGGTAGATAATGTTCCCGGCTATAAACCTCTATACTTCTTGAGGATTTCCCAGCCAGCCAAGTTTGATAAAACCGAAGGAAAAATACACCATACCCAACCTGGTTATGACTAACATAGCTATTGAACATGGCATAAAATGGCCATAGAAATAGTGGATTTGCCCATGAAAAATGGTGGATCTTTCCATAGTTATGTGACAGTTTACCAGAGGGTAGATGTGACTCTCGGATGTATCCAGAAACCCGATCGTCCAAGGACAGGAGGACGTCCAGACATTCTCCAGCCTCGTTGCATGTGGCTGGGCGGCACTTTAAAGTTTTAACGACCTGGCAGTGGATGGGAAGTTACACCCTGGTAAACCAACATAGCTACAATGTGAGGCCCCCTAGATAGCTAAGTTGGTTTATAACTCCAATAACTATGGTTTATGGTACTTATAACTATAGTTACTGGGGTTATAAACCAACTTATAACTGGGGGTACCACATTGTATGGAAAATCACCATTTTTAAAAGGCAAATCAATATAATTCAACTATAAATGGCCATGTTCAATAGCTATGTTAAATTACCAGAGGGTAAGCAATATGGGTGTTGCTTCTTAAATTGGGGGATCCCCAAGTCACCATGGGTTTCATTACTAAATGGTTTAATGACTTGGATGATTTGGGTTACACCTCCATGTAAGGAGGAAAAATGTGGTATGAAACCAGCCAATATATACAAATATGTATTTTTTTCCCTCCTGGCCCATTGCTGCTCTGTGCCGCGGCCAATGCAGGTGTCCTTGAATTCGCTGGTGGAATCAGCGCGCATAGTCGGCTCCAAAATGGGCACTGTACTGTGTCACAGTAAGTGACGCCCATAGCTCGACATCAGCCGCTGGAGGCTCAACACCAGCCTTCGTCGGGATCAGATCTATCGCACGACGGAAAGATGATGCTAGTGCTCCGCACATAGCAGGTGGATACTCTTTGAGTACTCCTGTACGCCACTGGCCTTCGGCTGTGAGGCCGATCGAAGAGCCTCGTGGCAATTCTCTACGGATCATCCATTGACGTAGGTCTTGCACGATGTCCGGGAGGTTGATTGTCATCAAATCTGTGGCCTTCGCTGATGGGGCACCAAAAAGCCCTTGCGCCAGGCGGTGTCGGCGTACACCAGGTGCTTGGAGCAAGGCCAGTACTGCAGGCACCTTCCAGATGGATGCTGCCATGTCCTCGTCGGGCTCCGCCGGGTGCTCTAGGACTCCACAGCCTCCTGTCTGGACCATGGTGGCAGCCATCAACAAGGTGAAGGTGAGCAGCTGGTTCCCTGTCATCACCTGAGCCAATTCCTTGAGTGCCAAACTGGGGAGTCCCCAAAGGTATTCAGCTGTACGAAGGATTCGTGGGAGCTTGCGGTTCTGGTCCATGGTACTGCCTTGTCCACGGGCCTTTGACCACGTTTCACATGGCGGGCCTGCAAGAAAGGCCACCACAAATCCATCCAGAGCCGCTTTGGTCCAGTAGTCTCTTGTACCGACAGCCATAGCGTCTCCCCAAACTGCATCTACCACCACGTCCATGCTCACGACGTGGAGGAGGTAGTGGCTTGGGCCGTCCATGCGATCCAGAAAGTATTGCACGTCTCCTGGACGGCGCCTTCCGGAAAAGATGTGCAAGAGGACCCTGTGTCGGCAGAAATCTCTGGGCACTTCATGCGCCGCAGACCAGTCAGTGATTGCAACATCTCTGCACTCTTGCTCCAAGTCCTCCAAAGCCTGGGTCGGCTTGACCAGCGGCCGGTCAAGGTTCCAGCAACTCGGGGCCAGCAGAGTCCTGAGTCGGGCTTGCACAATGTGGTGCGGAACTGGCCAATGCTGTGCATCGTCCTCCTCCAAGGTGTCCAAGAAGTAGCATAGTGTCGCCGTCCAGGTAGTCCAGGAAGTAGGTCGCTCTGCCATCTCCTCCATGATGTGCTGAATCGCGGTCTCCACATTCTCCAGGTCGAGGAAGGTCTCCATGAGGAACATGTGCAGGTCGTTGTCCACATCAGTCTCCTCCCTCAGGCGGCAAGGTTGCTGGTGAGGTCCCTCAGCCTGTAGTGGCGGTAGCAGCCGATCATGCACTTGAAGTCTCTCGTTGTCATCATGGGATCCCTGGCCAGGGACCAGGTGGCAGGCATAGTTCCGGCTATGCAGCGTCCTTCGACAGTGCTTGGCATAGTACAGGTGAGCACTCAGCTTGCCCATGGTGTGAAAGTTCTTCAAGCACGCCGGGCAAACTGTGTCATTTATCAGGAGCCGGCGTTTTGCTACCTGTTGATGTGTTCGAAACATGTGCGCAGCTTCACCGGCGCGGTTTCGACATCTCTTTCTGCAGAGCAGGCAGCCAAAAATGGCTGGCTCTTTGGTTTCAATGCTTTCATGAGGGTCATATTGGAGGGTGTGGCGGAGTTGTCCAGTCAACTGCTCGTAGAACACTAGCGTGCGCCAGCGGTTTTCTCTTTGCAAGATCGCATGCTCAAACGTCCTGCGCGTCAAACGCCTCCAGTATGACCTGTGGAAGACAATCACTTCCCTCCACCGTGTCCAGCTCGATTTTGGATCTGGCATTTGCGAGCTATGTCGAATTTGCTGCCACATCCATTCAAGGTCAGCTTCCATCAGGGCTTGCCATGCACGGTCAGCTGCCAAAAGTCCCCATTCTTGTCGTTCTCCACAGTGATGTAGGGTCGCCACATAGCGTAGTCGGGCTCTACGAATGAGCTCTATGGGGCTTGGCATGTGCACCATAGTCAGGATCTCATCATCAGCCATGTGCTGTTCAGGTGAGACCGGCAGGAGTCGACGATATAGTCGGAGCACGGCAGCATGAAAGTGTGCAACTGTTGCCTCATCAGTGACAACCCATGTTTCAGCGCCGTAGAGGAGCTTGCTAAGGACCAAGGACTCCAGCAATTGGCAGCGTTTCTGTAACGGCAGCGCCCAATTGCGGAAGATCAATTTTTTGTGATGATTCAATGTGGCGAAAGCCATGCCCAAGCGTCTTTTGATTTCATCTCGTTGATCACAGGCGTGATGAAGGAGTCCGCCGAGATGTACATAGGTTGTGGTCAAAGGCAGCTGCATCGTCCCATACTCTGTGACAACTGGCAAACTGCCCAAAGCATGCGGTCCGAAGAAAATTTTCTTCTGCTTGCGAGATCCAGGGCCACGAAGTGAGAGAAGCACCTCAGTTTTGTTCTTGGACAGGTTCGGTGTCATGCCATGCTCGATGCAGAGCTCTAAAAGTCTGCTGGCAACAATTCCAACCTTCTGGACTACTTCTTCTCCCGTTTGGCTTTGTAGGCATATGGCCAAGTCATCCATCCATGTAGGTCCAACAAAATCTGCTGAAAGAGAGGATCCAAAATCAGGCTGTTCAAAGAGCAATAGCTGAGTGAACTTGGGGAAGGTGCTGAGAAGATCATTTTGCTTCATGAATTGTTGGAGTCGATGCATGACTCGGGCCCATACGTAGCTGAAGACAATATCTGCAAATGGATCACCTGGTCTGGTGCCGTGATACGTTTGTACGACATCTGTTTGGTGTCGCATCCAGAAATGCGTTTGAAGGTGCACCGCTCGGACACTGCGTTGCTCCAAGTCGGGCAATCCTGCTTCTCGAAGCGCATTTGGTTCCTCCATGATCTTCCGGAGCTCCTGCAGCGCGTCCTCCGGCATTTTCAGGGTGTGCATGAGGCGGGCGAGCATTTCATCTGTGAGCGGCCCATCCATGCACAAAGGACGGAGGATGCGATAAAACGCCTCCTTGAGGTCCAGCAGAATCACAGCACATGAGTGCCCATGTTCTTTCGCCTGTCTCATGAAGGCTCGCGTCAAATGTAGCCCGTATGTGACAGGCATGGCTCGCCTGCCTCCGAGCTGTTGGGCCTGTAGAAAGCTTTCGAACACATCTGCCTGGTGTGCACGAAGCGTTCTGTGGACTGCTTTGCCTATGTGGCTGGATATCAACAGTGATCTAAATGAGGCACACTGTTTCGGATCGCCTTTGCCCTTGTAGGCTTGCACGAGGAGGCCGCCCTTGTGCATCAATGCTTCATGTCCAAATAGGCAGAGCTTCCACATGGCGGCAAAAGTGGCCTTGGCACATTGTTCCGGAGCGTAATGGCATGTCTCACCGGAAATCCTGTCTGGTCCTGTCGCCTTTCCACAAGCCACTCGCCTGAAGGCCACTTCGAGGTCTACCAGCGTGGGCAATTCATGTGCTTGTACTTGGAAGGGTACTGGTGCCATTTCCTGTAGGCTTTTGATCCAATCCTGCCTGAGTTCTGAGGACGATTGTCTTTGTCCACCTTCCATGTCAGAGAAGAACTGGATCCACGTCTGGGTAGCCTCATCTGTCGATTTGCATGGGGAGCCATTCTGATTGTGGACCAGCGGGATCGTATGCTTTTTGGCCTTTTTGGGGTTGGTCGGGCCGGTGAAGTCCCGCAACATGTGGAGGATGCTGTGCGCGGCCGTGTGCTCATTGATGGTCTCAAGTCTTTGGCTCATGAGGCGTTGTTTCGCTGACTGCAGTTGTGACCTCAATGACAGTCGCAGCTTTCTGTAGCCAGCCAGATGGCGAATCTGCGCAATCCTCAATGTTGTACCATAATTAAATGATTGACCAACTTGTACTGCCGGTAGTGTACCAGACCAAGCCCTGAAAACTTTGAATAGAGCTTCACGAGCAAGTCCCTTCCGGGTTTGTTTGAGCCTCTTGCGATGTTGTAGAAGCTTCATACGAATGCTCCAAATCGCATCGTCAACGTAAGCCTTTTTGGGTCTTGATTTGGTCTGCTTACTTTCGAGCTGTACTGCCTTTTGGAGCTGTTGTCTCACAGCTAATTCATGGAGTTCGATGTCCGTCTTCCATGGTGGTACTGCTATTTCTGCAAGACGATCACGAGCTCTTTGACGTTGTTCAACACAAGACCATTCGGTGTCTGCAGGCTGTCGTGGGGATCTTTTATGGGACATTGTGATTTCCCATTGGAGTTCAAGGCCGACAACTTGATGGTCATCTCTTGTTGTTGCAAGGTCGAAGTCCTCGAGTACTTGCGACCACACACATGAGGACAGCCAGGTCGATGGGACTGCAACGTAGTCAATGCAGTGTAATGTCAGACCATCAATGGATGTCCAGGTATGCCTTGTGCCACTGTGAATACAAGTGGTAGAAGGTAAGCACATGCCGAACTTCTCCAGGGATGCCCGGAAGGATGCGGTGTTGGCTGAGGTTTTCAAGCCAGTCTGGTATACGACTTGGTTGTCAGCCACTCCCGGAGCTGCATTAGCATCAATGAGCCAGAAACACGGGGCTTCATCCAGGTACTCGGCCAAGAGATCATTGGTTTGCTGCCACCAGGTTGTACGCTCATCTTGCGATCGCCCCGAGTGTGGCCCGTGGCCTACAAAAAACCAACAGGTGAAGAGAAGGTTGTCAGCCTTGACCAACATGCGGCGGTGATCACTGAAGACGACCTGAAATTGGTCTTTGGCAAAATATACAGCTTCTCCATCTCGGCTGTTTGCAATAGGCTGCTTCAAATTGATCCACAATTCAACACCTCCATTGTGGTTGAAGTGTCCACCAGTAAGCCGCAAGATGTCATGTGAGGTGGTCATGCCTGGGTCTGCACGGCCCTCCTGTATGCCCATGACATTGAGTCCAAATCGTTGCATTTGGGCAAACAAAAAGTGTAGTTTACCGCTGCATCCATCTGGTCTCCTCGAGAGCGACATGACATTTGCAGAAGCCATACTGAGAGTGCACTCAAAGTATTTCAGATTGGCCGTGGGGGTCTCATCTGCAACTGCGGGTTGGTCTTGTACAGGAAGGTCAGGTGGATCAGTAGCCAGCGCTCCATCAATCCATCTCGGGAGACCGCACGAGTGGGCAAAGACCAACCATATGTGGGGAAGGATCCGATTCCACTTTTGCATGTTCAATGGCGGTCGCCTGTGGTGAAAGCTTTGGTGGGCTTCTCGTTTCGCCATTAGGTCGACGAACTCATTGTACGGATCGCCCGCGTGGCTTTTGACATGGTGTAGGCGAAGATGCCCTGCTGGGAGTCCATGGTCAAGTCCTTGAAATAGTCCACGAAGAAGTCGGAACGAAAGGTCAGCGTCACCTGTGCCAATGAGCCCAAATGCTTGTTTGCCACTGGTTAGGGCATCACAGCAATACACTGTTGGAGTCATGCTGTCTTGTGACAGCCGCCACAATCCGGCCCAAATAAGTGCATCACGTTCAGCAACTTCTGCTCCTATTCGCTGTGCTCCTGTGTAACTGGCGCCTGCTTCATCATACCTCACTGGGTGTGCACACCACCCGATGGGTTCAATGACTGATGTCTCCTCATCTACGAACTTCTCTCCCAGGACCAACATGGCCCATGTGTCTGGCATGCCACACTCATCTGCTTGCTGAGGGGCTGTTCGTCTCAGAGACGTTTGTGAAGAGCCATCTGTGTAGATTAGCCATCTGTCATATTGTTGATATTGGCGTGGGATGCAGACTGCCTCTTTGATGAACTCCGGGAGATCAATGCCTGTGAAGTCCTTCTGCAGAAAGGAGTCTGATGCTTCCCTCAACTCTGTCAAATCTTTGTTGTCAAAACCAGTCAATACTCTGTGCCGTCCGGACTCCTCTGTCGTTTCAGCGTTGGGTAGTAGAGGTCCTTCTTCCCAATGCGCTATGTCACGAGACGGCCATGCAGTTCTGACTCTTGGTGATGGCTCAGCAATGGCTTGCTTGGGCATGTTATTGCAGAAACTGATTCGGATGAGTCCGCATGTGAGATGGTCAGTGTTTAAAACAACTGCGCGTGGATATCCAAGAGAGTCCAACAGGCTCATCATCTCAATGTGGTTGAGGCTTGTATGTTGTGTGTGTAGGATGCAGCCCTGCTCATCGCGAACATCTTCATTGCAGAACATGTAGGAAAACGTTCCCTGTTCGAAGCAGTGATCAAGTGGCAGGCACAGAAACTTGTCATGTGGTGTGAATTGAATGGCCTGACAAATGATGCCCCAGCTCCGGAGTTCCTGTTCAATCTCCGGCGTACCAGCAGGCAGAAGAACTTCAATGTACTCTGGTACGACAATATCCTCATGTCCGGACTGAAGCTTCACTCCCCAAGAACGGCCTTCAAAAGTGTTTACCTTATCATCTTCGAGAAGGTCTGACAGCTGTAGTTTGACAGGGGAAGGCCGGCAGGCATGAGCCACCGCACTGCCTGTTTGGCGCTCTTCCTCTCTGCGTCTGCTGCTGTGGATTTGAAGCAAACTGTGTCCTTCAGTTTGGGGGATCGCCGGCATGACTGGCCATAGATGAATCTCGATGCCTGTGCCACTGCGACCCGGGAACAGAATGCCAATGGGGAGTTGGAATCCTTGAAACCAAACCTGGCATCGTAGGGGAGCAGGTGGTTGTAGGCAAACTCTTTCAAGCGATGTGGCAATCAGAATGTTCTCGGCTCGTACGTGTTCGTGCGTAGTGATTGCGATTTGGCCCACAGGTTGCTGTTGTGCTTGTGTCTCATCTATGATGGTGGCCAAGTTGGTGATCCAAGCCACGTGAGGTCGCTGGATAATGATGACATGGGCTGCGATGTCATTATCCAGCGATGGTGGTCTGGGGTCTACCACATAGATCTCGTAATTGGCACTGCGGTCTCTTACATCCTGCCATCTGTCTAGGATGTGGGTTTCCCATTGCTGGTAGTCCTCGTAGAGCTGAAGTCTTCGAGGTAGATCGCAGTGTGGCCATTGCCAAGTGTGGTCAACGAACCATGTAAGCATAGTACATGACCGTTCTTCATCCTCCCAGGCGAAAGCCTCCTGATCCCAATGAGCCCATAGATCTGCTTGGAACTCTGAGAGTGTGCGTAGATCTGGCTGTCTCGGGTCAAATGCCGGAGCATTGGGATTCAATTGAGAGTTTCCACAGCTCTGCATTGTAGAACTCGCTTGGGGTGCCGCTTGCATCAGTTGTCTGGGACTGTCTGATGGTGTTTTCCTCGTAATCTGTATGTGCTTCTGCATGAGGGAGGACACATCATTCTCTGTGGTCACCTGTTGCATGCTTGAGATGGTGACGACTATGCTTTCTCCATCTTGCAGTTGGACAAGATCCAAGGGCCCGAGATGTACGTCTCCAACTTGCAGTCGACACCTCCTAGTGTTGCACCATCGTGCAATGCCAAGATCTTCTAAGATGACATCTTGACTCACATAGTTCGGCTGTAGAGCTGCCAGATGCCAGACGCGTCTGTGGACTGCGTGGTCGAAGAGAGCGGTGAGGAGGACTGGATGTTCTGCTCCTTGTCCTTGGACCAGGATGAGATGTCCCACATGTTGACTGTCTTCTGCTTCTGGTGGTGGTGGGTGCACAAAAGCAACTCTGGCAGGTCGATTTGGGTCCATTGCATCCGCCCAAAGATTGCATAGTTCTTCAAACCAGAAACGATGTGCTGCATCAAGGCGCAAAATGCGCGATTCAAAACTCTTTGTGTAGCGTTGGTGATGAAGAAGCCAAGTCGTCCAATAAAGTACCGGACCTTCATCATCAAATTCAACTGCAGCACACTCGCGGAACTTCATTTTGGCTTGGGGCATCCAGGAGTGGTGCTGTTCTTGAACAATTCTCCTTGAGTTGTGATGGCGACCAGTGCCAGGCCCCTGTCTGCCCGCTAGGCTTGGGAAGGTGGCACTGTGGCTCATGAGCAATTTTGAATCATCTGTCAAGGTTGGAGACCATTGCATGAACGATGACACATCATTCGACCCAACAGCACCACGGGGATCAGGTCTGCTGGGTCCAGCAGGGACTTCGACCCGTGAGGACGTTGCTGGGGCGCATGCTCTTGTTGGTGGATCTGCCGTGACCTCTACACGCAAATATGTGCCATGCTGCAATTCACGTGGAAAGAGGTCATCTTCACTCCACAAGTCATTGTTGAAATGGAAGACGCATGAATCAGGGCTGTCTTCACAGGGTGCCTGTAGGTGCAGCTGCGTGATCAAGGAAGGGCGGCTCAGGAAGCTTGGCAACCTCTTTACAATCCTCTGATGTGCAGCATCCAGACCCACAGTGTGGTAGGTGAGGTCAATAAGGACCAATTTGTCTGCTGACCCACCTGGTATGTCTCCAACTAACTGCAGAATGATTGCTTCTTCAGCTTCATGTTGATCAATCAGTGGAGCTTGTACATAGTGGAAACCAACTGCCCGGTCTCTGTGAATGCCCATGGAGTGCAGGGTGTCAAAGAGAATCATATTGTACGATCTCCATCTGACAAAGCAATGGTGCCCAGGTTGTTGTCCGGGTTGTCCAAGTCTGAAAACTTGTAGGCCTTGCAGGTCTTCCTCGTCAAAACTTGAAGTCGAGACTCGTGGGCTTTCTTCTTCTCCTCCTTCGTCTGGCGCTGGTTGCGATACACCAGGAGACGGTATTGTGATCTCCGTGCTCGGATCACGTTGCGTCGACGATGTCGCGCGCGAGCCAGTGAGGTCATGGAAGACGGCGACAAAGGAGTGGCCATTCATTGCCCAATGCACTGGAGTCGATGTGGATGGTATTGCCGTACCTCCATGAAAGATGTCGCATGCATGTGTTTGTAGCAGATCTGCTGCATCTGCCCCCTCAAGGATGCCAATCCCACTGAGGTGTCGTGCATAGGAAGCAGCTCCAATATAATAGCGATCATCTCCAGGAAGGTATACTGTGGTAACTCCTCCTCGAAGTGCATGTGCTCCATCTTGTTGACCTTGGAGCAGCATCACATCAGCCTGTGTCGGTTCATTCGGGTCTTGATCTCGGACACGAGGGAATACCACAGCAATAGTCAGGGGATCATCATCATGAATTTGATCTCGCCAAGCTGCAAGTATACCCTGATGCCATGACTCTGGATCATGCGTGAGCTTGACAGCTCTTGGCGTACGGCATTTGGGCTGATGCAAGTGGTGGATGTACCATGTCCTCAATCGATATTGCTGTTCTGCTGGAAGTCGTAAAAGTTCGTCTCTCCACAGAGTCTGCAAATGGTGTATGTACGCCGGCAGGTCATCAGGGAGGATCCTGTCCAGGAAGTGTCTGTGACTTGAGCTGCCAGCGGAAGATCTTGGGGCCTGGTGGCGGCCTGCTGCAGATAGTTGCTCTGGCAGGGGTCGTTTCGGCCATTTGTAGAAGATAGGCGCCAAATGCTCATCTTCGAGGAAATGGGTGCGAGGCAGGAACTCCTCCAGCTCTACTTTCCCTTTCAAGCTGTCCTCATATTCCTCGAATCTGACTGAATGGCAATTCTTTTTCCTTCCAAAACTTGGTGGCAGCACCAGAGTATCAACACGCACCGCACAGGGTATTCCCAATTCCCATGCCAGGTCTGTTGCTTTCTCTACCGCGTTCCAAGGGGAAGTAAAATGAGGCTCATCCAAAATTGAGTGTCACCAGTGCAATAATGCCGCATCAGGGGAGCACGTCACCTGTGGCCATTGATGATCATACTCGTCGGTCATGAAGCATCGGCCTTGTGAAAAGGCTGCATAGCTTTGGAGCCAGGAGGAGCATCTTCTTCCTCTCTGGTCCTGGGACGCTTGGACTTGGGCTCGAGCTTGTCGGCAGACTCGGAGAGGGATGAGAGACTCGTGACAACCTGATTCAATCCCTCTTGAATTCGTTGCGCGTTCTCGTCTCTTGGAAGCTCCTCCTCTTCTGGCAAGTCTGTCTCTTGGAAGCTCCTCCTCTTCTGGCAAGTCTGTCTCGTTCTCTTCCATGTCGTCGTCCGAGATCTCCAGAGTCTCGTCCTCCTTGCCAATAGCATCTGCACGCTTCTTGGCCAAGTCGACTCTTTTCTGCGCTTTCTTCAAATGCAATGTAGCCGCTTGCATTTGATGTTGGAAGGCTGTCTCCGACGCTTGAAATTGCGCCGTGTACTCCTTCCACTTGGTCACAGATGCCTGGAGAAAGACACGCCACTGCGACCATAACTGCATGCGCGAGTTTTCCACCTCCATGAGTGCTTCTTTGGCTTTTCCATGTGCTTTGACCGCAGCCACAAGGTTGCTGGTGCTTTCCTTGTCGTCTTTCTTGCGTTCGGTGGCAACCAAGGATTGGAACTCCGGAGACAAGTGCTCCTCTTTCTTGGCTGCTTTCATGATCTTGTTCAGCTTGGTCTGCGCACTCGTCTCTGCTTTGACGTCCTCCACGTCTAGGGTATTCATAGAAGCCTGCTGTGGAACAGTCTGCATCACTTGTTGATCCAACTGAGGCGGCATGAAGGGCATCATGTTCATGTGGGGCAATTGCTGTGGCATCTGTTGTGGCATCCATGGTGCATGACATTGTGCAGGTATCGGCGCCAGCATTGGAGGGGGCGGCGGCGGCGGTGAAGCAACTTGCATCTGTTGTGCACCCTTGCCCTGCCCTTTGTCTGTGACATAGGTCGTGGACCATGGACCACCTCCCCATGAACTCGATTGACCATAGGGTGCTTGTTGCTCCCATTGGTGATTCTTCTTTCGCGATCTCGGTCTTCTTTGTTTTTGGCTCTTCTCTCTTTGCTTCTTGTTCGGCTGTGCCCATGTAGAACTGCTCTGGTTGGCCGTGGGCACCGCGCAGTCTTCCCACGAGTTGCCACATAGGTCGCAATACCAGGCATTCGGCGACTTCATTTTGCGACACGTGCCACAGAGCCACCCTGTCGACCGAGATGAAGCCATTGCGTCTGCAATCCGGCGCAGGAACAATCTGTCTCCTGAGTGGTGTCTTTGCAGTGTTCTGAAGATCACTCCCAACTGCTTCGAATTGAGTGGCGACCTTCCAGTCCGATGCAAAAACCAGGCTCTCCGAGCCAGCGCGCGCCTTCTGCGCGATGCTCTCCTCTGTGTAGTGCTTGCCGTCGCCGATGTCAGGGAGGATCACCAGGGCAAAGACTAGGAAGAGGTGACAGAAGGATGACATACACCACCTGTAGTTCCCAAGCCGAGCAGGTAGAGGTCCGCCTGGTCCCCGACGTAGAAGTCCAAGAACCGGCCAGCCCAAGACCGTGCAGCGCAAAAGGGAATGCCGTCAAGGAAGGCTCGTATGAGCCCGCGGGACCCGGCAGGGAAAGTCCCGCTAAGGCTGAGAGGGCAGAAGGAACGTGGGGTCCTTAAGCCAATGCCTTCAAATATGTATATATATATATATAGTATATATATATATATGCCAATATGGACAGATAACCGGGGGGGTATTGCTGGGATAGATTCCAAGAAAAATGCACCGCATATTTGCATGATTCTCCATGTTTCTCCGTGGATTTGCCCTATGTTTTTCCCAAATTTTCTCATGGGATTGTGGGGGATATCTATCTTAATCCCCGCTGGGATGATCTACTCCGCTGGCAGCTGACTTACTATCCAGCCAGTTTTATCCCAACTTTCGTATCCACTTTTGTGCGATAGGAGGACTGTTGAACAGCAAATATGTATTGTGTGGACCTACTAGTACTGCATGTAGACTCGAAGAGTTGATCTCGGTGTCAAGCTGTGGTTATACTGCATCGTCCAAAAGACAAGAGACCACTACGTCACGACATGAAGAGTTGCACTGCGCAGCACCCTAAGGCGATGGTGGCAAGAGCAAGAAGCACGACCGCAAAATGGTGGGTGAATTCGGGTGACGCAAAATGGTGTCCTCACTGGGTCATGATGGCTAGGATTTGGGGAATCATTCCCTCAATAGAGGTCGTAAAATTTCAGCTATTCGGGGTTCTTATTTCAGTTTAGTTAAAATATTAATTACCTGGTATAACTTACCCAGTAAAAAGTGCATCCATGTTGCAACTGAACTACCAGACATCCACCAATTGTTGAACACTTGTACTGAATTTATCAGCCAACCCTTTCGGACTTTCGTGAAGTTGTCTCCAAAATTGCCTGAGATGATTTGGCATTGAAGTGCAATAATAGCTCTCCTTCATGCTTCAAAGTGACGTATTTGAGGTATCAACTGACCATGTTCGCATCCGAGCCTTTGCCCGTCCCACTCTTTGGAAGGGGAAATTCTAAACTGCTTAAACTGTATACATTTGTATACTGTAGCTGTTAACATGGCGGTATTCAAGCATTGGCATCCTTGTTCCATGGAGTTGTTCCTCCAAAAAGTGGAGGAAATGTGGCCAACTCCCATCGACCAGGCCCACAAAAAAACATGGCTTTTTAGCAGATGGGAACAGGGGAATCACCAGATTTTGTGGGATGACTTCATATTCTTTAATGTTGGCGAATTGATGCGATTTGTAGTTAAACTACAGCAAGTTGAGGCCAGATCAAAACACCCGTCGATGATCCCTGAAATGAATGAATGAATGAATGAACGAACGAATGAATGAATGAATGGTTGGTAGCTCGCTTGTAAGCCTTCGTAAAGGGGACATGTGAATTCTAGTGGATAGAACTCACTCTATTTGGTCACCCACCCCATCATCCCAAATCTGTATATTTCCAAACATCAACTATAATTATCGATCAGCAAAAATAATAATAGATATATCTGTATCTCAGTGTCCTTTTGCTTAACGTTTACTATAGTTACTAGTAACCCCATGTAACCCCCAAAAAAGGTGCTAGATTTTAGTGTTTCACCCTAATTCACAGCTCAACATTTCGTTGGAATTCATAACTATGTAAAATCACGATTTTTCATGGGAAAATCCACTATTTCTATGGTCATACATGGTCATTTTCCATAGTGATGTAACAAATTACCAGAGGGTACCATCTACCATCGATGGTACCTTACAATCATCAAACTCTGCACGGGATCTTCCAGTGAAGCCCCAGGGTGGCCGAGCATTTGGGCCTCAAACGTCACCGTGCGGACGGCCAAAGCGAAGAGCCCCGCAGTGAGATCGCGGTGGCGCCTGGACTGTGACGGTCAACGTGGGCCATGAAACATTTGTTGATCGTGATAGGGTTATATTATGTATTCTGGTTGGTGGTTTGGAACATGAATTTTATGACTTTACATATATTGGGAAGAATCATCCGAACTGACTCATATTTTTCAGAGGGGTTAAACCACCAACCAGTATTATGTATTATTAAGTTTTATGTATTATTATGCATTATGTAGATATATTGTGTATTGCATAATGTATTATAATGTATTATAATGTATTATAATGTATTATAATGTATGATTATATATATTATATAATGATATGTATGAGAATATGGATATATGTAATATATTATTTATTATTATTATTGTTATTATTATTGTTGTTATTATTATTATTATTGTTGTTATGTAATTATTATGTTATATTATCCTTTGCATATTGAGAATGATCAAAAAATCATCCATATGAGAAACCGTATTGACAGTGCCCAAAAATACGAATTGGCAGAAGATAATAAAGGTGATGAATCCACCTAATTACATAGGGAGTATGACCTTTGCCAGTATGGGAACAGCCGAGGTGGTAAATTTTCAGAACCACAAGGAGGTCGAGGACCGCCTTCTTGTTGACTCTTGGCCTGCAATTGAAGCAGTAGACAAATCCACGGCATGATGTTACTAGGAGAAGGTCACACCTGCAGCACCAATTGCTACGGTCACAGAATACGGACGTCATTGGAGCTTTAGGAAGCGCCGATTGCAGTCCTATGTCGTTTCGAATCTGCTCACTGGGCATGACCAGCCCGGTGGTGGGTACCCAGGAATGCCCACGTGGAGCTACTTCTGATGAGATTCCATTGGTGAAGAGGTTGATTTATCTCCAAGGTGGGCTCAGGGTGCTTCCCAACCTCATGTGATGCAGGTGAGCCAGGGATGATCCTTGATGATCGGCACGATATTCTCACATTCTCTAGAGTTGTTTGGTTTGCTTTAAATAACTTAAGATGTCATGTTTGATGTGTTAAAAATGTCGAAAAATTGGATCCTTCAAGCATTGTACCAACATGTACCAACTAAGCGTCAGCTCTGTAGTGGAAGATTCATTGATAGAAATATACCTTTCAGGGCGGAAGTTGCTTGGATTGATTTGCATGTCGAGGGTTGCATACAAGCAGCATGATTCTATTTACATAGAGTTGTGCCTATGGTTGCCGCCTAAAGTTGCTTTTATTGGGCATTTACTGAAATTTGTAATGGAAAAACTGCCCACATCGGAAAGCGCAACGTCAGATGAATGAAGGTGAGACGCATTATTTCATCATGACCGTGGACCTTGATGTCCTGATGAAGCATGGTGTGGTTGCCAGCCAGGCACCTTTTTAGTCAGTGATGCTGAAGCACAACTTGAAAGCAACTAGTCAAAGTTGTGAACTAACAAGTTCTAAATATCCTGAGAATACGAAAAAATTGGACGTTCTTTTTGCCTTTTGCACAGAATTTCTGGGTTTTCTGTCATTGAATTCCCATCGTTTTGGTGGAAAGGCTGTTCCACTACATCCCTGGCAGCCAGGACTTAGTGAATGTGAACCAGCAAAACCTGGAGATTTTGGCACGACAGGCTGGGATGTCAGTATCGGTTGTGGACCAAGATGGCTATGTGACCAAAATGCCTGGCTACTGTGGGGGATAAGTGTTTTTCTTATACACTGTCTGGATTTTCAAGCACTTTGATGATCCAAAAAACCTGTTCGAAACACGAGTTTTTCATTTCCGAACTGGCGTGGCCCCCTGTTATGCTCACGCTGGTTCTATTCTAAGGGAAGCGCAGAAAAACTAAGATCCTCCTTGAAACAAATCAGAAGAAGATCCCCGCGTGACCTGTAGATCAAGCAGAGCGAAGAATTTTGTTTGGTGAAATTGGAGCTGGTTGTTGGTTTGGAACATTTGGATTATTTTTCCATATATTGGGAATAATCATCATCCCAACTGACTCATATTTTTCAGAGGGGTAGGTCAAACACCAACCAGTTGGAGTCAGTCCCATCAAGTGCCTAGGTAGATTTGGGTAGCGGGATTGGAACCAACGGAAAACGAAATACGAAACAAACACCATGGTTTTTCGGTAACGGTTAAGTGCCAATCATCGAACCATGGTTTCCACATTGTCCACTCTATTGGGAACAATATGGTGGTTATATATAATATAATATAATATAATATAATATAAAATAATGTAATATAATATAATATAATATAATATAGTATAATATCATATAATATAATATAATATAATTATAATATAATATAATATAATTTATATAATATAATTAATATAATTAATATATATGTATGATATATATATATGTATATGTTTTTTTCCATGGAATACTAGTGTTGGAGTTGGGTTGAAATTCAAGGCCCTCAAAGCCACAGGGTTGGCAGGTCAGGTTTCGGTAATGTCCGTGTTTCAGGAAACCACCCCAAGATATCCCAAGTGATCAGCGTGGTTTGGAATATATACAATATACTACAATATATATATATATACATATACATATATATATAGTAGTATATAATATTCACATATATATATATATAATTCATACATATACATATACATATATATATATATATATTATAGTTATATAATATAATCCTAATTAGATATACATGTTACATAGCTATCTCTGTCCACCGGGCCCCCAGTCAGACCAGTCAGACCAGTCAGACCGCAAAGCCGCGCCTCGTGTCACCTGCCTGAGGTCGTGGAGCTCTACTCCTCAGAGGCCAACGAAAAAACGGGGAAGCACTAAGTGGGATTTAATGGTGGTTGAACTATGGAAAACCATAGGAAAATGGTGGTTTAATGGGATTTAATGGGATTTAATGGGATTTAATGGGATTTAATGGGATTTATTGTGGGATACCCTCTGGTAAACTAACGTAACTATTGGAAAGATCCACCAGTTTTAATGGGAAAACTCACTATTTCTATGACCATTTTCAATAGCTATGTAACAAATTACCAGAGGGTAGTGTACCTTAGAATTTTGAACAACTGGTTGGTGGTGACTGGAACCATGGAATTTTTAATGACTTTCCATTGATATTTCTGGGAATGTCATCATCCCAATTGACGAACTCCATCATTTTTCAGAGGGGTAGGTATACCACCAACCACATTGGTCTGAATCACTGGTGTCATGCTTCCCTGCGCCAAACCGCCCTTGGGTAGTAGCGTTATACCGTGTGAGGCCCCCCCCAGTTATAAGTTGGTTTATAAGCCCGAGTACCCTCTGGTAATTTAACATAGCTATTGAAAATGGCCATTTATAGTGGAATTACCCATTAAAATGGTGATGTTCCATAGTTACGTTAGTTTACCAGAGGGTAAGTATAGCTATCATTATAGCTATCAAAACCATGGAATATCTTGGGACGCATGAATTGCACCATGCCTCCGCGTTGCGGTGATCAGGATTCTTGGCATGGACCTGGGACATCCAAAAAACCAATGGTTTTTTTGAAGGGTTGTCAGCTCCAAAACCTGCTGATTGTCAAAAAACCTTTGTTTTGATCCCATGTGGTGCCCATGGTAGTTATTGGAGTTACTGTATGTTCACCAACTTAGCTATTGTTCGGGGACCCCACTTTGTAACTAAAAAAAAACACACACCTAGTCATACGTTGGCGTCATTTTCCAGATGTCTATCTTGGCTTCTCCGGGACCCATTCCTGAATTGATCATTAGAGCCATACACATAGATGTTTAGTGTGGGCTTGGGGTTGGATTTACATGGATTTACCACTTAGCCCACTAAATGGGAAAACTATCCCTCTAACTGGGTTTAGATTTGTTTAGATGGGGTCCCACTAAAGTTGTGTTCAACTTTTACCAGGGTAACAACATTCAACAACTATTCAGCAGTGCATCATACATACTGTCAATGTTCTATCCGCATATTAGTTAGCTAAATCTAATTTAATCTCCAAATAATCGTCCCATGTTGGTGATATTCCCATCATTTTGTTTAGATTTCCATCATGCGAAGATCCCACAAAAATCCTCATGTTGTATCCCCATCTTGGTTTTCATCCCATGAAGCCACGTCTTTCCTGCAGCATCTGCAGCATCTGCAGCCCAGCCGTCTCCAAAAAGGTACGCAGAATCTACAGCGAGCACGACGGTGCGTTTGGCGTCGATATCCCCAGAGATTTTTGGGCGCGGAGGCGGGGATCGCAGTGGTCATGGGAGATGCCATGGGTAGATTCGATAAATGGGGGTTCAACCAAGATGATATTTGGGCGTGTCTTAAAAATGTTGGGTTAAACATAAAGAATGGATGATTCAACAGCTGAAATAGGGGGGCTGAGGTTATATGGATGGGAGATTAATGGTAGTTAAATCATCAATCAAGGGCTATCAAGCCGACTATAATCGAATATAATGGGCATGTAATTAGTGTGATATGAACGGGATACCAATATCATTCTTGCGTGTGTGAAAATTCGGTTTTTTTTTGCACACCAACATTGCCATTTTAGCAGGGAACATGTTGCTTGATCATGAAAATATGGTGTACCCTCTGGTAATTTAACATAACTATGGAAAATCACCATGATTAATGCGAAAATCCACTATAAATTGCCATTTTCAATAGCTATTTTGACATAACCAGAGGGTACCCGAACGGTTCAGATACAGCGGGGCAGTTGGATGCTCCGATGCTCCCAGATCGGTGGCCTTGGATCCCTTGGGTCGGCCGGCCATGTCGGTGTTTTCTTACCATGCGGATGCTTGGCGGAGGGGAAAGGGTCCCATCTGGATTGCAGGCAGGTCATTCTTTCTCACAAGGAAATGGGTATGGATCAATACCTATGAAAATACCATTTTTAGGGGGATGAACATCCATAAATCCCAGCTATTTTGATGTGAACTACAGGGGTACAAGGTTTTGACACACTGCCAAATCAGGTGCTCGAGACAGTGATTTCGGAAGAATTTTGGCCAGTATGTAGTAACGTAGTATATTGACATATATTGACTATGACAGTATCTTTAAGCACATTCTGAACCCATTGCCATGCCACGAATCGTACCGGCACTGTATCGTGGGTCAACCTTTACTGGGGTGGTCAGTCACTAACCAAGAATTGTTTTATTTCAAGTTCATATCGCACACATTTGTTGGTTATGTGTGTTTACGAGTCATTATAAGTCACATATGTCCATATCTTCCCTATTTCTGTCCATTTCTGTCCCATTTTGTGGTGCGTATCCAAGATGACCTTTTCTTTACCGCGCAAGGATCTCACTTGGCTCTCTCAGCCTATGTACCTCTTCGAGCCTGGACAGATCTGCCAGCGGCTGCCAGAATTGCCTGGTGAAATGGGGGTATAGCTGGATGGTTTAGAATGGAAAATCCTATGAAATGGATGATTTACAATGGTTTATAATGTTTTATAATGCTTTAAAAAGGTTTTTAATGGTTTATAATGGTTTATAATTGTTTATAATGTTTTATAATGGTCTATAATGGTTTATAATGGTTTTTAATGGTTTACAATGGTTTACAATGGCTTACACTGGTTTACAATTGTTTATAATGGTTTACAATGGTTTATAATGGTTGATAATGGTTTTTAAGGGTTTACAATGGTTTACAATGGCTTACAATGGTTTACAATTGTTTATAATGGTTTACAATGGTTTATAATGGTTTATATTGTTTTATAATGGTCTATAATGGTTGATAATGGTTGATAATGTTTTATAATGGTCTATAATGGTTGATAATGGTCTTTAATGGTTTACAATTGTTTACAATGGTTGATAATGTTTTAGAATGGTTTATCACGGTTTATAATGTTGTATAATGGTTTATAGTCATTATAATGGTTTGTAATGGTTTACAATGGTTTACAATGGCTTACAATGGCTTACAATGGCTTACAATGGCTTACAATGGTTTATAAAGGTTTATAATGGTTTATAATGGATGATTTAGGGGTGCCTGGAATTTTGATGGCTTTGGGGATCAACCTCTTTAAATGGATCCCGAAAACTAATGGCTTTTAATACAAAAAGGAAGGTTTCATTTTTGAATGATTTGGGATCCAGTTTTTGAAGATCCCCAAAGATTGTGGTGAGATGGTTCAAGTTTTGACACACACCAAATCGACCATAGATTTGCACATGGTTTAATTATGGTTTAGCATGAGATGAATTACGATACGTATGTTTATAATTTAGGAATGATGACTTGACATGGTCATGATTTCGTTCTGTGTGTGGGCACTTGCTTTTAAGAACCTGCCGGATACAAACTTTATCTAAACTAGCAAAGATGAAGGTTCTTCAAACAGTCGAAAGGGCGCTTTGTTGTACATATTCTGGAACCACGACTGCTTTAGTTTGCAACGTGTGCCTTTTAGATCCACTGCCTTACCACACCCCAGAAAGTCGTCCCCTTCCAGCGCCGAAGAGACGTGTTTCGTGGGTCGAAGAATGCCTCACATATATTGGGGGTTTCCATAAATGGTGGTACCCAAAAATGGATGGTTTATAATGGAAAATCCTATGAAAATGGATGATTTGGGGGTCCCCCCATTTTAGGAAACTACCATATGAATGATATCAAAACCTACTCTGAAACGTGTTTCGCGCCTGCAGCGCAAAAGCAAGAACAAGCCAATTTCTGCTGGGTAAAATCCGAGGTTAGACCAGTGCTCCGACTTCACCAATGTGGATATATTACTTATACATGCATTAATAATTATTAATATATGTAATTACACATTTCAGATTGTATCGAATTACATGGAGTTTTGGAGGTTGCTTGGAAGTTGTTGACTAAATAGTTGGTCCATAGGGGAAATTTTCATCACTGTTACTCGTTTTTCATAATCCCCAGATTATCCCGAACCCATCAACTCCCATTATCATCATACTTCCATGATATCCCAATGTTTGTTGCTGAACTCCCTATTTTTGTTGGCCCAACTTCAAGAACCAGAGCCTTCCAAGGATGAGAACTTGCCCGTCTTCTTCGCGGGGGATGCCTTGCGAGAACCTTTCTGGCCCATGGGCGAAGGTTGCGCGGTAGATCATCGCACAAACATCATGAAAATGAATATCAAGTTATGATCTATGTTGGTCGAAATAGATTACGCATTCACCATTATGTTGATCTCTTCTAACTTGATGTGAATAGTATCTATTCACTTCAAGTTATCGTCTATGTTGATCAACATTTTAATCGTATGTGAATAGAATATATAAGAGATTATGTTGAATAGTAACAAGATGATTATTATTGTATTAACGTTGCTATATGATGCTATATGTTTTTAGGGCACAAATGTGATTATTGCCGTAGAATTATTGCTGTAGATCCATCCAGTTTGAGGAGTTTACCAACATTTAAAACAAGGGGTCAGGTCCCCCATTGTCAGACGTAAAATATCCATTTCAGGATCGAAGCATCTGTCTTTAATGATTGTTAGGGATTTGACATCATATGTGTTTATGAACTTCATGTGGTATGTATATATAATATATATAATATATATGTTATGTATCATTAATAATATAATATATATATACACATAAAAGGACTTGGTGACACCTTCACACCGTCCTAAGAGAAAAAAACATCTTTTTCGGAGCCATGATCATCCTTATGGCCGCAGGTTGCAGCCGCGGCTTCATGGGTGCCTTTGACACTGTGTGGGCTGTCAGGCGTGGGTTCTGGTGTGGGTAGGGAACAGGCCCCCAAAAAAAGCAGGATGAATGTGACCAAATCGATCATCTACCCAAATATTTATTGTATGATACATATATAAACATAATGTACTGGTCAAAGCTTGAGTAAATTGCTCTGTTTTCGGGGGATGTTCATCATTCCAGGGTTTACATGCCCATTGTGAGGGTTCCCATTATGACCATACCACATCTACCATGTCTTGATCGTGTCACAAATGATTCCATATCTAGTTTAGTTTCTGCATTGTTGGGATGTGAACAGCACGGAAACCGGATGTCAACCCGTCACTTTTGGCTGGTGTCATTTGCACTCAACCCCACATGACATCAGCCCATGAGGAACGAAACATGTCCCCATACTACCCTCCTCAGACAACAAAATGCACGTTCATCACGAGTATCTCACGAAACATCGGCCCTGTGAGGTGTTGGGCCAAAGGTCTTCGCGGGACGAGCATCTTGGTGACATGGACCATTGTTTGATGGTGACATATCCCGCTTGGATGGCTTGGATGGCTTGGATGTGGCAGTTGGATGTGGTTGGTAAATCACGATGACCTATTGATGGCTTAAATCCAGATCTTGAAAAAAATGTCAGCCACATTTGATTCCCCAATATTGGTCACTTACCCCTTGGATCCCCTTGGTCACCCCCCAGCCACTGCAATGCGGCGCAAGCCGCAGGTCTCATGAAGCTAAGAAGAAGCCTCTTTGACATCGCCTCCCAGGTGGACCAGGTATTGAAACCATGGTGACTTGAGATCCCCTCAAGAAACCCCCAAGACGTTCTATACATTTCTATACCGTATAATGCCATATGACTAAATGATTCACTGAGCTGAAAAGTAAATTCGGATATATCGTTGCCTCAACATTCTGGAAATTCTTGGGCGTGTCTAAATATCTGGGAGACTTCTCCAAAAACATAAAGCAATTCCCTGGGACCACCAAGATGGGCCATGAAATAGTTGACTACTCTGACTCCGGTCCAAATATTCCAAAAAGATGAAACCCCAAATCAAAGTGAGTAGCTTTCCGAGTTGTTTCTTTCTATTTGATAGAAGCATACAAAACTGCAAGGTGACCGAGGATCTCAATTCCAAAGAACACTTGGATGTGTTGATGTCAAACTCTTTGAGTAGTCAAACTCAAACGCGGGTTCTCTTTAAGCGTGGGATGCTCCCAGTTATCTGTTCCAAATTGCCAGCTCATATCCAGTTGAACATCCCAGGACTATGTTCCCGTTGAATGAGGCTTGGTGAAGGCTGTGTGACATCAAAAATGTCCACCATTCTTTGTTTCCACTATGGTCACTCCCCCTGGAATCAGTCCTGCTTCCAGCGCCGAAACCTTGTGCTGCGAAGCAGGTGAACCCCAAGAACTATGGCAAGGACGTCTTTTTGCCTTACGAACATGCCGCACCCTTTGCCGGCTTGGAATGGCTCAGACCCTCTGCTGGAGGTATATGGGATGAGGGATCACTCTCTGGGTCAAAATACTGAAGGTCCCTGATGATGGGATGGGCGACCATATCCCATATATATATATACATATATATATCGATATATCGATATACCCATAGTGTTGACCGTGGAACACATGGGAACAGGTCAATTATCAAGACCCGGAGGACATCGGATGATGCTCCTCACCCGTTGTGAATCTACTTGTCCAACCATGCTTGCCGCTTCCAAATACAAAGACATTTGACCTGTACGTCTTTTGGCCAACACCTCACCATCTGGCAATATCCCTGGAATTCCCTGGATCTCCCAAACCATCTGGGAATATCCAAAAATATCTCCCAACATTCGCAGCTCAGCTGAGGCGTGCCAGGACTCCGTTGGCCAGCGTGGGGCTTCGACGGTCGAAAACGACCCATGAAGTACATCTTTACAGTGGATCCCAGAACCAGGCACCGCGTGGCCGCGTGGCACCGCTTTCAACGGTGATGGAGGAACTTGGACTGAACCTCGATGGTTCTAGTAGAATTTGGGATGATTGATATGATGATTGATTGAAACCGGGATATTCTTGGAAGGTCCTGAATCTACAGACTCCTCAAAATCCGCCCAATTGGTTTGAAAGCAGCAGATCGTCATTGAAGTTTTACTGACAGTATTGCTGGAATGTGTCCACTTGGGCCACGCCAGCTTTCAGCAAGTCCTGTCAGCTTCTCCATCAGTCGCTTGATACGATAGTGCCCAGATCTTACGGCAAACAGCAATTTGGCTTCACAGTAAATTCTGTTCAAAATGGATTGGATGTACTGGAAGTTTTTGGGTGGAGACTGCATGCAGTATATATTTGTATGCATTTGTGTCACCCCTTATGGCGAGAATTAGCCACAGAAAGTGCAGAAGACATTCCACTGTTCCAAGGACCTGAACTCACGTGTTTCCTGCGCAGGTATATCTCCTACAAGGAAAATCCTGAGGAGAATCTGGAGCCGGATACTGCAGCTTCGTTAATGTGTTCGACGTGTTCAAAATGACACGTCCGTGCTGAGCATGGAAGCTGGTCACCTGGGCGGACAACATCCGTGACGGTGACCGGGCGAAATGGTGGCTCCACACTGACCTCCACGCGGACTTTCAGCACCAGATCTGCTGGGAGTTGTTCCGAAGTTGTTTTAGCATACTGCATCATCAACCAGTGGAACAACTGTGAATCAGACGGTCGAACGAAAATGGTCAAAACACACAAAAAAAAACAAACAGATTAACAGATCTATTTCTACCAGCATGCATGTCACACATGTATAGAAACTGTCAATCACATGATATCAAATGTCTCAAAATTTCTTTGGTTTTTGTCGTCACTTCACCTTTTCTGGAGCTACACCCCCTGCCCGACAGCCATTCATGCTTGCAGCTCCGACCTCGTAGAATCCAGCTGAGCAGCTGGGGGCCAGACCTCACACGTAGATGGCCGCCACCAACTTACGACTTGGCTGAGCTCAAAATCTGCTGAGCTTGGCCAAATGACCAGGTCGTAAACGAGTCTTTGGAACTAGAAAGGTCACCAAGATAGATTGGTGTGTTTGGTATGTCTAAAACCCTAAGGACGTCCATACCCACAGGTATCATGGTACTGTATACTTTTTGCAAGTGGAGGATGTTTGGTGTTTTTCAGGCTACTCTCCTGACTCTCATGCAGATTATATGCTCATTCTGTAGCCGAAAACAGCCAGGTTCAGGCGTCACCATCACCCATGAAGGAGGTGCTGCGGATGAGGATGGCTCACTGTTTGGACCCAGGAAAAACATCACAGGGATATGAAGTAAAGGTGGGCTCCAAGAAGGATTTTGTTTATTCTTCAACATGTTTCAGGGTTGCGAAATATAGTGAAGGGCGTATTCACTTGGTACAATCGAAGAAACAAGGTTGGCCCTGTGACTTGGAGGATATCTGTGATATCTCCACAATTGAGAAGATTGGAATTTGTGCGCATGCCTACCTGTGTTCATCATGCCACAACACATTCTGTTCACGAGATGATCTGGCGAACACTCTCACAGATTATAGTTGTTCTTTTGATGGCCAACCCAGAAGACCAGTGAGACAAGGCATATATATATATATTATATAATGGCATACATATATAATGGCATACATATATAATACATATATATATATATACATACATATATATATATATATATACATATATATATATGTATATTATATATTATATATATATTATATTATATATGTACTATACCATCATACATCAGACACATTTGCAATGTGGGTTGCTGTTCCACTGTGGGTTTTCACCAACATGTTTGGCCCCATCCCAGGCATCCCAGGTAGCGCCACGCGGTCTGGATTCCGGTGCCTTGGTCTTGTCCGAGCTGTTAGCACAAGGACGGGGTCAGCTGCCTGGGACACCAGGATGGGTTGGAGAAATTGGTGAAATTTGGATCAGATGATCAGATCAGATTGTTAAGATTTTGATGACCTTAAAGTAAATTAATATATATATATATATATTATATATTATATATATAACTTCATTGGCTTTATTTGGCTTTAATGTTGACATTGACGTCATGCATATCCGATGTTGCTCAACATTCGAGCTCTGAAGTCAGCAGCGTGGCAACTGCCGTTGTGAAACACGGAGGACTTCTGGTCGAAGAACATCTTGATACCGAACCTGGAGCATCTTGACGAGAAGATGGGATGCAGTAGTCCTCCAAAAGATAGATTACTGTAGGAGGGCTATCCCACATCATCTTTTGGATATTAAACACTATATCTGAGTTATAACCAGTTAGTAGGTGGGTCCTCCATATTATAACTGAGTTATGAACATAAATATTAACCAGTTGCTGGGATGATCCAGGATATCAATATCATGAAGGCTCCAGGTTCTTCCAGGTGGCCGGGGCAGGTTGTCAATGGCTGTCTCAGATCCATTTGCGAACGAAGGATTAGCAGTATTGCTAAGTACATTAGATGTTCAGCATGTGAATACATTTATTGTATACATTTGTAACATAGTAATTGATAATTGGTTGTACAATGGTTGGTTCTATGGTCAACATGTTTGGACAAATATTATGAATTCATCACGTATCAGGACATACAGTAGATGGACAAAATATTCAAACCCTGCAGCACGCATTATGTTGAACCCCGCACCCCCAAATCTCAATGTTTCGGCGCGCGTATTACCAAGAGTGATGTTAGGGGTTTGATATTTTTTCGTCCATTGGGGCATATTGGGGCTAATGCACTTCAGGTTACATTAACACTGAACTTTGGGGGCGAGGGGGTGGTACCGGATAGAAGGGGTTTGAATATTTCGTCCATCTACGGTATGAATGGATAAACTGATAAAGTGTCCATTTTTTGTAATTCATACCCCAATGCGGTAGAATTTATATGATGCAGATTTTCACAGCAAAATGCCACTCGTAGTTCACCCCAGAGTTCCAAAACATCTAAAAACCGCAGCAGTTTTCGAAGAATCAGATCCCAAGGATGGACCCTCCATGGATACCGCCTTGCTGTTGGCTCTGGATGAGCTTCGAGCACGTGGCACCCGTGTGTGTCACTCGACCACCTCGTTAGCCAAAGCAACATTTTTCAGCGGGCTTAAAACCACCAAACATTTTTGTTGTACTTCTTGGTTACTTGGTTTATGTTTGGTCGATTTGGTGATACCTCAATGTGATCCAGTAGACTCTTGTGGTTTGGTAACCAGATATACTTCGGATATCCTCAGATGAGATGATCTTATGTAATTATATAATTAATTATAATGTATAACTATGATTCCTCAATACTAGTTATTATCATTGAAAACATAACTATTAAATACTATTAATCTCTAATGAAGGTAATTGAATATAATTGAATTATTAGTAACTTATTTGCTATAACTATAACAACATAACAACTATTTTATAAATTGCTCTTGTTTTTTCTCATGATCCGTTGGGTTTTCTGATCCTCCCAGTGTACCCTAGGCTTCGTGGCCCGCATTGCTATGCCCACGAGCTCCGCCTTGGCTGCGGCCTACGGTGCGGCGCGGGAGACTTTAGGGCCAGCGCGGGGGCTCGGAGTTGAGGGGTTGAGATCAGTTGGGATGGAGAATTTGTTTATATTTGTTTCACATCTTCAAATGGTTTAAGGAAGGACATCTTGCATATTTATAGTATATATGATATTTGTCTAGTTGGTAGATTTTATCCTTAGATATGTTTATGTGATGTGTGTTGGTTGCTGGTATGTTTGTTTCAGGTACTCACTTGGAATCACCAAGCCGATTCATGAGATGAGGAGGGACTCCTTTCTGTATGAAATCCATATTATATATATACACTGGATTCTGGTGACTGTTAGTGTAAGGGGGGACAATCCAATATATATATATAATATACATATATATATATATATTGCAGCTACTCCTCAATCATAGGCAGTTCAGGTAGCAAAGGGCACTGGATCAACAGCGACGTTGTTTCGAGATGATGATGACAAAGGCCTGGACCATAAGGAGATGCAGAGAAAATCGCTAGGTTCGCTCAGTGGGTTATAACCCAGATGCTCCATGTATGGAATATTTACCAACATTTGCCCTAAAAAATCACCCAAATGTAGGTAAATATCCCATACATGGAGCATCTGGGTAATACAAAATCGTTACAAATCAGATCATTTTGCCATTTTGCTGAAGGAACTCATCTCTGTTTTTTTTTCTTGCCAAGTAGTCGTGACCAAGTTCGCATGGCCCAAACCATGCTCCTGGCCTGGTGATCAACCAGGTGATTCTTAGTTTTGGTGGCAACTGGGATGCTTTCAAACAATGCATGGATATGATTCTTGCACCTTTTATTGCAGATAGAAATTCTTGAGATAATATGTATGTATATATATATATAATTATATAAATATATATGTTTATATATACAAATTCAGACCCTCATAACATCCCTACCTCACCCCAGGGGCTTTTGCTTCCCCACGTTGGTCCGAGGAAAGGCTCTTGTGGCATGGCACCTCTTGGGAATGTGTGCCTAACATCGTGTGCCGTTGTCGGGACGATGATGGATGGGTGGGGACGGTTAGATCATCGATATCCAACAGATATCCAGCCTGGTGACAGATGATGGATGGTTAGGTTAGATATGGTTAGATCAGTTAGATCTCAATATCCAGCCTGATCCAGCCTGGTGTTACAAGGCTTAGCCGCTTCTGTCAAGTGTTTACAATGTTTACATCCTTTTCAGGGATCCAAGTCGGAAGGATGGAGCCGAAAGGGCAAATTTTCGTTTGGAGAGATATCGCAAGACATACATCAGCGGCGCTGCCTCAACTATGCCTTTGCCTGGTTCAAAGGATTTGGGTTTGTCTGGAAATGGGCTACCCCATGTACTTTAGATGGTTGATCATAATTTTCCTCATTTTCCCAATGAAAACTTGGTCAGAACTGAGGGTTCATCTCCCATTTTCAGACAACAAGGCGGCACGGCTTCAATCGTGCTTACGCATTCAATGCCAGGCGCACCAAAAGACGGGGTCCAGTGATGTCCAGTGCCGATAAAGCCTGGGTGATTTTGTTCATACCTCACTGCAACGTCACTGAAATGATGGTGGGGATTGGGTTTAACTATCCACAATGGAATCCACATTGGCCGAACTGTTCAATATGCTTCAGGATGTGCACTTGAATCTGGGCGGCCATAGTTCGCACAGAACACTCAGCTGGCATCAGTTGAAGGTTGAACAGATATTACTACATGAACGGGATGTTTCAGCAAAAATGTAGCAGAGAGCAGGTCGTACACCCATATATGAACCATGTATGGAATATGTGCCAAGATTTAGCCCCAAAATGATAAATATGCCAGCATTATCGAGCATCTGAATTAAATATATATATATATAATATACACATTACATGTATATATTAAATCCTCACTGCCAATGCGAAGGCATGGTTCGAAATTGGGTCGTGGCGTCTACTTCGCAGAAGATCCGGTGCCGCGGCTGGGGGTTTTTTAGGGTGTCGTGCTGATCCTGATCCGCTGGTCCAACGTATCCCAAGTATTGATGGAATCACTGTCACTGAGACTCCATTGTATTGAACCAGTATGGTCCAATACGCACAAATCAGCATATCTACAAAGTGGGGCCCCCTAGATAGCCAAGTTGGTTTATAACTCCAATAACTATGGTTTATGGTACTTATAACTATAGTTACTGGGGTTTATAAACCAATTTATAACTGGGGGGCCCCACATTGTATGAGTCACGGTCAAAATGGTTTTAGACCACTTTAGTATTGCAGATTTTTTTTCCTGTCAGAGATGTGCACGAAACACTGTAAAGCGATAGAGCCCCCCAAAAGCGATAACCAGGGACCATACACGACAGTCCATTAAACTTGGCGTAAACCAAGCAAATACTGTTTGTTGTGCACATTCACAGAACGGGCAAAACCGATGAGGGAAATTGATGGAAATTGAACCTGTGGTGCCCTCTCGCTCTCTTTCTCTTGCTCTTTCTCTTACTCTTTCTCTTTCTCTCTCTCTCTCTCTCTCTCTGTCTGTCGATTTGTGGCAAATTTCCTTCGAACAATGTCATATGTTGGAGGGGTTAGTTAGCGATAACCTTAGCGACAACTTAGCGATAACCATTTGTTGCACTTGGTCCCCTGGCCAAGCCATAGACGAGCGAGTTCCATAACTTTAGAAAGGAAATGAAAGGACATGAAGGAAATGAAAGGAAAATAATGCAAAATGAAAGGAGCATGCATGCAGATGGAAGGAAGATGAAAGGAAATGCATGCACATTGGAATGAACATGAAAGGAAATGAAAGGAAAATGAAAGGACATGAATACAAATGAAAGGAAAAGGAAGGAAAATGAAAGGAACATGAAAGGAAATGAATGCAAAACCAAAGGAAGATGCATGCACATGAAAGGAACATGAAGAAAGATGCATGCAAATGAATGCAAAATGAAAGGAACATTGTGCCGAAGCACCTGAAACCAACAAAACAATTCCTCGATCGATTTCCGAGCCTGTTTTGGAATGGATGTTGGATGATTTTGGCTTCATGTTGGATCTGGAATATGCTGATTTCCACAAAACCCCCCAAAAGCGATAACCATAACAATAGCAACTACTCAGATGTAAAGGATTTCGACGGGAGCTCATATATAATTATATATACTATGAATTCAGGTGTTTGTGATTCTTAATCCAAGCAAAAACCAGAGGATTGTTGTTGGTCCATGTGTTCTCCTGCCTCGCTGACTAATATCCCCATATTCTATCCCTATAACTACCTCCGTTTGATCGCTCCGTTGAGTTTTGTTTAGCCATATTTCTTTCAAACAAACGGAGACCCATCGAGAGCCAAAACTTGGGTGGTTCAGACAGAAAATACTGTAATTGCAATAGCAAAACCTGCAGGTTTCTAAGCCCCAGAACACCTCCGGAAATCATCAAATAATGAATATATATATATAATTCTATAATTATATGGTTCATGATATTGGGTTTACCGCTGAGTCACTGTACTGGAAACGGTCAAAGTCAGTGATTCCAACGTGCAGGGCTACGCCCTTCGCTTTGCCGGCAAGACCCAACGGACTCGTGCCATGCTGCTGGCTGGAGTCTTGTTTGGGTGACCCAGTGGGGCGGGAACACCTTGTAGACTAAACATGGGTGTGACCCGTCGTGCCAGTTGGATTGCCGGTACTTCAAAGGCCTCAGTGATGCTCTTGGAATGTTTCTTTGCCTCTGGCGTCAACCGTCGTGTTGGTTTGGCACTTGCAAAGACTTTGGCAGCTTCCAAGCAACATATGCTTTGGGTTGAAAAACAAACTCATGAAGTGTCCTCCGGTAATCAAATGTAGCAATTGGAAATCCCTCATTTACAAAATGATTTTCCCATTAAAGCCTCCATTTAGAGAGGATTTTCCAGCCAGCCGCGTTTGATTACCGGAGGGTACCATAAAATCTAGGACATCTTGGTTGAAGTTCCGAAGCATTCATGTCCTTTCTCTTCTTGAGAACAGAAAGTAAGCACAAATCTGCTCCTTAACATCTCCCCAGTATGTTCAACGGATGGGCCAGGGGTGTTTGTAACCTGTTTGTATTCCAAAATTCCAAAATGGGTTTATCCGAAAATTAGGTATACCCCAAAATCATCCAAAATTATCCAAAACCACCTGGTTTTCCCCAAAATTCTCAGACAAATCAGTTCGATCATGGCGGGCCAAACCTCCTAGGCCAGGGAAGCACACTCGCGGGAAGGCGCTCTGCGCTCGACATTGCCGGTGTCATGGTGGAAATCTCTAGATTTAACGCACTGAATCTGAGAGCTCTACACTAAAAAAAGCACCCAAGTGGGATTCATGCTGGGTATTGCTAAGTACTGCATGCCCAATACGTTGTTCAGTTCTCTCTCATATATTGATGGAAGCATTGAAGGTGCAGTAGATCTCACCAACATGAAGAGATGTTGATAGTCTACAGGCGAGAATAGAGGCACACCATGGTGACTCCGTATTTGATAATATTTGCATCCATGACTATCCATATATGTGGCGGCTACAAGAGATTGCTTGACTGTTTGACCACATTTCAGCACCTACGAAGTACAAACCATTGTTTAGAATTCAGAATCTCCAAAAAAAGGCACCAGGTTTCGAATACCCCTGTGGCATCTTGTGGCATCCTGTTTCATCCTGTGGCCCTGTCTTCTCAATTTCTGTTGTGCAGTGATCCCACCAGAAGTTTTCCGCCAGGAGGGCTTGCTTGAACCCCCAGACTCTTCGGGTGGCTTTCGCTTCGACAGCACCTGCAATGATGTGAAAAGGCGCGGTTGTAACGTTTCAAAGCTGAAAAAAAAAAGGTTACGAAATGATCTAAAATGAGAAGTTCGCATGATCAAATGGTTTCAACATGATTCAAAATGGACATAGCCCAGATTACCCCAGATGACTCGACTCCTTTACAGCAAGCTATACCTGGGGAGTTGGATTCCTGTCGGTGATCCTCTGCAAAGAACTTCATCCCAATCAAATGTCCCAAAGAATCCCAATTTCAAGAAAGGTTTCAAAAGTTCACCAATCCGGATTTTTCAGCAACTGTTCAAAGGTTGGTTCAACCCCAACCGAAGCACAGGCCCCGCGTCTTTTGCGTCTTCAAGGACTTTCAGGCCTTGCCGCTCTACCTGGTCCAGGTGAGCCGGCCAAGTGGGGGTCCACCACTATGACCACTATGGACTTCACTAAATTCACAGTACTATATGTTAGTATAGAACTATAGTATACTATAGTAATTTAAGAGTTTAACTATGTTTGACAGTTCTACTTAAATAAATTTCACAGTTCTACTATGTAAGATACATTGCTATAGTAGTAAATGTGTTACTTAAACCATAGTTAGCTCCTATATTAGTGGCAAATAAGTTATACTGTTAACATATATGTAGTTATAAAGACCATGTAAGATACGATGGGTCAACTAACTATATGGTTAGTTTGCTATATGATTGTGTTATAATCTAGTATAGTTAACTGAATACAACTGATCTATACTGATACGTTCAATCATATTATTTGGGGATATCCGGGACTTGAGAACAAACCAGTGGAAGAAGTTTGAACTTGGCTGAGAAGTATGGCAGTTATGGCAGTTGACCCAACTGATAGCTGCTATTGGTGGGTGGTTTTTAGATAGTTTCCATCCCCACGATGGTCTCCAACCACTAAACTTTGAGTTGAGATCACCACCATTCACCAATCGGTTGGAGATGTTCATGGTTTTTTGCTTAGAAAATGAGAAGAACAGATTGAAAGATGTTGCGTTTTTGTTGGACTCCAAGATTTGGTTTCCAAAGTGTGGGGAAACTGTTTGTGGGGCCGAGCCTATTGTCCCCAGGTGGCAATGTCGTCCTTGCATTTTTCAGGCGGGGGCAATCTACAGTTCCGAAGGTTTCCCATAGTGAATCACCATTTGGATTCCTCAGGTCACAGGTCAGGCCACAGGCCTCAAGTCTCAGGTTTCTCAGGTTTCAGGATGTCAGATGATGTGGGTATGGGTCAATACCTATAGATACATTTTTAGTGGGATGAACATCCATTTACCAGCTATTTTGATGTTCACCAGGGGTACAAGGTTTTGACCCATCCCCATGTCAGATGATGTCAGGATGGACCTTTTCTTCACAGTTCCGAGTTCATCCCCTTGAGGTGCCTGACAGCTGCTATCGTCGAATGACCAAAAAGGCGCGTGACATATGTGTTTTTTATTCCTGGACATACAATCTCAACGCTGGAGTTTGTCTCCAAAGAAAGGTGATGAATGAATGACCTCAGTAATGACCTTGAGGTTTATGTTTTGTATCCTTGCACTATGTTTGCAGCAATGTTAGGGCTTGGTAAATGTCCTAATCTGTCACATCACCGAACGAAAAAAGGGATAGAACCTCCAACAGAAACTTGTTTTGATGTTCCAAAAATCCCCAGTTGAGGATCAAAAAGGGACAGAAAAACCCAACCATGTGTTCTTTTCGACGAAGTATACGTGGGTCTTTGATCTACCTAGCCTCGATTCAAAAAGCCCAGGGATGTTCATGTTCCATCCAAGGTGGTGCCCAAACGTTATAAATTGCTTCATAAACCCCATGAATACTATAGATATATCACATATATATCACCTATATATCACCTATATATCACACATATATCACCTATATATCACCTATATATCACCAACAAAAACAATAGTGAAATTGGAGTTATTTGCACCACCTTTGTGGGGGATTCCCCAGACATGGCTTGCTGTTTTCCCCACGAAACCGAGACAAACTCGCGACTCGGCTGGGCTCAAGGGATGCCGCGAGGTGGCTCAGCGCCAAAAGTGTGCCGCTGCCGCTGCGTTTGGCAAACAGTCGGATGTTGGCTCCAGAAAGATCCTGTTGACGTTGATTTTGATTTTTTTTGTTTAGAAGATGGCTTTATAATATATACATATATATTATATATATATACATATATATTATATATATATACATATATATACATATATATATACATATATATTATACGTGAAAACCCAACAGCAGATGATTTGGGGATGTTTGCGGCACGCGGTATGCCCAACTTGAGATCTCAAATAGGTCTAAGCTCTGCGTTGCACACTCAGCAGACTTCAGGATAGGCTTCCCTGGATGGGCGAAATCAGTCTTCCTAGGTCGATGGATCTGATACATCTTCCAACAAACTGTCTCTGTCATCTCACTGGCCTCCGAGAGTATGAAAGAGCAGGGCCAGATTTGGGTATGGGTCAATACCTATAGATACCATTTTTAGTGGGATGAACATCCATTTACCAGCTATTTTGATGTTCACCAGGGGTACACGGTTTTGACACACTGCCATTTGATGCTGTGACCATCATGAATGTGTTCATCCCTGTAATTCTTCGAAGCTTTCTGGAGCCTCGAATGCATTTGTCCGATGCGGGTGCTGTCGCAATAGGGGAGATGACCCTAGACAGTTGCTTCGCTGAGTGCATTTTTGCCGGCGGAGGAAGAGGCAGAGCAAGGCAAAAGTCAAAGTGTGAAGAAAATGAAGAGATGTCACCGTCACTTAGATGTAGTAAGAGCAGCCGGCTAACCCGGACCGTCCTTGGATTTGCTTAAATCGGGAGATATACCTGTTTGGTCTAGATGTTGCTCCCAAAAGTATGCGAAGTTATATTAATATATAATAAGTACACTAAAGACCAAGATGCATCTCGCAGTGAGGACAGGGGTCGGTAGTGGCTGTCCCACATGGAAGTAGTCAGGACCATACCCACTGGGATGGTCCTATAATCCTCAGAGAAAGGTCAACATCCTTTCAATATGTACTAGCCCTTTGATATGTTCATCATATTTGCAGGGATTTGACTTGTTGACATCTGCTTGACATGTTGCAAAAATGCTCTAATACCAATGAAGTCCTATCTGATTTGACACGCACCATTTGCCTGGCTCTTGCCCTGTGGCTCAGCATGCCAAATGATCCAGTTATTGTGCGCAGAGGGTCTCACTGCAACCCACGTTTCTTGGAGCACATTTGCGGACGACAAGTTTGCTGCCACTCACCTTCATTGGCTTTATCACATTGCTAACCTTCGGGACCTCTTAATAGCCCAATCAATAGCATCAGTCAGCAATTTGGCTCTGAAAATCGGGTGTATTAAACCCTGGATGGCCATCTTACTGGGGCAAATGATGATTACCCTCTGGTAAACTAACATAGCTATTGAAAATTGCCATTTATAGTGGATCTACCCATTAAAAATGGTGATTTTCCATAGCTATGTTAAATTACCAGAGGGTAACCATGAAATTTCGGGGGTGTCCTGTTTTCCAGACCAAAAATCATCGCAGCCAACCAGTTTCCAGTGTGGGATCCTCTGGACCCGAGTCGCCATCAACCATAGCAAGGTTTGCCGTGAAAATGGTGGCGGAAAAAAAAGTCTGCCACCCAAGCTGAACAGCAAGAAGTCTTGCCACTTTTATAATAGAACAGTAGGAATGATTTCAGTGTATAATTAATATATATATATAGTTAGATTAATCAATTATATAATTAAATTACACAATACACACATATGTTCATATAATACTGTGTTTTCATGTCATATATTGTATACTGTATACATATTATATGGACATACCATATGTATAGATATTATATATCTAACACATTTTTTGGAGGCATATTATATATATACACACATATTCCATATACATTCATATATTATATACACACCTTGTATACATATCATATATACATATTATATGTAGACACGTTGTAGATGTTTATATATTATATAATGTAGACTTAACACATACACTACATCGCATTGCATTACATTGCAGTACTTGCATACATTTGTTTGTATAGATGTGTCACATGTCCATGTAAAATTATATATATATATGCTGACACTCGCCAAGCAAGGGGTCTGTGACATGCCTGACAAGTTGGCACCTGTGGGATCGATGCCATATTTTATTAAGATGTTGCCGCTGGTTCCACATGTACAAAATCTGCAAAGCATCATTCCCGATGGCACATCAATACGATTGTAAAATAGTAAAAGCATGTTTAAATTTAAATAGGATGACATCTCTGTTATTTTGTGACATTGTAGAGGGGTCTTTGAGCTAAGGGTTGACAAAATGTGCAAACATGCGCATTGGAATTTCACCCCCGTAATGTGAGCACTCAACCCTTCACTTGCATCATTCATTGCTTGAGCAAAGTGCTTGGAGTTTGCCTTTGGAGGTTTAAACCGTTCACCGGATGCCTCTTGTCATTTTAGGCGCGTTGCCACAGTCATTTCTTACTCAAGGAGAGTTCTGACGTTCTGACAGATAGCATCAACAATACCATAGCCCTTGATCAACGCCAACAAAAACATCAACTACACACATGCACACACACACACTTAATCACCCCTCAGCTCAGAGTCGCAGATTGTGGAAACATCAGAAGATGTACATCAGCCAATATAGTCAAGTTTGGTTTCAGTCCCCATTGTATAAGTTTTGGACCCGGTTGGAAATGCCATCAAAAACATCAAGCAAATATCATAGCCGATTTCCCCACCCCAAAAAAATATGCAAGTAGGAAGATTTTGGCAATCTGTTCAAAGTCCATTTTTCACCACACTGCCGGGCCACTGGGCGCATTTCGCATTCAAGGAGCACTGGTGATGCTCAGTAGAGATTCTTGTTTGCAGTATGGTAACATCGGGTTTTTCGCGATCCCCAAAAAGATCTTAACAGTAAAATCCTTCGCAAATAGTGATAGTTTGTCTTTCTCGTTGGGCTAACATAACTGTGAATGAGTATGAATGGTTGGCAGGTGAGAATCACAACATGCTCACACCTGTCATATAACAAAATGTTGGAATTTCCCAAGCGCCTGCCTGACCTTTAGAATGACATTCCAAATGGTGGGAAACTCCCAGTTCTCAAAGGCCTGGAAGATCTTGGATTTGCTGGAGATGACCCCCTTGATGTTTCATCAGTGACCGATGAACCACTTGGAGGTTTCAGAGGGTTGCCAAAAGACACCAAAACAAACGGAAACCGCTGTTTCAATATTGGATCTACTCATGATTTGAGGTCTCATATGGGTGTCATACAATATTCGGGCGAAGGGATTCTATCTATCCCACGTTTTATCTACATAGTAACTTGTTTGACTTTAATTCTAGTGGATAATTTTCAAATGGATAATTTCCCCTTGTTCATTTCGCATTGTTCATATTGTTCCATTTATTGGTTTTTCCTAGTTAACGGAACGAATTTTTGGAAGAGCCTTAGGCCCTGCCTTGGAGCAGCTCCAACTCATGCGATCAGACACCAAGGCGGTTCGCCCCGCGAGCCGTCAAAGCACTTGGCGTGCCATGGCAGCTGCAAGACGAGCAGCAGAGAGGGGGCTGGTGAAGGTCATGGCCGGGAGGTGGGATATGTGAGTCCAGAATGACTGACTGGTGGTTTGGAACATTTTATATTTTTCCATATATATATTGGGAATAATCATCCCAACTGACTAATATTTTTCAGAAGGGTCCAAACCACCAACCAGATGAGATAGTTTATGTTTTGATAGGATATGTTTTTGGGATATGTTTCTGGGATGTTAATGGGATACTTAATATGAGTTCATAGGATTTCGTAGGACTTAACAGCTGTAGAGGTTTAAAACAAACCTGGGGTTTGATTGAACTTATTGACCATCCGTTTAAGGGGTTTTATGTATGTTAAAGAAACTATCAAAGATAGGAAATATACCTGATACATGACGGTTGATATGGTTGATGGGTTTGGGGATTGTAATTTACATTTATTTCTTGGGGATGATGACAACGCATCGTTATACCTCTTGACCAACTAGTATGCTTCTTTTTCATTGCTCATGTGGACGTGGTTTTCAAGAATAGGGAATGGGGAAATCCCAGATTCTTCCCGTATCTAGAATCTTTACCAACATGTACCCTCAACGGCAGGCAAATCTACCATACATGGAGCATTTGCGAACGGTTTGTTCCTTGAGGGTAGAATCTTAGAAGACTTATGTTTTGGGAGGTGCCATTGAGATCCTTATGCGTTTATATCAGTCTATGTTTTTCAAAAACCATTCCTGCCAAGAATGGATAGAACGCATTTGAAAGTTGTTTCCATGGTGATATCTAGAAAAAGGCGATAGGCGCAGCCATCCAGTGTCAGAGGAAAGGGGCAAGCCGAGAGGCTCAGTTGGAATGTTGGAATGTTGATGAGACTCAGAACACAGATTCCTCTAGTCACCAAAGATGGAAATCTGGGCCATACAGGAAGGGCCCCCCTGGATAGGTAAGTTGCATAGTAGTGTATACCTAGGCCCAGAAGGATTTGGGGTGTATACTCTGTAGAGTGTTCTCAGGGTCCAATTCCAAATCTCCGTTCCAACAACAAAAAAACATGGCTTGGCCCCAACTTTCAATGAGGATTTCACCACCACCCCAGACAGCCAGTTCGGTGATCCTGCTGGGTTTGAGTGCAGGGTGCTTCTCCGAAGCACATCATACGAGCAGCGACCAAAGCGGCCAGACGCATTTGTCAGGAGGTGCCATGGAACAGAGCCTGCCAGAAAAGCATCCGCGATGATGCTAGGATGCTATCCTTCCCCGAGAATAGATCAAAAACATCAAAAACAACTTTGCTTCGATTGGCCCAAAATGGGTGGTTTCATCATTTTCACACTAAAGGTAGGCCATTAGTCATTAATCCGTTACTTCCCATTGTTGCAGACCCACAGGTTTATAGCCATCCCAATCTCCCGCAGGTCCAAGCAAGAAGGACGCGTGCCAAAGTTGCGCGGTCCCGAAGGCACAAGACGTGGCTGCCGCATGGGGATGATTTCCGAAAACTGACATTGTTGCAAAGGATCAGCACTTGTTGAACCATGCAGCGTTTGGGGTGTCGAATTCTGACACATGCCCAAATTGTAAAGGTCAAATGTCAAAAGTGGTTGCCCTAAAGTTTGCAAATTTTGCAATTTTCACCATGTGGAGGTATGATCAGAATCCTCCGGAATCAGCGGTTTTGGATCATTTGGATCGTCCAGCAGTCGATGGTCAGGAAACCGAGCTCAAAGAAAGCCTCGGAGACTTCAGGGCTCCAGGTGCGCCTGGAGGATGGGGCCTTGGCTCCAAATGGGGGTTTAACATGTTTTGATCTGTCTTAACCACATTTAACCATAAAAACTGGGGGCACATGTCAACAGCATATCAGACAAAGATAGATTAATAAAATATCTAACCAATCCCTATGGTGTGTGGTCAAGAGTTAAGGCCCAAAGAACATCAAAGAACCATAGATTCCATAGATGGCCTTGCATGTTTTACTTGTATTTAGCTTATATACCATCCTATTTTGGGGGAGCTGTCCAACTATGGGAGGCACTGACCGTTATCAGATCCACAAATTGCATGAGATTCGTACACGAAAATAGGGGGTGCCCAACCTCAATCATGGGTGCCTGATCTTCAGTATTGCTGACCAGAGTTTTGATGGCCTTCAAGATGTAGCTCCCCCAGCACCCCATGGAGCCGGCAGGCTGAAGCTCGGTCCCTGGCAACGAGGGCAGCAACTTGTCGAGAGGCAGGGAGGGGGTGCCTTCCTGATTTTCGTGAGGAAATTGACCAGAGCGTTTGATGGATTCTGGACATTGGATGCTGATTTTGGTGAGTTTCAAGGCAGAGACGTTTTTTTAGAATAACTTGAAGATATGTGAAGTGAAGATACCGTGTGGATCCTTGTGGTAATTTCACGTTTTGCTGAGGAAGCTATGGCCCATTTAGTTCGATGAAACTACCCATTAAAAACGGAATGATCCATGGCAAAGTGTTGATGATTCACCTGGGATGATCTTATCATTAGATCTTCAGCCAGAAAGCAGTTGCTATTTCCTATGGTGTGACCCTTATCTGGGGGTGGGAGCAGGTAAGTCAAATAACTACTCTAAAGAGCCCATAAAGGCCTCAGAATCCTTTATAGTGCCTCTAAAACCCTTCATAGTGGCTCCTAATCCCTCTTGAGTGCTCTTAACACACGAGAGGCACGGACTCAACTCATAACTCGCTCATATCAGCTCTCAAGTTGTCTTTTGGTGATGCTCTTGAGGGCTTAGAGCAGCTAAGAGAAGTTAAAATGGGTGAGGTCACATCAACGATACCTGCTGTTTGACAGGGTTTTTGGGCCCTCACATCAACAACTAAGCAACACACAGGGGAGGCTCCGCTCGATTTTGGGTGCTGTTCAAATTGGCCCTTCAAGATCAGGGGGGTCAGATACAGAAGGGCGGCTCCTGCTTTCTATGAGATCTTCTGAATCACAATGATCTTGGATACTCACTATCAAGAGGATAAACATTGTAACATATGATGCATATATATATATATAATTATGTATATATCTTAGATATGGTAATTATATTTGATGATAACATATGATAACATACTGTGGATGGTTGCGAAATCCCCAGTTGGTGACTATGAAGGTACCTATGAGACACTGGGAGTATAGTGCTATTGTAACAAGATTATGATATACATTCATGCATGCATGCATCCATCCAAAACCCATCCATCCATCCATCCGTCCGTCCATCCATCCATCCATCCATCCATCCGTACATACATATATGATGACAATGACGATGACGATGACGATGAGGATGACGATGACGATGACGATGACGATGACGATGACGATGATGATGATGATGATGATGATGATGATGGTGATGGTGATGGTGATGATGATGATGATGATGATGAGGATGATCTTAGATATTCTCTATATACTATATCTAGCATTTGATAGACATATGATTTCAACAACTCGAAAACTTGTGGGTGAAGCTGACAACGCCAGGCTTGGGACGCCACGGGGGCTGTGAAGGTTATCCAGGAAGCTGCGAAACGGATGGAGCTGGAGCCCCCAACTGGCTCGGGCTATGGCCGAAACCATAGGAATCCAGGACCATTGTGCCATTATGGACCATGAGAATGGGAAGATATATATATATATATATTAAATTACATACAGGATATTTTATATTGTCCCATATCCATATTATATACCCTCTGGTAAACTAACATAACTATTGAAAATTGCCATTTATAGTGCATTTACCCATTAATAATGGTGATTTTCCATAGCTACGTTAGTTTACCAGAGGGTGTGTATATATATAATATGAAGCCGCACGCATGGACTTACGATTTATCAACCAAACCAGACAAAGACATTTTGACAAACCGTCATATCATTGGAATATGAAACATATCATCATGTTAATGGGAAGATTTGATATGGACATTGAAAAAGAGAGAGAGAGAGATGTATAATTATATATATATATATATACATAATGTGACTGAAAATAGGATAATTATACCATCTTTTTGGCCATTTAATATGGAAATGATCATTAACCACTGGATTTAGGGCTACAATATTTTCAAACAGACCGACATGGCCCCATATTTATTATCATTGTAATGGGAATGTTTATATACGTATACAGTAATATATATATATACAGGGAATATTTGATGGGAATATCTCATGGGAACTGTTATCATTATATAATGGGAATATAGAATTGATATATATATATACACGTACATATATTTAACGGGATTATTCATATAATGATTAATGGGAATATGTGATGGGAAGAAATCATGGGAACATATAATGGGCCAAAAAAAGTGGTGAATGACTTCTCATGTCTTGTCTGGGGTTGCGACAAAAATCCAGCTTTGGGTTTTTGATGAAGCGATCAAGAGTTACTTGAAGTATGTGGGACCCAAACAGTTTGATGTGTCCAATGCATGGGAATGAAACAGACAGTTGAAATTCTTGCTGGCGGCAAAGGGATGTTCTCACAGATCATGGTTTCTCACACTGGGGCTAAGACAAATCTACAACTCTTTGTGCTAAAGAAAAACATGGAAAAACCACGGTTATGAGTTTATGGGGTTGCAACAGGTTTGTTTTCCGGTATCTCCAACAACTGGAAAATAACGGAAGTGGAATAGTACAATGGATTTCTTGACCTCGCGTCCCAAGGTCCCTCGAGATTCCAAGGCTCAGATCAAGTGGATCAGGGGGGCGATGGAACCTGTCCGTCTACCCGTTGTGAGTCGCGAAGAATTGGAGACATGTGCATTGAGACATTAAAAATCCCACCAAAGTTACCATCCCATGAAATAATGATTGCTTAGTAAATATTCCATCATCTTCCCAAAAATGGGCTGTCATATTCACCACAAGGATTTGCTATCAAAAAAATCGCTGCGACGTTTGCCTGGATTCTTACTCCGTAGAAAAAAAAATGGGGGGGGTGGTTGACCCGTCCGTCGGCCACAGGAAACTGCTGAAAGAAGCCGCCAGGGATGCCATACAGGTGCTGTGAACCATGGGCTGTGAACAGTTGGGGATGGTGAAGCGGGGGAGTTTTTGTCACAGCTGTAGGTCTTCGGTTTTCAGCCGTTATCAATAAAGACGTATAGATGTTTTTATATGCACATAATAATAATTCATAATATGTGATACAGAATACATACATTTATGCATATGACAAATATGTGTCAATATATATATATATATACAAAACTTATAACGTATATCCATGGTTTTGAACGCTGACGTTTCCTCCCAACGTTGGCACAAACATGACCCCAGACATGACTGAACTTCTACTTGGTGAGATGGCACCCATTCCTCTTAACATCTCACCAGTGCCCTCGCTATTGTTTGCTGGATGTACGTCTGTGTATATATAATTTATAACAAAAATAATAGTAATTAAGAAGAATTGTAATAATAGTAGTAACAATAATAGTAACAATAATAGCAATAATAGTAGTAATGATAATAGCAATAGGAACATAATAGTAATATACCTACGTGTTTTTTCAACACGCACACCCAGCTTCCGAGTTATGACATGCGAAAGATTATACAATCACACAGTGGCGATTATGTATTTGCTGAAGCTCGTCGTCCTTCTTATTCTCACCATGGCGAGAAATCACATCCTCCAAACACTAGCCTCTGGTTATGACTAACATAGCCATGGGAAATCACCATTTTTAATAGGTAAACCATCTATTTCTATGGGCCATCTATACCATGGCTATGTTAGTTTACTGGAGGGTAGCCATGTATCCCACATCCTCCAACGGTGGAATGCAGTCTATGAAAATGACGGAGGAATTTGCAAACATGTTTTCCGCCGCATCACGTTAGTATTGATGGTTACTAGGTAAATCTAACATGGATACTTTATATAATCCTTTAGTCTTTTGGTATTAATGGGAATATCATGGAATATCTACTAACCAGCAAATATTTTTTTTTGCAGGGTCTCTAAGATTGGCAATGGTTAAATCGAAATTTCGGATGGTAAAATCCAGTCAAAACATAACTTGCCACACATCCTAGTTAATTAGTGCGTAATAACTATGCTAACAGATGGGTTTCATGATCTCTACTCCCAGTCATAAATCGCAATTGACATTCCAGTTGGTGAGTTTCTAATCATCTATAATCTATGATGATCTATAGATATCTATAGTCCAAAAACTAAATAATTATATATATATTATAATCTATATATAATCTATAATTTCATATTAATTTCATATTAATTTCATATTAATTTCTATATCATTTCTATATCATTTCTATATCATTTCTATATCATTTCTATATCATTTCTATATATGAACTATATCCAAGTAGCCATGCCATGCCCAGGTCTTGGACTTGGATCATCCCAAAACACAGCGCTTGGTGTCGGACCCCTTGCGCAGGCGCCTGGGGGATCCCGGGGGATCCCGGGGGATCCCGGGGGCCCGTGTCTTTTCGCGGGAAATCTGGGGAAAAACCATGGACAAAACCAAGAACTGGAGGAAAATGATGGGAAAATCGTGGGAAAATGATGGGAAAATGATATCTAACGATTTTTTCCATGCCATGTTTGATTACTGCGGGGTAGACATTCCAGTCTGAGTGAAATCTCAGAATCTGTCCCATCTTGAGAAGAAACTTCACGAGAGAAGGAAAGAAAACAATCTGAGATTATATTTTAAGAACCGGAGAATCACGGGAAAATCATTGGAGTTTATTTACAGGACTTTGAACATTCATGAACATTCCATAAGGTATGTAAAGGTTGTGAAGCCAAGAAGTTGTTGTTCAAGTGACAAACCAGAACAATATGATGATGAAGCACAAACTGATTCTCGATGTGATTCTCTTGGCAAGGGTTTGCTCCAAATGTGTATCGTGTGTTGTGCCACAAGGATCCACAAGGTACCTTTCGTGTGGGATATCTTGGTTCGAATGGTGTTCATTTCATCCATGTTCTCCATCTTTTCCAAAGGGGCAACCAGAAACCCAAAATCGTTCACAGCATGTTGAGGATCTGTTGCAAGGAAACCACCGATATTGGAGGGCGTTCATTTCGCAAACATGCCAGTCAACCATGGCAAGGGGAAATCCCATGAGTGTCGCAGCTAGCCGTGGCTAGCCATGTTTGGCCAGGCTTGGCGTGAAGCAAGAGTAAATGCCCAGACAGGTGACAAAAAAAAACGCAGGTGTCAATCCAAACCTTTCTCAAAAATTGGGAAATGATCCAAAATTGCCAATTGAATGTGCAAAATGATGACAAGCCATCAAATCAAATTTGGGGTCACCCAATTTTTGTCCATATCTGTGTCAACAAACCATTTGACGACTGCCTACTGGTGGCTCAAGTTGGCTGACAAGGGCTGAACACATGTTGCGGAACATGGTGTGAACCAAAGGTTGACAGTGTCAGCAATTTGTAATATCACCAATGTCGTTTCCATAGATATATAATGATATATATATATAAGAAGATGGCAGTTTTGCAACTCAGTGGGCAGCGACATTCAGATCAACCTTTGTAGCATTGGCAATTTCCAAGAAGTCTGGATGCAGCAAGCACTGATCACTCGACCATACTGAACATACCGCCGTCCATAATCGAAGTGTTCTTTTCTGATCTCTAACTTTCCATACATCATGGGATATGTGAATATCAAGAAGAATTGAAGCTGAGTAAGATGGAATAAATAAGAATTGAACCTGAGTAAGCTGCAATAGATTGAACAAAAATGATATAATTCCATCTTACTATCCGTGATAGATCCGTGATATAATTGAATCATATAATCCCAATAAATGATGTTTTTGGGGGTTGAAACCACCATCCAGATCTCATTTTTCAAACGCAGCGCTTCATTCCACGAGCCGTGGTGAGCCGTTGATGAGCTAATGGCGATTCCCCCGCAGCTGGTGCTACGAATGGTGCCTGCTCCCAGTTGCAGCTCTCACCGAATTGTAGAAATAAATAGTTGGAATTGATACCCAGCGAATTTCAATTTATGTGTTCATGTTTATTCAATGTCTTACACTAGTTTTTACATATTTTTACTACTCCCAAAGATTGTCCATGCCAAAGTTCCCAATAGCCATTGACCTGGTTGCGAGTATGACCATGACCATTGCCTGATGTTTCAGGTAGTTTGGTTTTATGGCATAAACCATTGGATGATATGCCACAAATGCATACACATGCATGATCTTAGAGGATAACTGGACATCCATTTTACCATGTTTTGCCTACTGGTATCCAAAAATACGACTCATATCATCTACAACATGCTCAGGGAAAATATGTGTTACAATCATTGACTCCGTTGACATCCGTTGATACAATGGATCCAACAAATGATTCCATACAATGGAAAGTATCAACTATCATACAATAGTTGATTTTGAGTGGAAACTAAGCTTCCAAGACCCAACAAAAACATGTCAGGGTTTACGAAAATTTCCAGTGATCATCTGAAGAATTCAGAACGACCTCACGTCGCGAGGTCACAGGAATGTGGGGCCCCCCAGTTATAAATTGGTTTATAAACCCCAGTAACTATAGTTATTTGCGTACCATAAACCATAGTTATTGGAGTTATGTTCACCAACTTAGCTATCGTAAACGGGGGCCCCACTTTGTAGAAATAGATGGTTTACATATTAAAAATGGTGATTTCCCATGGCTATGTTAGATAACCAGATGGTATATCACCTCGCGAGGTCACAGGAATGATGGGAAAACTAACTCCCAACTGAGGCCCAGGCCGAAAGGCGTGCCGCGTCGCCGCCGCGTGGCATTGTAGCCTGGCGAGATGGGAAAATGATGGGAAAATATGTGATAAACTCGTGGTACCCTCTGGTAAACTGTCTCATAACTATGGAAAGATCCACCCTTTTTTATGGGAAAATCCACTATTTCTATGGCCATTTTCAATAGCTATGTTAAATTACCAGAGGGTACTACTAAACTTTAAGATCTATCTGTTTGGGGATTATGGATGGTAATTTGGACTGGAGATTGAATCATCATTCATGTGGGGTTCAACATATTAACAGGTAGTACTGTAATCATCAAAAATATGGGGATGTAGTTGATTAATGATGATGAATGATGTATCCGGTGTTGTACCTAATATATTGGGGATGATCATATGCCACCATGGGAATCCCCATTCATCAACCTGCTCATGATATGGGGAAGTGTTGTGGAATCATGAGCCAGTTCCCACCGGCCCCTGGTGACCACTTGCTACCGTTGGCCAGTCAGGCGTCGTGCACTTTTCAAGTGAAGGATAGTGAAACAATGCCCAATTGGCAAATATCAAGCAATTTTGACAGATATGCCTGGGTTTCGAATCAGAAGGATGGAATTTGGAGAGGTTTTTGATGGTTTTTGATGCTTGTTGCATAGACAACCGGTTGATTTCACGGCTGAGGGTATTCCCAGTCGGTACGCAGCATCCAGGAACGGATGGTCTCCATGCCGAACCGTAGAAGCACTGATGGCATCAGTTTCCGGGCTGAGAGGATCATGTAAACTGCAAGGAATGAGGGTTTGCCATTATCAACCATTACTAACCATTACTGACTATTATTTAGCCATTATTGAGCAATTATATATTATTAACCATTATTAGCCATTATCAGCCATTAACATCAACTGGACTCATTCGGAATGAGGGTTAAACCATGTTTTCTGAGCCAAACAAAAACTGGGAGCGAAACATGGTTTTGAAACCACCAGAATGGCGGCCTGGATCAGGGGAAAGTGGATTCAACCAGCAAAATTTGGTTTCCATATTTATGTATATGTATATATATACAATTATATACATTATGGGAGTTTCCAGAAATGGTGGTACCCGACAATTGATGGCTTAGAATGGAAAATCCTATTTAAAATTGGATGAATTCGGGGGGTACCCCCACTTTAGGAAACCTCCAAATTGGGATCATTTTCACGAATTGCGTGGCCTTGAAGCTGCTGCAAACCATGAGGCTTTCACCAAGAAATCGATCGCTTTACCAAAAAGACGTACCCCAGATAGGGTATACCACTGTTATATATATATAATTATTATTATCATCATTATTATTATCATTATTATTTATTATTATTATTATCATTATTATTTACTATTACTATAATAATATATATATATATGGTTTGGAAATTGGATTGTTAATTACCCAGTTCAATCACCTTGTTTGATGGTTTACTCATGTTAAATCACTCAAATCCCAATGTTTTTCATGGTGAGAACATCATTTTTGATGGTTAACCCCCCCATTTGTTGAAGGTTAAATCCCCATTGTGAAACAATGGCCAATCCTCACAAAATATGGATCAACGTGTCCATTTGTTGATGGTTAAATCACCATATTCACCGTATATTTTTCTGTCAAATCCTCCATTCAACCAAATTAACCATTGAACATCTTTTTTGATGGTTTATCCATTACCCATCCCAGATGCTCCATTTATGGAATATTTACCTACATTTACCCCAAAAATGACCCAGTCATGTAGGTAAATATTCCATACATGGAGCACCTGGGTATAGTGATATAGTAACTACTTCCAGTTATCAGATATTGTTTATCAACTGCAATAACTGAATATTGTAAATGTGGAATATATTACACTAATTCACTTAAATGCCATGTGGCTATGGATCAATACCTATAGATACATTACTATAGTGGGTTATTCACATCCATAAAGCCCAGCTATGACTTGGGGTTCACCAGGGGTACCAGGGTTTTGACCCATCCCCATTTCTCCATTGACCGTTCAACCCCCTACCTCCGTTGCTGCCACCGAGACTTCGAACGCAGCTCGCCCACCTCGGCCCACCGGCCGGTGGCTCGTCCCATGGCACAGGCGGCCAAGAAAAAACGGGGAGAGCCGCAAGCAAGTCTCCTACTATACGGCAACTGGTTGATTTTGAGCATTTACACATTATATAATATTATATATATAGAGATATGTATATATCTATATATATATATATTTATTTATATAACTATATGATATATTTGGAAACGCCAAACTCCGAATTGACTTTCAGAAGCGCTGAGTCTAAAGATGGGGCGCTATGAGTTGAAGGATTCAGATTGTCCGAGGTTGGAGAAACCGGCATCTTTTGCCACCTGGACATAAAAGGCATTGAATCTGAATAACCAATTGTTAGATAACCAGAGGGTTATGGGGGTTAAACCAATTGTTTATTGGGGATACTTTATGGGACCTATGTTATGAATAACAGTTTCATCCGAAAGCAACCTAATTGTGGATCCTGCGTACTTCAAGCACCATTCTACGAAGATGTCATGGATGGTCCGGTGCTAAAGTGCAGAAAAAACGCAGTTTGGATTGGCCTCTGGTACTCAAAGATCACTTGGTAAACAATTTTCCCACTGAGGGATGTGCTCTGGTTGCTAAAGAATTTTCCCACAGATTTCCCACTTGCTAATCTGGTTCCATTTCTGATTTTCCCACTGTTTCCCGGCCAACTTGGATTTTCCCACCGGATGCTGGTGCAGGTGCCACAACACATGCCGCAGCACATGCATGGTGTGCCCATGGATGGAAGGCGGGGCGAGATGGATTCGTTGCCAAAGATGGAGGTTTCCTAAGTCATGGGGTTACCCCTAAAAAACATCTATTTTCATAGGATATCATAGGATGCTCCATCATAAAGGATCCATTTTGGGGTCCAATGATTCGTGGACTTCACTGTGAGAGTGAACTGTTTGCCCGCCCTTTACATCCCAACCTTGCCACCAAGTGATATTTGAAAAACGTTTGCCATCATGATTATGTATTATCTAGGCTTATCCCATTATTTGTTGGTGATATCACTCTTGTTTGATTCTTGATGCCTTGGGACATCACAACGATCACAGGCCGCGCGTCTTGCACGCGTCACACGTGGCACCGCCTGGTCAATGGAGCGCGTCGGTGAGTCGTTAAAAGTGGATGATTTCATCAACAAATTACCTTCCGGTAATTTCACACAGCTATGGAAAATGGATGGAAAATGACTCATTGATAGATGATTGACCGATTCATGAAATGGTGGTTTTCCATAGCTAGCTGTTAGATAACCAGAGGGTTATGAGGGTTAAACCAATAATTTATTGGGGATACTTTATGGGAAATATAACCAACAAATACCAACTATACAGGATATCATGATAGCAAGTATGTGTTTTTTTTTATTAACCTCTCCATAGAACGAGCGATGTGTGTTCATATCAGTTAATATCCTATAAACTGTCCTATTTTGATGGTGATCTACAATAGTCATTGGGATGATTTAGGGAAACATCTACAGGAAACCATGTTTTATCCAGTCAAATACGGGATGTTCCCAAACATTTTCTGGGATATGGGTCAAGATTGAAGAGCTACAAAAACCAAAGATGCTGGAGGAATTGTTTCAGGTAGATAAATATGTAAATAAATTTAAATAAACATATTATATATATGTATATACATATATGTACGTATGTATATATATATATCCCATCCACTAAGATGGACATAGAAAACCCGCGGACTTCACCATGCTGGTGGGAGAGTCTTCTGTTTTTTTTTGAGGCTACTGGCTTGATGGCTTGACCTGTTGGGATTTCTGTGGCTGATAGATGGTTCAAATCCGGTTGACAGGCTGCTCTGATGTAGAGAGTTACTATGCCTCCGACTGCCAAATTCATAATTAGTGGATATTAGTGGGAACATCACGGACACAAAACGAGATGCAACGTCCGGAAACATGTAGCATGCGAAGATTGGCTCAGAAAAATCATCGGTGGCGGGCCCGGTGGCGGGTATAGTCTTTTCACATGTCGATCTTCTAAACATGCTCCAAATCAACATATCTCTGCCTAGTGGTCGCAGCGAGAAGCTGTTAGTCCCAGAGTCTTTCACAGTGGGCGATTTGAGGATTCTGGCCCAGATGTCTTTTGAAGAAGGCTTCTTAAGGCTAGTTACTGCAGATGGCTGTGTCCTGACTGATGCTTCTGAATCTTTGCAAGCTGTTGGGTTACAGGAGGAGGACTATCTTACCGCTCTTGTACTTCAACCAAGGTTCAAGGCAACAGCAAGAGCCTTTGCTCTATGGTGTTGTGGAGGAGATAGGATCCTCACATGGGGCCGTCCAGAATATGGTGGCGACAGCTCGGCAGTTCAAACTCAGCCCAAGAGTGTCCAGCAGGCGATCCACTGTATGGTGCGGACAGCTCTGCGGTCCAAAATCAGCTCCGGAATGTCCGGCAGGTGCATGGCACACGTGCTGCATTTGCTGCGGTTCTGGCAGACGGATCTGTTGTGACGTGGGGCGATGTAGATGAGGGTGGGGCTGAAAGCTTTCACGTCCAAGATCAGCTGAGAAATGTGCGGCAGGTTCAGGCGACAAAGTTCGCATTCGCTGCTCTCCTAGCAGATGGATCTGTTGTCACGTGGGGTGATCCACGGTATGGTGGTGACAGCTCTAAAGTCCAAAGTCGACTGCAGGGTGTAGAGCAGGTTGAGGCCACCCACATGGCATTTGCTGCCATTTTGAGAGATGGATCAGTTGTTACATGGGGCTTTCCACTTGGCGGTAGTGACACCTCTGACGTCCGAGATGAGCTCAGGAATGTGAAGCAAGTTCGGGGAACAAGTTCTGCATTTGCCGCAATCCTGCAGGATGGATCGGTGGTTACATGGGGCTTTCCAAGATTTGGTGGTGACAGCTCCAAAGTCCAAGACCAGGTGACCAGCTCAAGAGTGTGAGTCAAGTTCATTCAACTCATCGTGCATTCGCTGCTGTCTTGGCAGACGGATCTGTTGTCACATGGGGTGATCCTTTATTTGGTGGTGACAGTTCTAAGGTCCAAAGTCAGCTCCGGAGTTTGCGGCAGGTACAGGGCACGTTGGCCGCGTTTGCTGCAATCCTGGCAGACGGATCTGTTGTTACGTGGGGTGATCCACTGAATGGTGCGGACAGCTCTGCGGTCCAAAATCAGCTCCAGAATGTTCAGCAGGTGCATGGCACATATGCTGCATTTGCTGCGGTTCTGGCAGACGGATCTGTTGTGACATGGGGCGATGCAAAGGATGGTGGGAACAGCTCTGCGGTCGAAGATGAGCACAGGAATCTGTAGGGTCTGTAGCACGAAATTTGGGTGTCACTGCCATGGACAGTTGGAGGGCATTGTTTCATCCATAAGAATCAAGAGTTTACCTGCAGGTTGAGGGAAGAAAGCTGCGATCAAGCAACCTGCAGAAATCCATTCTAATCGGTACATACTAGTACTGTTGGTGGTTTCATCTGGTGTCAGGGATGATGATCCAAACTTAGTATATTCATCAGTACAGTGATCGTGGGTGGCTGGGCTTGCCTGGCCTTGGGCCTTGCAAAATGAGAAACTCAAGGTCCTCTCATGACTCAGACGCCAATGACATGGTCCCTCGAAAAACTTTGGCCTGTCATCGCTGATACCCTCTGGTAATTTAACATAGCTATTGAAAATCACCATTTTTTATGGGAAAACTCACTATAAATCACCATTTTCAATAGCTATGTTAGTTTACCAGAGGGTACCGGTACTGGAATAACTAAACATGTTCTGACCTCAGGGCTGTCAGAGGATGCTCCACCACTTCGTTCACCTCAGCCAGGAGCAGCCCCAGGATGGCTCCATTGTCATCCACAGCAAGGAGAAATTCAGAGCTGTTTGAGTACTCCTTCCAGCCTCCAGTTTCAGGCGGATTCAGCCAACGCCAATACTAGAGTACTGTAGTATAGATGACACAAAGCCATTTATTAGTGGATTATTAGTGGTTTGTTGGTGGTCAATAGACCCTTAAACCTTAGAACCGGCGGTTAACAGAATCCCCATGACACAGAGATGACCCCAGGACTCAGCTGAATGCTGCGCCCTGTTTGGCTTCTCCACGACCTCTCCAAGAGGTCCAGGGACCACAGGTAGAAACTATCCAGTTCTTGTGGCTCTCCTATACCTTCAAGTCAGTTCTGGATAGTTCTGTTTTTTCGAGAAGTACATTCCTCACACACATAGAACGAAAATAGTTGGTTTGAAAGACGGGTTGTAAATTGTTGTAAATTGTTATAGTTTTTTCGCTGAAATCCAAGCATTCTTCAAAATCGGCAATCTGTTTAGGATGTATTTTCAAAATCAACAATTAAATTTTGATTTTGCATGTCTATCTTCCTGGATGGCAGGCTGCCGCCCTGGACATGCTGAGCAGATCTAGCAGAGAGCTGCAGGCCACAGTCTTTTACCTGTTCCGGAGTGTGATGGTCAGGACTGGGATGTAGAAACAGCCATGGAAATTGGGGCGTTCAGGCAACAGAAACGGGATTTTCGGAAGCAAAAGTGCTGGATTAAACCAACAAAACCTACTTTTGACGCGCAAAAATGAGGGGTCAATCAGTTGAAAAGGGCCCAGCGGCCGAGCAAAATCGGGATATGAGCAACATGAGCCTCCCTAAGTGATGTTGGGGGTTCCGAAGACTGGTCAGATGTCAATCCTGCAATATCCTGCAGTTGGAGAGAAAAATCACAAGGTTAGCAGAGGTAGATCCATGTAGCTCCGCTCTTTGAGGATCCCCTTCACAGGTGGCTTTGTCTGACGTCACTGACGATGTTTGAAGATTTGCTACCCGTCGTCATCATAAATGTCCCATATGTTTCTCGCAGCCCATCATGGGCCATGAAAGATGGTCATGACTTGAGGATAATGATGAGTATTGCATGACCACAGGGATTATTATTGGGCAATTGATTGGTATACTGCATTGATAATTGATGAGAATTCTCATCAGTCACCATTGGTCATAAAAAAATCATCATTGATGATTTGGAGTATTCTCCAATTTTTATTGGGCAAAGCATTGCAGTGGACAGCTGCCACAGTGCTGACAGGTGCCTCCTGGGGTTGTTGGACATGTTGGACTTTATCAGAATGCTCGCGCCAGCATTGTGACAGGTCGGCAGCAGGGGTGTGGTCGCAATCCCCTTAAGGTCCCTAAATATGAAACACTCCCCAAGGATCCCACATATTCGCAAATCGCCAACTCGCCTTGTTAATCCTGGTTTTGGGGGGTGTGTTTAATATTAAGGGGAAGGGATTAGTATGTGACGTTATAGAATGTTATGGACCCTTTCTGGTTGGGAATGTCACTGGGTCAAGAGGTATTCCTCAAGACAGACCAATTACTGTAGCTTTTCGAGCTGGAATGCACCTTCATGTCAATGATATGAGAAGAATAGAAAGCCGTGCAGATCACCATTGATGGTGGACAGCCTCCAAAAATAGGTGGTCCATGTGGTCAGAATCCCGAAAATGATCCAAATACAGATAGCATATAGCAACCCCCAATAAGATATAGAAGTAAATTGCATTAATTTGCCACTATTTTAGTAATTTTAGTAGGAGTTTACTTTTGTATATTTTCTGGATTTACTTTGTACCATTTGTGGAGCATGTGGGTTGGATCAAGAATCCTTAGGATCCTTGTCTGGTTGGTAGTTTGCAACATGTTTTTTCCATTCAGTTGGGAATGTCATCATCCCAACTGACGAAGTCCATCATTTTTCAGAGGGGTTAGCAGGTCAACCACCAACCAGATTATCATTAACCATTAATAATAACCATTGATATTAACCATTATTAACAGTATTTTGAAGTTCGCAGACATGGCTTGGGGCACCGCATAGACTGGGAGATCCCACAAAGGCGTACGGTGTCGTAAGGTCTGACTGTGAGACAGTGAAATAAAACCTGCCAGCGCGCTGAAATTGAAATAAAATAGCCTGAGACCTGAAACCATGCAATGTTACATAATTTTACTGTAAATGTCCAAAATAATGTCCAGAACTAGAGTTCAGTTCGCATCAAAGAAGCCCTCAAAACTCCCTAAAATGTCTTCCCCAAAACAATACACGAAACGATCACCCCAGCGTCGACAATGCTATCCCAGGTCCTCCAGCTTTATGGGGAGGGTCTCCACCGCTGTCTCCACGCTTTGCGGTGTCACCCAGGCACAGGGAAACAAATAATAGCCTTCAAAGATCATCAAAGGGTGTTGTTAGAGACTCTAAAATATCAGAAAATATCTTATCATATCCAATTACTGTATATCCAGTTAAATTAGTAATTCAGTTGATGTTTTCGGTGATTCTGTTGTGTTTGAAGGACGGACTGAATCTGCGGCTTCCACTTCCGGCCTGCCAGGGGGTACCAGGCGGCGTACCAGGCGACGTACCGGGCATACCAAGCCGACTGCTGTGGAAATCGTTGTGGAGATCAAGATTGAGCCGAAAATCAATCGGCTGGTTGTTGATGTTAAAAAAAATCATCGGATGGTTTCTGTTCATATTCTGAATTTGGACCAAACATTGTGGTTCTGAGCTCTTTGGAATTAGATCCACATGTTTCTGCAGTCCTAAAGTATGTGACTTTTTGACTCTTTTTGTTGGCTGTCGGCGCACAAGTGCGGGCCTGGAAAACAAGTGGTTTAGGGATGTATGAGGCACCATTTGTGAGACATACTATACGCATAAAATCCCATGAAATTGCATGTGGCCATTTGAGTGAAACAAGTTCCATGTTCATCTCGCTTGAGAAGAATGTCTCCAGTAAAGATTTTCTGTTGCAGAGCGGAGCTGGGGAGATTGTAATCAGAAATGATTTCCCGATTCTGCTCCCAAGGATCCTTGAAGTTCAAAGATTCACAGATTGTTTGGAATTGAGTTGAATATAGTTGAGTGATATTTCGATAGAACAAGGATATTGAAATCATCCCCTTTTAGTATTTTTTATAGTTTTATGAGTTTTATATAGTTTTATGACAAAATTATGGTTGGTAATACTAATTTGTGCATGGCATTAAATTTAACATATGTTTTAGTCCGCTACTAATATTTATACACACACACAGAGAAATCATCCATCCATCCATTTTTCCTCAAGCCCACCGATGTGCGGCCCTCAAGGGCCTTAAGCGCTAGCCTAAACCTGAGGAAGGCTTAGAGCCACCAAACTGCAAACCAAGGAGCATCTCAGCTTTCAGGCTAAGCAAAACATGAAGAAAACATCAACAAGTTTTAAGGGTGTCTTCATCGCCTTGATCGCCTTGATTGCCTGGGAACGATAAACACTGCGTTCATTGCTTTCACTGCCTTCATCGCCTTCATTCGCTGAGCTTCTCTCATTGGCTACATTAGACTCCGCAAAAAATGGAATAGAGCCGCACGGGCTCCCGGGGTAATGATTGGGATTCCGGCCATGTTTTCCCAATACGCGGCCAAATCTGAATTGCTAAAATTAATGGTCCACCATGCTTGAAAAAGCTCCACAGTTCTTGGTAAAGGGAAAGCAGGGGGACGAATAGCACCAATGAGTAAACCACATAGAACCCCAAAAACCCACACCCCAATAATTAACCAAAAAGATCAGAACTTGAGCTCTTTCACAATGGATGCCACCAGCTTGGCTTTGGCAACATTTCGGGTTGGTGGAGCTTTCCCGTTCCCATATCGAACGATAAAGGAATTTAGGCTCTTGGCTGGAGGCTTGGCGGACGCCAAACGCGTCTCAACAGCTTTTTCTGTGAGCGGTTTATTTCCAAAACTCACAGAATGACCCAACCCTGCTTCCAACAACTTCAAGATAGCAACAGGAATTTGATTCTCATCAGGATTCTTTTCAGAGTCAGGGCCATGGCTCGGGACACTGGGTCTAGTAGGCAAATGGGGAACTGAGCTTTGAGCTAGTGGAGCACTCACATCAGCAGCAGGCTGCTGGACTGGAGGATTGAGCCCTATGGCCGCCTGCTCTGCCTTTTTTTGCTTCTCCCGCTCTTCCAAACACAATGCCAAAGCTTGAGCTTGAAGGTGTCGCTCTTGCCAAGCAAGAGTCTCCTGCTTTTGACGCTTATATTCGATATATCCGGGAGAATCTTTGCACGCAGGCTCACTGGGCTTTTTGCTTCGGGCAGGAGAGCGAGAATCCGACTTTGATCTACGCCGACGCCGGCCTCGGGAGTGGGTCCGCGAATCCGTTCTGGCATAATAATCAAAACTGTGGCGGTGATGGGAATCTCTGTCAGAATAGCGGCCGTCACCTTTGCGGCCCCACTGCCCCTTGCTGGTCTCTTTCTGCCCATGACGGCCCGCTTCCGCTAGCCATGAGCCACCCAACAGGCACAAAAACACCAAAACCCGCACAGCAGGCCTCATGCTGCTGGCAGTTGGCAAATGCTATTGCGCTACAGCTCAGCCAAAATCTAACAAAGATTAACTAGGGCAACCTGGTAAGTTGGACAAGAGCGAAACCAGTTCACCCCCGAAAAAAACAAATTCTGGATATATAGTGAAGTAACCCAGACTGGGCCTGATCCGGAAATTATCTGGCTAGGAAGTCCAACTTCGCGTGCAGAACCGCCATGTCGAAGGAAAACGGCCAGGCTTATTCAACAAACGGATGGTCCATAAGAAGTTGCAGTAAGCAAAATAAAGAAACCCATTATCCATGTAACAACAAACAGCTTAGCCCTCAATTTCCTTGTCGACGTAGCAGGGTTCTAACAGCTATTCTGAGATTAAGAAACACAGCGCTCTGGAATGGTAATGAGTGTACAAGAGCACGCAACAGACTTATAGGATATCCTTCCAAAATGAGTTCTTGGATCTCTTCAATCATGCAAGCTGTCTGCAATTTCTCGGTCAGCTCAAGTTCGTCTAGTCGAGCTGCTCGGCTTAGCAGCAGCCCTCTGAGAAGCCCAAAAGGGCATTGTAGGCGGTCGAGATAAGGGACCCGGCGCTGCTTCCCCTTATCTCCAGTGCCTAGCAGCCATGGTCTGTTGGGATTCTTCGCTGTCCATGTAATAGCTCCACCAATTGGGTCAACCTGAAAAATCACATCCGTAAAGGTTTGCTCACATTCTTCCGTGTTGACAGAAAATTGGACGAATAAATTTCTGTTAACATTTGTTGCAAACACTTGTGGCATATCGCATATGAGACCATCAGCAGGTCATCTACATATCTCATCCCAAAAAACAGTTCCTCCACCTTCCATCCCTCCGGAAAGTTGATTATTCGATCGTTGGCACGCTGAAGAAATTGCTCCTCCTCATGGCTTAGCAAACATACCGCTGCGATCATTGAAAGCAAGCCTCCAATCATAAGGCCTTTTGCTGCCACCACCAGATCACCGACACTTGCAAACCTCAAAAAGCAGCTAGCCTGCAACATGCGCCGCAAACGCCAGAGTGGAAAGGTGATACATGCGCGAGACCGCGCGTGTTCTGAGCCACCAGGCCAACCCTTGACCAAACGCGCTTTTGCCACTGTAATTGCATCAGCTCCTTTCTCGCTTCTCAGTGTAGCAGCCTTAGCGTCAAAGGCCTCCAGAACTAAAATTGTATTGATTTGCTCGTACATCTGCGCTGCATCAGCAATCAAAAGTGATGTAAAAGGCTTACACTTTCCACACATGATGCACTGGCCAGGCTGCTGGGAAACCCGAAGCTTTGCCATGCGGGCTCGAAAAGTTGGAATGATTTGCTTAAGCTGCCAAACTGAAAAACCATCCCCTGTCAATGAGATGAGAACCTGAATAGCTCTTCCTGCCTGCCTCCATGCACGCCTCCAAGGTGATTTGAAAAAGGAAACTACTTTCCGCAAACAGCTGTGGTTCGCTTTGCTGCATGTGTGGCCTCCTGTTGCCGAAAAGCATTTGGCTTTGACAAACGGGTACATGTATGGAGCGTATGAACCCTTATGTAGAGGCCCCTTCCGCATAAATGCCGGGATTGCGAACAAAGATACGCCATGCACCAAGACACTAAGACTAGCAGGGGACATTGTTGTCACTTCCCATTGTGGATCCAGCAAGACTAAGCTCATGAAAATGGCTGACAAGCATGCAAAGGACATCGTCCATGTGGCCTTCTTGTCTTTATCATCCTGAAGAAGCACTTCGTTTTGGTGTTGTGTCATGCCAAAAATATAGTCGCTTTCTGCTGCTGGTTGCTCCTGCTCAGGGAACTGAGGAATCCTTGATTGCCGCCAGCAGTGCCGTCCAATGCGGCGAGGGACATGGTGATCACGCAGCCATGCATGCATATCTTGTTGCAAGTTCTTGTGGGACTTGTGTAGTGCTTCCCGATCTTGGATAGACCAATTGCCAGGAAGCCTTCTAACACCTTCCCCTCTTCTGTGGTGCTCAATCTCAAGACAGCCTTGATGCCATACAGATGAAACTGTGATTCGCTTGGATTGCTCAGCTGCATTGCGTCTGTCCAGGAAACGAGGAATGGAACCACTGCAGAACTTGACCCTGGCCAAAACCCAATGGAAAACAAACGCCCCATGTATCGACGCAAGATAGCTCGCTGCTCTTCGCACAGCTGCCTGAGCCTGCCGCATGGCCCCCGCATCTGGGCATTTGATCCAGCGCATGCGCCTAGGAGGAAGCCGGAACTGCCTCAGGAGTCTGTCAACTTTTTGGAAGCCATTGCACTGTCGAACATAGCCCTGCACTAGAGAAACCAAAGCAGCTAGGCGCAAGACGGCTGTTGCCGGCCGCGTGCGCGCCACAAGCAGTCGCGAATCCACATGTGAATGCTTCGTGCATGCCCACAGGGCCAGCAACCCGCCTTGATGTGGTGAAAAAATAGAAATTGGGCCTAACTTCCCAGTTTTTGCAAAAAAGGCTTGTTGCTTCTGTCGGTAAGCTTCTTTGAAAGTTTGGACCGACCAGGAAGGTCCCAAATTCCCAAAAGGACATGCCTCTTTTCTCCTGCACTTGCTCACCAACTGCTGGACACATACCACAGAGCTCCAGAAACATGATTGGCGGCGCCCCTGCCGAAATCGAGGAGGCGGACGATTGCGACGTCTCGGTCGGTTCTTGGACCTGGTGGGTCTACATTGACCTTTGTTGCCAGGAGGCCGCAACGCCCGAATTGCTACTGTTTCAGAAACCCGAATCCAGTCGTGGGCGCCGCGCTTGATCAGAATGAACCCCAAAGTATGAGCAGGACGCTGGCGTAAAAGAACTGCCCGAGTTGAACGTGAAGCTTGCGCATCACGCCTCAAGATCGAAAGCAAATGTTCCATAATGCGGCTTGGGAGGCCCAGGGCATGATTCCGTCTTTGCAGAAGCGCCTTTCCAATATACCAGGAGTGGCTGTTGAAGAGTGAATAGACACAAGCTTCGTCCTCAGCCCCTTGACCTTCGAGTCCTTGTCTAAGAAAGGACAAAGCTGTCAAAATAACCTCATCCGTCAAATGCGTTTCTCGAAGGATACGTCGAATCGGTTCCACTGCTATGTGAGCCACGCGCTGAACCCATGGAAAATGAGAATTCATACGTAGATGCAAGATTCCTTGTATTGTCATGACTGAAGCTAAAACCAACCAAATCCTCCAGCTATGCTTGTGTGTTCTTATATGATCAGGAAAAAGCATCACCAGTAATGCCGCTTGCATGGATTGGATTCTGCGCAGCAACTGCTTGGGTGGCAACGCGTTCGACAGAGACAACCGAGCAGACATCCACATGTCTCCTAATAAATCCGCCGCCGTGGCTTCCGCTGATTCTCCTACTTGAACTATGCCCGAACCCCAAATCATCACCAAACTTGCCAAGCATTGATTTTCAAAAGTCATATCTGCCAGAAATGTATTTGACAACCAAGCGTGAGGGGACCTGTTCAAGAATCGCTGTAGGACACAAGAACGCAATCACAAATAATCGTATTGATCAAACAACTGTATCGAAAGATGAAGGTTGAAAATTGCAAGTTGAAAGTTGCAAGTCGTCAAAGGCCGTAAGCGTCACTGAAGCTGTCTGAACGTTCAGATTCACCCGGATCTCTTTGCCGCGGTATTTTCACAGAGAATTCATCCATCCATTTTTCCTCAAGCCCACCGATGTGCGGCCCTCAAGGGCCTTAAGCGCTAGCCTAAACCTGAGGAAGGCTTAGAGCCACCAAACTGCAAACCAAGGAGCATCTCAGCTTTCAGGCTAAGCAAAACATGAAGAAAACATCAACAAGTTTTAAGGGTGTCTTCATCGCCTTGATCGCCTTGATTGCCTGGGAACGATAAACACTGCGTTCATTGCTTTCACTGCCTTCATCGCCTTCATTCGCTGAGCTTCTCTCATTGGCTACATTAGACTCCGCAAAAAATGGAATAGAGCCGCACGGGCTCCCGGGGTAATGATTGGGATTCCGGCCATGTTTTCCCAACACGCGGCCAAATCTGAATGGCTAAAATTAATGGTCCACCATGCTTGAAAAAGCTCCACAGTTCTTGGTAAAGGGAAAGCAGGGGGACGAATAGCACCAATGTTCTTGGTAAAGGGAAAGCAGGGGGACGAATAGCACCAATATTTATAATACTGTGGACGGTTGCGAAATCCTGCACCACCTGGGATGATAGAAAAACCTATAAATAATGGGATGTTTACCACCTATGAACTGGTGCAGGATTTCTTCCATCCACAGTATGACTCGTCTCAACCAATCATCCCAAGTATAGTTCGACCCCACAACCATCCTACTATCATTGCTATAGTTATATAGTCCACATGTAACTTGGACAGTCGCATCATGCTCTGTCATGCTCAGGCCGAGCGCCCTGGGGGCCCTGCCAACGCTGCCAACGGCCTGTGGGAGCAGTCGGGGGATCCCAGCAGGTGGAAACGACATGAAAACATGTTACTGTACCATCATATAATGGATAGTTCTGTGGGATGGTTCAACAATGTTACCCATAAAATTGGTGAAATAGACCAATATAGACCAATAATAATAATTTTATAATAATAATATCATATCCATATAAGATACCATCATATAATATCATCATATAATAATCAGATACCATCATATTAATAATCATATAATGGTTCCAATGAAATTGAAGATATCTGAAGGTGCTTCTCAGATTTTATGGAGAAATCAACGGAGAGAATGTGTTGGAAGTTGGAGGCAGAACGCACAACGTTTGGAGTTTGTGTTTCAGAACGGCCTTTTTCGTGAGCAAGTTGATTCCCACAGAATCCCAGTGACATTTGTGCAAAAGGGTAGCACCAATCCCAGATGAATTGAGAATTTTCCGCCAAAGATGTTGGATGGGATCAAGAGATATCTTGAATGAGTAGAGGTGGAATGGAAGGGTACAATTTCTCAAACCTGCCAGGAAGACGAGACGAAGACAGACCAAGATAGACCAAGCCTATCAATTCGGAGCAGCAAATATGGTGGAAGGGTACCCAAAATTTGGACCTTCGATTTTCCATTTTTGTTGCAGAATCTGTTCCATAGATCCACACAAAGATACCCTCTGGTAATTTAACATAGCCATGGAAAATCACCATTTATAATAGGTAAACCATCTATTTCATTCTATTTCTATGGGCCATTTTCCATAGCTATATTAAATTACCAGAGGGTAAATCAAATTAAATCAACCCAGATGGCTTCGTGAAAAAATAGGACACTTCCAGACCCAAATCTGCTGGTGAATCATCACGGTCGCTTTTTGAAGACGATGATTTCTTGATTGTCGGTGAATCGGCTGGTGATATACCATCTGGTCAATGGGAATTCCAGGATCCTAAATTGGAGGTACTGTACCATATAAGGCCATATTTTGTGGGGATATTCCCTTACATAGGCCTTATATAGGCCTTATATATGGTAGGTACCTCCAATTTAGGATCCTGGAATGGCCATTGATCTGGTTATGACTGACATTCACAGTTCGCCATGGTTGGTATCCATGGCCCTAATCGAACGAAATAGATGGTTTACCGAACGAAAAATAGCATGGTGACTAACATAGCCATGGTATAGATTGGCCCTAATCGAAATAGATGGTTTACCTAGCTATAGAATGGTGGATCGTTCCACTTCGCGAACTGTGAATGTCATGCAACCAGAGGATAGATGCCATGCCATATTTCATGAAGAGATCCTGCCATCCACGTTCACCTTGAGGCATCGTCTTCAAGCGATGCAACAGCTGCGGCGGCAAGGGACGCTCAGTTTTGACTTAAGCAGGTGTTGATACGGTGACTCTTTAAGGGGTGGAGTGTGTTTACATGAGTATCTTGTCTACATTAATATACTATATGCCCCATGACGTTTTGGTGATTTTCATGTTGGGACCGCTGGGTTTTTTGATCGTCTATCTACTCCTGGATGAGGCTGTGTAAAGGGTGTACATAGGGTTGGGAGCACAGGTGCAAACTCTAACAATACACTGGACATGCTAATAGAACTCGGCAACTGTAACTAACGGGGGAACCAATTCACTGCATGTAATTCCTGCAGAATGAAGTTCGAGTGACATTTGTCATCATGTGTCACATGTTTTGGAACATGTTTTTTCCATTCAGTTGGGAATTTCATAATCCCAACTGACTCCATCATTTTTCAGAGGGGTTAGCAGGTCAACCACCAACCAGATGATCATTAACCATTAATAATAACCATTATTATCCATTATTAACAGTATTTTCACCACAATGCTAGGTCAACCAACCAGGACTGGCAAATCCTCAACAAAATTCACCGCCAGTCGCAACGATCGCCCAGGACCCAAGGGACCCAAGGCGAGGCCAAACACCAAGGTCACCAAGGTCACCAAGGCCCGGCCATGGTTTGTCGATGGTCCTAATCGAAATAGATGGTTTACCTAGCTATAATCATAGAATTGGATGATGGGAAAATTTACAGGAAAGCCCTATATTTGATGGTAAAAACCATGGTTTCCTGTAGATTTTCCCTTAAATCAATCCAATGATATAAAATGGTGGATCTTTCCACTTCGCTATGTTAGTCATAACCAGATGGTATATTAATACATGTTTGGAAACATATTTCAATAATATGCAAGTGGGGATTGCTATTGGTGATGATTATATGCTTGAATTTGGGGAGAGCATCGATTGAGGACTTAAATCTGGCGATTTGTGATCATTGTTCCAGCTTGGTGAAGCACAAGTCTAGTCCAGTGCATCACGCACCTGAATATGTTCTAAAATGTTTTAAAAAAAACGGATACTATATGATGATTATGTCTCAATTGTCATAGAATTGGATTATGGGAAAATTTACAGGAAAGCCCTATATTTGATGGTAAAAACTATGGTTTCCTGTAAATTTTCCCTTAAACCAATCCAGTGAAATTGTGTTTTTTACATATCATTTCTGGCCTGAATTGGAATGGCCGAAGGAATCATGTTCAATCACTGCAGATACAAACTGTAAATGTGTTGATCCATATTCACTATGGGCTAGTTGATCACATGCAATTGCGTATCGTACAAAGCGTCTATCTGCATGGATATGTATTTCAGTACACCCATCTATCTGTTCAATCATTAGACCCCAATGTCAATCTGTAGATTTTCCAAAGCTGAAACATCCATGGGTCCATAGATCTCAGGCTACATCCTCGAAGCGGAGCCATCACAGAGATACATCATCCCGGTGGGCCACCAACCGACCAGCCACCTGGTACCTGCCGAGCCCAGCTTGGACGCTTCCACCAAGCGGTCGGAAGCAGCGGCAGCTGCAACAGCCGCGGTTTTGGCGCCTGAAGTGCGCCAGATGGAAAGGCCTGAGGCAAGGGAGGCTCCAAAGCAAGGGTCAGGACCGTCCCCACCCAGAGAGAAGAGCTATTCGACTCCGGGGCTACTTGGCTGGCCGTTGGGGATTGGGGGAAGGATTCTCAGTCTTTGGTTTGCTTCAATTTGTTGTGTTCACCAGCATGTCACCATGTCAATGGAGTTGCTGTTCTGGCTGTCTATAGTACTATAGTATATAGTAGTGTTCAAAATTCTTCAATCCACATACTCCAAGGTCATAATGGTCGTCCAATCCGCCCCTAAGGCTTGCTGAATCCCCACGACCGGAAGCAGTTGAGGAGCCGCTCCAAGCAACATCTCAGCTGGTCGCAGATCGGGCACCTGCGTCAGAGGTTCCAACATTGGACCTGGGGCAACAGCCCGTGGAAGCGGAAGCCGGCGGCCAGTCTGGCCAGGAGGAGTGGGTTGGGTGCCGATGAAAGGGTATAGGCGGTATGGGCTATGGGAATCTGATCCTCATAAGTTGGGATATAACATAGTTATATACACGCACTTAAGTCAGTGTCTTTTGATTGAACTGTCAAGTGCCTCGATTACATTCATTGATGAAAGAAGGTGTGAGACAGTGAAAGAGTGGGCTTTATTCTACATTTACGTGCACATTATGTTTGTGCCCGCCTTTGAAGATGGTCGCATGGATTGTCATAGAGCCTTCTTCATCTGATCCTGATGTGGATCGATTGCTGTTTCAGTCCACTCCTCCAGCTGTACTCCACTGACGCCAGTTACGGCCGTCTGGTCTGGAAAAGTGGGATAGCCCCGAAAGCCCATGATGAAGTATGGCAGTATGGTTAAATCATATGTTAAATCATATGTTAAATCATATGTTAAATCATAGTTATCTCATATACCCTCTGGTTATGACTAACAGTTCGCCATGGTTTGTCGATGGCCCTAATCGAAATAGATGGTTTACCTAGCTATAAAATGGTGCCAATTTTCCATGGCATCCATCGCCACCTCTCCAGGAGCCCGAACGCAAGTCCGCGTCGTCCGGACGGCCAGTGACCCTTTTTTGGTGAGCCATGAATAAATGGTGGGGAAATGATGGGTAAACACTAGTCCAATGTGGTAAACATGGTAAACCCTGGCCATGAATCTACCAAAGTTGGGTCATTTGGGGATGGTGACCATACATGTTCATTTTATTTTATAGAAGCCATAATGGTGATTTTGGGGGATGGTTAATGGCATTGGGCTTGCCACATTACTACCAGTAATTATATCAGTATGGTGGACAAAGATGGACAAAGATGGACAGTGAGGGTCAAAAAATCCACACGGCGTTGGTCTATTGCAGGACCGGGACACCAGGCGTAGCCTTTGAAAAATGATCATTGCTATCTCAATGTGTTCATCATGGACATTTGGTGATCTCTGTTCTCATTAAACCTGGACTCGATCTCAATTGAAATTTTTCTCGACTGCCTTGGATAGCGCCACAAGGGAGTTTCAGTGCGCCATCAGAAACCGCTTTTTGTTGGAGGTTTGACTCCCCCCGAGACGCTTGCAACAAGAATCCTGGGAAGGTGCGCAGGGGCTTCACGGATATTAAAAGGCTTTTTGGAAGTGAAGTTAATTAGCATCTGGTAAACGTTTACAAGAAACTATGGAAAGTCCCCATGCTTAATAGGTAGATCAACTATTTCTATGTCAATGTTCAATAGCTATTTTGACATAAGCAGATGGTATCCACCCAAGCATTCCATGCTGGTCCGTGGGATTGACAATGTCATGGCTCGCTTTTTTTGGTGCCAGGATGTGCCAGGCAAGATGTAGGTAGTAGCATCGATCCGCTACACTATAATATACAATAACATATCCCATATGCTCCATGTATGGTATATTTACCTACATTTGGGTGATTTTTAAGGAGCATATGGGTATTATACTGATTGGTGGTTTGGAACATGTTTTATTTTCCCCAATAGTTGGGATGATGATCCAATCTGACTCATATTTTTCAATGGGGTAGGTATACCACCAACCAGTATATATAATGTGGGTAAAACAATGCCATAAACCACCTATGACTGGGAATGGTTTATATATGCCACCTATAAAAATGGTGATGGCTGGGGAATGGTTTATTGCTGTTTTACCCACATTAGAGTTACACTACGATGTTTAATCCTATCTACGTATATGTATAGATATATATATATATATATATACACTAGACATGTATAAACCATATAGTCGTATTTTGAAAAGAGAATACTTACATGACACATTTACAAATATTTGCACATCCCCTTGATGATCATATCTGTTAAAAATCATACATTAACAGATCAGTGGGAATTTCAGGAGCCTAAAATAGCCCTTACATAAAAACACCATCATATGGGGATATATGGTAGGTATATACTTTTTGTTTGTTTGGGGTTTCTGAAATGGCCATTGAACAGATACAGTAGTCCCTTGAGTTCTGAGTCCTGGGTCATCCCATCATCCCCAGGCGACCGAGTTAATGGATCGGATTGCCCAACTAGAGGCGCAGGTCAGCGACCGTCGGGGCTCCCGAGGATCTCCATGGCGCCATGGCGCTGGAGCCAAGGAGAGTGCACCAAAGAAATAATTGGGGGCTATGCCAAGTGGGATGGGTAGAGACTAGCTCTTTAGTTGATTTTTTCTGATTTTTCTTGTGTTCTTGGGTATTTGAAGCTATTTCATGCTATTTCTGCATGTTGGGGATAGTGAAACAGCAGTTTTTGGTAATTGAATGGTGGTGGAGACTTCCTGAAGCTGACCGGATGCAAAACACCACCCCTCGATCCCTCGAACATTTGGCCGGTGCCAACGGCAATGGTTCCCTTCCATGGTGACTGAGGTGCCACCCTCCTGGCGTGTCGGCCTCAGCGGTCACAGGTCTGGGGTTTTCAAATCCCTCCAGAACTGTTCAACACTTGGCTTTGAAAGATGGGTTTTCCCTGTGTTTTCCCATGTTTTTTCGTGTTCGACCCTGGATGAAGAAACTGTCACCACCACGGCTTGCCAGGCGACTGAATCGCCAGCAAGCGCAATTGGATCGCCTGGAGGCGACCCGAAGTATCCGCAGCTTTGTTGCTGAAGTCCAGAAAAATCTTAAGGTTGGCTGTTGTTGAATCCGGACTCCATCGGACTCCTGACTTTTGCAATACATGTTTCTGGAAAAATATGTGGCGACCTCACTGCGACGCCACTGCGATGCTGGGGATTGGGTTTGTCCCCAAAATGGTCGAACATTTCAGGTGAGTGAATTGCTGTTGATTTGTTGATAATAGATTTACCAATTATAGCTCTCACCAATTGTTAATCCGTACTAGTATGTAATGATTGGTGAAAGCTATACGTACTATATGCATCATGTTTGGAAGAAAACGATTGGTGAGAGCTCTAATTGATTAAGTTTTGGGGATGCACGTACCTGATGTGTTTACACTATATTCAACAACATGCATCCTCCATATGACCATTACCCGGCGTTGATGGTTTTGTAGCCTTAGAGAATACCCATAAACCACTCTAAATTCTCATAAACATCCCCTAAATCCCTGTAAAGTCTCAGTGTTTCTTATTTAAAGCCCACACCGAATCCCCATAAACCACCATAGACCGATAGATTCTTATGATCTATATTCATTAATACATATATATATACACATAAAATCATAAATCCCTACATGTTTTTCACATTTTCATACATGTCTGGTTGGTGGTTTGTAACATTCGGATTATTTTTCCATTCAGTTGGGAAGTTCATCATCCCAACTGACGAAGTCCATCATTTTTCAGAGGGGTTAGCAGCAACCACCAACCAGATCATCATTAACCATCATTAACCATATAATAATCATTAATATTAACTATTTTTAACAGAATATTAATGGCCATTATTAACCATTATTAATTATATTATATTAACAGATTTCTTTTCTTGCTTAAGATCCCCATCGTCCTGGTTTTTAAAACCAGGCGCTGGCTGAAGAGAACGCATCTCTTCGCACGCAGCTGCGGCGACGTGGTGCGGCCAAGGTGGCCCAAAAATAGATGGAAAGTGATCAAGGATCATGGACAAATATTGGAAAATGGTATAGAAAACCGATAGAAAAATGAACAACAATGACGCAAAGTGATGGAAAATGTAGAAGATGCAAGAAGATAAAAGCATGATGGAAACGTGACCATTTCCTAGAGGAAACTCCTCTTCCAAAGCCATTTTTGGGTTGCTTTCCAGATGTTGAAGCGTTTGAGTTTGAAATTAAATCCTCCTCTGATTGGTGGTTTGGAGCATTCGGATTATTTTTCCATTCAGTTGGGAATTTCATGATCCCAACTGACTTGAAGTCCATCATTTTTCAGAGGGGTTAGCAGCAACCACCAACCAGTCATTGTAGACCAAGCTTTGGAGGTTTGGGGAACTGTACCCACAGTAACCACCGAGTGGATCCTGCCGATTCCTCAACGATCACCCTGCCGGCAGGGGGATACGCCTCCAATGAGCGCGAGGGGAGAACTGAGTCGTGAACGAGGCTCTCCACTGATCCTATTTTCAGTCATATCCAAATTAGAATTTCTATATATTATAGACTATATAATTATAAAATTCAGTACATATAAAAATTACATTATATATATATATATATGTGCGTGCTATAGCCAAAGCTGGGGAGCAAGTGACCTCCCGTGTCTGTGCTCACAAACGTGGGCATTGCATTTGCCCTGATGTGTAAGTAGACCTTTTTTGTGTGATGTCGGGAGTGTGAGACAATCTTTAGATTCCATATGAAAAAATATGAGAAAGACTATATAGAAATCTTTCGGCATAAGTCAGCACATGAACATCATGAACATGAAGATATATAAATCTATATTTTGACTGATATCCCATATTTTATGGGAATTATGTTCAATAAACATATGGATACCCCATATAAACATATCATCCCATGATAATTATTCACTGGTTGGTGGTGACTGGAACATGAATGGATTATGGCTTTCCATTCAGTAATGTCAGAATCCCAACTGACTTTAACTAAGTCACATTTTTCAGAGGGGTTAGCAGCAACCACCAACCAGATCATCATTAACCATCATTAACCATATAATAACCATTAATAATAATATTAACCATTATTAACCATCATGAACCAACCAGTTCACCAAGACCCCTATCATCCCATAGAGACATTTCTGTTGAACAGCGCGTGAGGTGCTGTTGAGACACCCACCATGGCACGGCGTTTCCGCACAGCACCTGGGGAGGCGGTGATTTGATGGATGGATGTGGGAATGATGTTGGAACCCAGTCCCTTGCAGAGGTGAAATGAAAAAAATATTCTATGATGTTACATGCCCAGACTGGATGATTTTTATGATGTTACATGAAGCATGTGGGTTTTTTGTGATCCAAAAGCTCGCCAGCAGCTAGCTACTGGAACCTCCTGAATCATGTTCGGCATCAATCATCGATGTGATGCACCAGATCTGATTCAATGAACTGTTTCAACCGGCCGCTACTAATTTGCCGCCGGTATTTTTGGGGAAGCTGCGCTTGGATGAGGATCAACTCCATTGATATGGTTCTATTGACCTGGTCACTTGATGCCAAAATTTGGGAAGTGTGCTGTGTTTCCCCGGGAGGAAAACCCCTCAAACAACTCCTGGCACCCAATAAATCCCAATCAACTATCCCCCAAATCATCAAATGGCTGGGATTCAAACCGTCCCCAGTCATGGTAGGTTTATGGCAGGGTGAATCCCACATGAATCCCAACGTTGCAACCGTGGAGGTGCAAACGCATGCTGATGCTCCTGTGGTACGGAGCCCCGAGCAAATCCGGGAAGGGGAAGTTCCCAGCAGTGTTTGGCCTTGGTGGGTCACCCTCCAGTTTGAACATGGCTGGCTGAAAATAGTCCCATAGTTAACAAAAATTGGGGTTTGTAAGGCTGGAAAATCATCAAACTAAATGAAGAAATTTCATGGAATTTCCAGTGTTCATAACACCGGACGGTCTCACTCACAAATCACAGACTCCAAGAAGAGCCCTCTTAGTGCTTCCACTGAAAACAATGCCCCAGGATGCGACAGCCGTCACCTGGCAAGAGAATCATGTTTGATAGTTAGCCAACCAGATAGCTCTCAAGTTTTTTTTTGTGTGAGCCACTGCCCCAGGTTTGCATGTCGTTACTGTCATATTGGCTGGACAAGGATTGCTGCTAGTGGCCATGGAACGCCAAAGGATGCGCCTCGAAAAACCTTCGTCCTTCCACTCTGGGGGAAGTGCACTGGATTGTGTCCCACATTCCAAGCAGGAAAGGTGCAAGACTCACTCTGCATGGTGATTTACCTTTGATATTTCAAAAAACATTGCAAGAGCAAAACATTGTGGGGGAAGCTCCAATCCTCTCATGGACGTATGTCCCAACAAATCTCCATGCTGCCTGGTGCTATCTCCAAGGAATCCCAGTCTCTGACGGAGAGCACGCGCTCAAAGGTGTAGCTAAGACAGCAGGTGTAAGTGAAGATATGTTCCACAATCTAAAAAATCTCTCATTAGGCCTAGGACCTTGACGTTTGGGATGACTTCAACCAGAATCTGCAAAGAGTCACCCTGATTTGGCAGTCCTTTCAACCAGAGGCTGCAAGAAGTGACGTTGCCAAGTAGCCTTCGGAGTTTGACATTTGGCAGTCGTTTCAACCAGAATCTGAATCTGCAAGAAGTAACCCGGCCAAGCAGTCTTCAGAGCTTGACACTTGGCAACTTTGTTCAACAGAGGCTGCAAGAATTGATGCTGCCGAGTGCTCTCCAGAGCTTGACATTTGGGCACGACTTCAACCAGAATCTGCAAGAAGTGACGTTGCCAAGCAGTCTGCAGAGCTTGAGATTTGGCGATGGTTTGAACCAAAGCCTGGCAGGAGTTTTGCTGCCAAGCAATCTCCAGAGCTTGACATTTGGGTGCGGCTTTCACCAGAATCTGCAAGGGGTGACCCTGCCAAGCATTCTTCGGAGCTCGACATTTGGCGATTTGTTCAATGTCAGGCTGCAAGAAGCGACACTGCCACGCACTCTCGAGAGCTTGACATGTCACGGTTGCGAAGTTTCCGTGACAACTTAGAAGCAGCGATGCTACCAATTACTCTGGACAGCAGTTTCTATGGGTTCGTATTTGTGACCAGGTTGTGATAGGCGTTGACCAAGAGAAAGAGACACAAAAAGAGATGCTCAGCAAGTTTGGGCCACTGTTCTTGGTTTGGATTCCCATGTTCCATGTTGACAATGCCGGTTGTACTGGGTCAAAGTGGTAACTTATGCCGCGGTCATCTTCTTGTGCCGCAAACGGTGTGCCGTTGGGAAGTCCATGATATACATATCATTCTTGCTGCATGAATCAATTGTTTGTGGCATTGATTTTTCTGACACTTTACAGGGTCACACATGTTTTTGAGACATATTCTTCTTGAGATAGGAACTCATGGGGATGGCTTCTCAATAGCTTGACTCGCACAGAAGAGAGAACAGTAGAAGAGAAGAGTAGAGTAGAAGAGACTATATACAGAAGAGTAGAGAAGAGAATGGAATTGAAGAGTAGAAGTGATTAGAGAGGCCTAGAGCAGAGAAGGGAAGACTAGAAAAGATCCCTGCTGCCTTGCCCTGCTGCCTTGCCTTGCAAAATCCAGATCTCGTACAGATCTCGTAAAGACCTCGTAAGGATCTCGTAAAAATAACGCAATGATAATGACATGTAGAACTCCTGGTCTTCTAGAGGTCAAGTTGATGGTGTGCCATGCGGTTTACAACGCTTTGTGTCAGGTTTAAGACAGATAAACGGTACAAAGCGTTGCAGTCCGCATAGGAACTTCACGAAAACAATGTGCACACACACATGGTTCGGCAAAGTGATCGGCTGCAGAAAAGAAAACTGTTACCTGAGTACTTGGATGTACTCGGTGTGCCAATGGGAAAAACCATCATGTCCATTCTTAGAGATTAAATATGTTGTTCCGACAATGGGAATTACATCCGAGAACTTGGGTTGATAGAAAACATCTTGTAGGTGTGCCATGCGTTCCTTGACATTTGGGGTGAGGTCAAAGAATTCACGAACTGATGTAAAATGTCCGTGAGGGCCGGTGTGCCATGGTGATTTGCACATGGCGTAAGTTCTTGGGGTCGTGGGGTAAGCGGTGTGCCATGCGGTGGGGTAAGTTCATAGATTTTGGGGCAAGTTACCCCCCGGACTCGTACCAAGCCTGATTCCTTGATTGTCAAAGCAAAGCCTATACCTATAGCCTATCCGTATTGTTGGTTAAAGCTGTCGGCCTGTGTCCGGTGGGCCGAAAGCAACCAGATAATGTGACAGTCTTTCGTGAGGCAGGATGAATAGGATGATCCCAATTTGCCATCATCACATTTGAGGAATTTCGTGCTAGAGATGGCACACTCTCGGCATGGAATATGAACAGGTCCACATTTCTCACTCCAGGAACAGCCAGGCCAAGTATTGACATAGTGCTACTACCGTAGATGGACGAAATATTCAACCCCCTTCTATCCAGTACAACCCCCTCGCCCCCAAATTTCAATGCTCATGTAACCTGAAGTGCATTGGCCCCAATGGACGAAAGAAATCAAACCCCTAACATCACTTTTGGTAACGCGCGCGCTGAAACATTGATTTGGGGGTGTGGTGGTTCAACGTAGTGCGTGCTGGGTTTGATTTTTTTTGTCCATCTACTGTGATGGCTCCAAAGTGTATCCAACTTAAATGGCTATCGTTTGGAGAAAATGATGAACCATGATAAACTGTAATTTTACTGATATTCCATATTTTATGGGAATTATTTTCAATAAACATATGGATACCCCATATAAACATATCATCCCATGATGATAATTCACTGCTTGGTGGTTTTTGGAACACGAATTTTATGACTTTCCATTCAGTTGGGAATGTCATCTTCCCAACTGACTTTCATATTTTTCAGAGGGGTTAGCAGCAACCACCAACCAGTAAAGCATCAAATTTAGAGGTCCCCCACTTTCAGAGAAACCCATGTCAAATCGGTTGAATGATGGGATTGTTTTGTCTAGACGATACTTGTGGCTTCGGTTGACCAACCAAATCAGGAGAGGAGTGCGGATTCATGCGACCTCTCAACTCCATGATTTTCTAAAACAATATCAAGGAATATATGTTGGTTCCAGTTGGTTGGTATGCAGTTGTCATACCAACCATAAAAGCATCTTCAAGCTACCTTTTCAGCTCATGCAAAGTAGAAAATGCCAGATACCGTTCGAGGCGTTACTGGCTTGATTTTGCTGTGAATGGTGAAATCTAGAACGCCTAGGTACAACAAATGTACATTATTTTGAATGTTATTGGTATCTTGCTAAGTATAATTATCAGCATGCTAATAGCCAGCTAAAGATTCGCGTCTTTTTGCAGGCTATCAGGCAGTCTCTTCAAATGACACCCAGCCACAAAATCAGGGTTTCGTAATGGATTCATTTTGCACTGCCCGTCTTTGGGGATATGAAAAATATTGAAAAATCCTAGGGGGATGGGAAGAAGAGATGGATTTCTATCCATTTATCCATTTCTACTTGGTAAACTTGGTAGATCCACCATGACAATTCCCATTGCTGGTTACCCTCTGGTAAACTGTTACATAACTATGGAAAATCACAATTTTTCATGGGAAAAACCACTAATTATAAATGGCAATTCTCAATAGCTCTGTAACAAATTACCAGAGGGTAAATCACCATGGTTCCACTAAATCACCACGACGACCTCAGGTGCTCACTGCACGGTCTCCCAGACCCGAGGCCGGGCCGGAACTGTGCGCTGGGGTCATTGGCTGGTTTCCCAATTTCTTGGACATGGATCAATATAGGGAACACTAATAAAGATATACATGACTGGTTGGTGGTTTGGAACATTTTTTATTTTTCCATATATTGGGAATAATAATCCCAACTGACTTTCATATTTTTCAGAGGGGTTGAAACCACCAACCAGATGATATACCATATAAATGGATGTTATATGATGTTTGGCAATACAGATTAACTACATATTTGTTTTTTTGATATGGTATTTCGCTTAAAATGAAAGCATTTTTCAAAAATGAGAACTCACCTTTAAAAGGGTGGACTAAGAATCAAAACTTCACCCTGGGCATGCTGGTTTTTGGGTTTTAAAGTTTGACCAAGCTGATAAGCTGGTGATGAGTGTCTAAGATGGTTTAATTTACCATCCCCACGATATGTGAGATTTAATTATATTATACAGTAACTATGTTATATATAATATATACATAATGTAGAATATATATATATATATCATTGTGAGTTGGTAGATCTTTCTAGTCTTGGCACAAGCACCGAAGCATCTGCCAGTGTGATCACCTCCCGTTTTTCCAGGGCAAAGTTGCCATGGTAGAGAAAACCTTGGCAGTGCCTCGGCAGTTTCCAAACTCACCCCAGGCTTTGTGTGAAAATGTGTGAAAACATGGGGAAAACACCCCAGATGGATCCGAATTGCTATGCAAACGGCTATTTTGAAAAGTGGAAAAGTTGAAAAGACTAAGCAGTCCGCGCGTGATACGGAAAAGTACGAATCACCAGTGGATGAATATTGGGGTACTTCATGTTCACACAAATCCACACTGTTCTATCCACACTTTATACCCATTGTTGCTGCCGAGATAGTCAAATAGCAATTTCAAGTCGGCTCAGCCGGTTGTGTTTCTATCCTAGGAGCCGGCACAAGCATCAAAAGTAGAGATGTCTGTGTGGACGGTGCAGGCTTTTGTGATTTTCAATCCTTCAAGATGGTTTCAACAACTTTCAACTTTCCAAACATACATTTCCCCGTGGCCCTGTCGTTGTGCCCTGTCGTTGACAAGGTGCTTGGCCCTTTTTGTGTCACATCCTTTCGACCTTTTTGTGGAAGATGTTGATCCCACAATCTGCGGACGTCGCACCAAGGAATTAGAAAAGGCATTGGGATTACAGGGCCAGCCTGGCAGCAAGCAGATCATCCTAGACCCTGGGCATTCGGTGATCCCCGGAACCATTTTCCGTTGACCGAAAGTCTTGGGTTCATCCGCGGGCAGCCACTGAAATGACCTTTCTACAGGACGAAGATCCACAGAAAATTACTCTCTAGGGAACAAACGTATCCACTTTTTTTGTGGATTTTTTTTTTTGGATACGTTAGCTGCTGTGAACATAGGCTATGATAAATACCCTATACTTGAGACATGTTAGTTGAAAATCCAGAATGGACATGTTAGTGGAAAAGTTGTCCCCCCCCTCTGGGGGTTCCCGGGAAACTGCCAGAAGACTACCGCCCCGGACGCCCCAGCATCCTTATTTCCAGACCCCAATAGGGCTCAAATCAAAGACTGCATTGATAACAAACCGGTGGAGGAAAAAAGGGCCCCAACTCCTTCCGGAAGAGCGCATCATAGATGATGCTCGTGGGTGGACAGGAAGATTGGGGGTGCATTCCAAAAACCAGTTGCATTTAGTAAGGGTTGGATGACTAGCCACGGAAAGCGCCCACCTAACGTGTCCGTGTTGTTCAGAGGATGTGGTTTTGAGATATGTGAATGGTTATTGGCTGAATCTATCCCCCAAAAATAGCTAACATATCCCAGATCAGGGTCGAAATCCAAGGGCCCCAATTGCAGGAACTGAGACATGTTAGCTGTTTTTGGGTCAATGTGTAAAAAAAAAGTTGCAATGCATTCCCCAGGAAAACGCCGATATAAAGTGGACATGTTAGTTGATACCTGAAACGGTAGCCTGAGACACGTTTGTTCCCGGGAGTGTACCCGCCATGGCATGGTTCGTTGCTGGGTGCACACCTTGCTTGTCGTTTCAGCGTGTTTTAGCTATTGTCCCAATGGCCTACTGGTTGTGTTGTTGCGTCATTCACACAGCCACATATATTTATTGTTGTTTATTTGTATTGCATTGATTTGCCCAGTTCATCTGGAGGTTTGAATCAAACACATTTTTCCGGGGTACTGGAACTCGCAACTTAGCCAAGGAAACTTGATGCCTGAAGCCAGTTGCAATGACAGCAATGGTCATGTCATTGAGTGCAAAAGATGCTGCTATATCTTGCCGAGGGGGGCTGTTGCAAGTCGCTTTTCTTTGATCCTAAAAGTTGGCAGTTCACAGAGCGCCAGTGTCATCATATCCAACACTTTGCTGAAGTTTTTCCACGTTTCATCTTGATCATCTTGGGTCTGGTGTGGCACAACTTAGATTGAACAGGGAGAATTCTCATCACAAATACTGATGGCCCAAGTTCAAACCATCTCCGAGTGTCACTCGGATGTGTCGTTCTTACTGGATGGACCCGTTGCAAGTGACACTTAAGTGGTCGCTGAAAAATCCAATGAAATGGCCGTAGCCGTGGAAAGTGGTTCAACTCAAAGCTCCCGACTATTCTGAACCCTGCTTAAACTTAGTGAACTGGTTGCTACTCAAAAAAGACTCCATGACTGTGCAGCAAAATTCATCAAAATTCAACAATGTCCATCTGATGCCCTCCTGCAGCTTTCAGCTCAGAGTTGGGTGTGGATGCGTGAAATGAATGTCTTAAGGATTCTTAAGGTAGTTTTCCCATTCTTTGAATCGCTCATTCTTCATTCATCGGCATCCTTATCCATGGTTGACCCAGACTTACACTCTACTATGCAGCCATTGGCCTTTCGTGGCACACGACTTCCCAACGTTCACTTCACCAATTTGTCGTGAAGTTTCAACTTGTGCAGTTGCGACTTGAAAAGCAACTCCACCGTCATAGGAAGTTGTTTTCTGTTGGAAATTTGCTAGTCAGAGTGTCTTGGTGCCTCGCCCCAAGAAACAACATCACCCAATGATGGCTCAAACATACAAGATGCCAGCAGGACGGGACTGCTGCGCGCGCTTAAAAACCTCGGCGGTTTGATGTGGGTTAATGATCGCAACAAATATGATGAGGTCTGTATATTGGGGTATGCATATATATAGATGCATATTTATATATAATATGTATATGTAGTATATACTTGTATATATATATATGCGTATCTATGTATATATTATATATATACACTATACTATACGTTTATATTAGACTGTGCATATTTCTGAACTGGGACTGATAGAAACACATAAGAACCCACCTTCGCCAGGAACTATGGGAGTGGTGCCCCCCGCCCCTTCCACCCTGCTGCAGGTGATTTCGGAAATGGATCCGACCCCGGAAGTTTCACCCTGGGAACTTGAGAAAAAAAACATGGAAAACTTCATATATAGCTATGGAAAATCACCAGGTATATATATATATTATATAATTAATTATATATATATTTCTATTAGGTAAATCGCCTATAAAGGTGGAACATTCATGAAAATTCCATAGCTATGTGAAATTGTTTGAGGATGCGTTTAGGCCGTTTCGGGTCACAAAGTTTGATCACAACTTGACTTGGCCATTTTTGTTGGCACATGAAATCAGCTTTAACTCTCACAACGTTTAATTAAAAAAAAACTTGAGGGGGGAGTGTCTCGCATCTTCGGGCACACCCAAATGAAAGACATCCATGTTCTTCCTGGTTCAAGCTCATGTTTGTTCTAATGGTGACATCCCACTGAATAAGTTGACAATGGCCATGTCATACCCCAGTTCTGTTTGGTTTATATGGAGATGTCCAAAAATAAGGGATAATAGGGGTACCCCAAAATCATCCAATTTAGATTGGGATTTCCATTATAAACCATCAATTTGGGGGTATCCCCATTTATGGAAAGCAGCCTCATATAGGGGACGGATATTAGTCGTTTTACGAAAATACTATAGATATATACTATGTCCCATCTATTTACTGTGGATATATCCTTCTTGAATCAGCATTAACGATCATATATTCTATAGTAAATTCACGTGGTGATGACTTCTTCGAAATTTTCCTGTGACAAAAACAATACAGATTATATAGATACTATAGATATATGATATATATGTTACCCTCTGGTAAACTAACATAGCTATGGACAATCACCATTTTTTATGGGAAAATCCACTATAAATGGCCATTTTCAATAGCTATGTTAAATTACCAGAGGGTAATTTACCACCATGACACTATAGATATTTCCCATTGACGGCAACGGCTCCAGACGGCTCCAGACGGCTCCAGGCACGACCACAAGGCGGCTTGACGCAGCTCCTCACGGAGGCTGGCGATGCCATGGGAAAATGGCCATTTATGGTGGATTTTCCCATTAAAAAATTGCCATTTTCAATAGCTATGTTAGTTTACCAGAGGGTAGCTGATGCATGATGGTTAGTTAGTTGTGGCTGTACAATTTTGTCAAATATGTCAAATATGCTTCAGGAGGGATAGGACTATACTTAACGGGTTTGTAAAGCAGCTCATAACTCAGGGGCCACCTTGTAACATACATTGATATAACATGATACCATACCAAGATTATAATATGAGATATGTATATATGAATGACAATAATGAAGTCAAGATATAGTATTGCTATATAGTATATTATAGTTTTCAAGATGTATTAATTCAATATGATACAATGATTATATGATATTATAATGATATATTAGAGTCAAGTAAAATTAATATACCAAGATATGGATGTAAATACTATACCACTATTGTGTACTATATGAAGACGTGGTCAGTTTGTCACATTTTTCCGTTTTCCTAGGCCATGTCATTTGTGCGGCTGGTAGGTCGCACGTCAACGTGAAGAGGCAGCTCAGTTGCGCCTGAAAGTTATGCAGGCCGGGTTCAGCCGTTGACGCCAAGATGGGGGGTTCCATAAATGGGGGTACCCTCTGGTAAACGTTTACATAACTATGGAAAATCACCATTTTTAATGGGAAAAATCACTATAAATAGCCATTTTCAATAGCTATGTTAAATTACCAGAGGGTAATCCCAATCCAAATTGGATGATTTGGGGAGATGGAAACCTCCAGATCAGGGTTGCTCCAACCCACTGTAAGATGATAGCTACAAGACTACAAGGGTGATAAATCGGTCATGTTATCTCCTTATTTTCTTAGTTCACCACGCTTGTAAGTGGGAAGTTGAGAGCAACCCTGAAGATGGGTTAAATTTAAGATCCGCTGAAACCTGTAGAATGTGTTCCTTTTGAGTCGTTGACCATCAAAATCGGGGACCCGATGTTGGCCCATAACTAGAGGTAAATGGGTTTTCAACCTCAGTTGGCTTCTGAGGCAAAATTGCGGTTGTGATTTTCTGTGAAGAGATCATGGAAGGCCCCATAATCGTGGTACTCCCAAGAGCTCTGGGCCCATTGACCAACAGCTTTTGTTTCGTCCGGGATTCCATGGACCTGCCAATGAAGTGCTGAGTTCACAAACTGACAGAGTGACAGAATAATTCACCCCTGGACTTTTTGTGGTGGAAGGGGAAACCATGGGAAAGCAATGACAATTGAGAGAGACAGGGTATCAAACCCTCCTCAAGACCGGAGTGACGGTTGGCAGGCACCCCCAAGCATCCCAGAAAAGCCTGGAGTTCCAAAGCAGGACAGATGCCGCTGCAATGTCTAGATACCAGTGGCCGTTTTGGACGGCTTGGACCAGACGTGAGAGTCGGCAGCTCTCATGCTTCAAAGTGGGGATGCAGTTCAGGTGATCACACCCTTTCTAACCTCTGCATAATGGGCATACCACGAATTGTCAAGGTACTTGCAACACCTGCGACTTTGTGTTACCAGTCAATGGTGGTTGTTTACTTGATCCTTCTGCAAACAGGACGAGGCAATGTTAAACTGGCTACACACACAAAAGGCCCAGGGAGCGTCGCGGGGCTGGCCCACACAAGAGCAAGACATGACGGAAGATGAAGTATCAAGTATCTATAGAATCCAAAGTGTTACTAGTAAACAGTTTATGGCTTATGGCCGCTGCCTAAGTTGCAAATGGACTTGGTTCCCTCATTTACCCAAGCACATCAGCACATCCAAGCACATTATCATACATTATCCTAGATATCAGGCGGTTGGAACCCGCCACCTGCTTCAAGTCAGATGACGCTTTAGATGTTGAACCCATGCTTGCACATTCATAGCAGCTAAAAAGAACATCTGGTTGGTGGTTTCGAACATTTTTCCATATATTGGGAATAAAAATCCAAACTGGCTAATATTTTTCAGAGGGGTAGGTCAACCACCAATCAGTTCAATCAGTTCAATCAGTTCAATCCGTTCAATCCGTTCAATCCGTTCAATCCGTTCAATCAGTTAAATCAGTTCAATCAGTTCAATCAGTTCAATCAGTTCAATCCGTTCAATCCGTTCAATCCGTTCAATCCGTTCAATCAGTTCAATCAGTTCAATCAGTTCGATCAGTTCGATCAGTTCAATCCGTTCAATCCGTTCAATCAGTTCAATCAGTTCAATCCGTTGAATCCGTTCAATCCGTTCAATCCGTTCAATCCGTTCAATCCGTTCAATCAGTTCAATCAGTGCAATCAGTGCAATGCGTTCAATCAGTTCAATCCGTTCAATCCGTTCAATCCGTTCAATCCGTTCAATCCGTTCAATCCGTTCAATCAGTTCAATCCGTTCAATCCGTTCAATCCGTTCAATCCGTTCAATCCGTTCAATCAGTTCAATCCGTTCAATCCGTTCAATCCGTTCAATCAGTTCGATCAGTTCGATCGGTCGATCAGTTCGATCAGTTCGATCAGTTCGATCAGTTCAATCAGTTCAATCCGTTCAATCCGTTCAATCCGTTCAATCCGTTCAATCAGTTCAATCAGTTCGATCAGTTCGATCAGTTCGATCAGTTCAATCAGTTCAATCCGTTCAATCCGTTCAATCCGTTCAATCCGTTCAATCCGTTCAATCAGTTCAATCAGTGCAATCCGTTCAATCCTTTCAATCCGTTCAATCCGTTCAATCCGTTCAATCAGTTCAATCAGTGCAATCAGTGCAATCCTTTCAATCCGTTCAATCCGTTCAATCAGTTCAATCAGTTCAATCAGTGCAATCAGTGCAATCAGTGCAATCCGTTCAATCCGTTCAATCAGTTCAATCAGTGCAATCCGTTCAATCCGTTCAATCCGTTCAATCAGTTCAATCAGTGCAATCCGTTCAATCCGTTTTATCCGTTCAATCAGTTCAATCAGTTCAATCAGTGCAATCAGTGCAATCAGTGCAATCCGTTCAATTCGTTCAATCCGTTCAATCAGTTCAATCAGTGCAATCAGTGCAATCAGTGCAATCCGTTCAATCCGTTCAATCAGTTCAATCAGTGCAATCAGTGCAATCCGTTCAATCCGTTCAATCCGTTCAATCAGTTCAATCAGTGCAATCCGTTCAATCCGTTTAATCCGTTAGTGCAATCCGTTCAATCCGTTTAATCCGTTCAATCCGTTCAATCCGTTCAATCAGTTCAATCAGTGCAATCCGTTCAATCCGTTCAATCCGTTCAATCAGTTCAATCAGTGCAATCCGTTCAATCCGTTTAATCCGTTCAATCCGTTCAATCCGTTCAATCAGTTCAATCAGTGCAATCTGTTCAATCCGTTTAATCCGTTCAATCCGTTCAATCCGTTCAATCAGTTCAATCAGTGCAATCCGTTCAATCCGTTCAATCCGTTCAATCAGTTCAATCAGTGCAATCCGTTCAATCCGTTTAATCCGTTCAATCCGTTCAATCCGTTCAATCAGTTCAATCAGTGCAATCCGTTCAATCCGTTTAATCCGTTCAATCAGTTCAATCCGTTCAATCAGTTCAATCAGTGCAATCCGTTCAATCCGTTCAATCCGTTCAATCAGTTCAATCAGTGCAATCCGTTCAATCCGTTCAGTCAGTTCAATCAGTTCAATCAGTGCAATCAGTGCAATCCGTTCAATCCGTTTAATCCGTTCAATCAGTTCAATCAGTTCAATCAGTGCAATCCGTTCAATCCGTTTAATCCGTTCAATCCGTTTAATCCGTTCAATCAGTTCAATCAGTTCAATCAGTGCAATCCGTTCAATCTGTTTAATCCGTTCAATCCGTTCAATCCGTTCAATCAGTTCAATCAGTGCAATCCGTTCAATCCGTTTAATCCGTTCAATCAGTTCAATCAGTTCAATCAGTGCAATCCGTTCAATCCGTTCAATCCGTTCAATCAGTTCAATCAGTTCAATCAGTGCAATCCGTTCAATCCGTTTAATCCGTTCAATCAGTTCAATCAGTTCAATCCCCATCTTTGGTATCCTTTGGTGCTTAAATCATCCTGAGACAAACCTTGAATCGTCAGCGTCGCAGGGGCCTGGCACCACTTCGCCTCAGCTCCATGGCCATGTGGCAGAGGTGCAGCGGTTCGGTCGGTTTGTCGTAGTATTGTAAAGTGATATAAGAATGATAACTATAGCTGTAGTGATATACAACAATATACAACAATATTGTCAATATCATGTTTGTTTTTTGTGTGTATGTACATATATATATATATATTTACCGATGGGTAGACAACGGGATGTATGATATAGAATGAATGATGTACATATCAGATATATCCGATATATCCCGAATCAGTGACTACACTCATGTCATATGTTCTTTTGTCCATTTAATACCAAAACAGCTGCATCTTGGAGATGTTTGGGGAGTTCAAGCAGCCGGGTGGCATGGTGCGCCACTGCAGGCTCGTCCCATGGTGCAGCATCTCCCCTTGAAGCTTCCACAGGTCCGCGCTGTGGATGTTTCAACCGGCAATGTAGCCGGGCAGTGCAAAGACCCCTCAGTTGTAGATTCTATAGATGATTTATAGGTATAGTTGAAGATGATTTGTATTGATGTGTCCTATTGCAAATATTGATGTTCCCATTGCGAAGGTTGCTTGCTGGAGGGTAAGCCTCCCATGTATCCGATCACTGATTTCTTGAGCCACATCTACATCATACATCTGAGGTTTCTGAGATTACGAGGGCGCATGCCTCAAACTTGTGAACTCTGAACATCTCCAGATTGAGTCCTTTCATCAGATGTCTCTGGGACTCTCTTCCGTATCCACAGGATGCTAGGGAAGGATAGTCTGGCACTGCACTGAATTTGAAACTGTCGGGGAATAGGCAATACCTACCTTGCCAGCAGCTTGCCGGAGCTTCAATGTGACATTAAAAGAATGATGCGTATTCTGGCTGATACGCGTAGTAGTTTTTGCTGGTTGCTGTTGCATTCTTGTAATTGACTTGGGCTTGTCTGAAAATGGATTACCATGGATTACCTCCAAATCATGGTGTCCTTTCAAAATTGCCATGAATCAAGGGGTATAGCACATTTTCAGACAGACACTGGTTTTATTGTTGGTTATTAGTTCAGTTATAGTTCTATTCCATCTATATCCCATTAATATCCCATGAATATCCTCTTACTATCCCATGAATATCCCACTGTGGTTGGTTTTGATACCCATTTTCCAACCACCCCCGAGCTGTGCCAGCTGCGCATCCTCTATAGGATCTCCGGGAGACTTCCGAGTCGACAAATGGACTTCCGAATGAGTCGCGAGCTTATGCCTTGAGTGACCATGTGGAATCATGAGATGTATGTGTAGCACAGCAACCACAAAAAGGAGTGAAAACTAAAAGACAGGGATGAAATGAAATCTCCAACCAGGTACCGGTGCCATTTTCTAACAATATTTCAACAAGTGTGGGCCAGTTGTTGTGGAAGGCCGGTTTCGTCCACAATGCTAAGGAAAGGCCAACCTAAGCTCAAAGCTGCACCAAAAGTGCGGAGGAGCTTCTGTTGTGTTGCGGTTGTTGCGGTTGTGGTGGTTGTGGTTGTGGTGGTTGTGGTTGTGGTGGTGGTTGTGGTTGTGGTGGTGGTTGTGGTGGTTGTGGGGGTTGTGGCGGTTGTGGCGGTTGTGCTGGTTGTGGCGGTTGTGCTGGTTGTGCTGGTGTGTGCTGTTGTGCTGGTTGTGCTGGTTGCGCTGGTTGTGCTGGTTGTGCTGGTTGTGCTAGTTGTGCTGGTTGTGCTGCTGGTGGTGGTTGTTGTTCTTGTTGTTCTTGTTGTTGTGGTGGTGGTGGTTGTGGTTGTGGTTGTGGTTGTGGTTGTTGTTGTTGTTGTTGTCGTTGTTGTTGTTGTTAGGTGCTAATGTTTCTGGTGTTTCTTGTGCGGAGATTGGTGGGGAATTGATTTGGGTTTGTCCAAAACTTGGTTCCTCCAGTGGTTTTTTCTTTTCAACTTGATATTTCGGGTAATGTACTGTGATTTCTGGGCACCCTTGGAATTGGACCATTTATGAGAGTAGCTTCACAGCTGGAAACTCTCCTGATGATAGTGGTTTGCAACACCTGTGTCTCAATCTCTAGCAGAAACCATGCGGCACAGCAATGGTTCCCGTCAGAACGCCTTCCACGGATGCTGGTCACGAAATCGGGGTCTGAAAATGGTACCCCCCACCTTCCATCCCAACAACTTATCTTGTTTTTTTGTCCGCTTCTTCATGATTCTAACTTGGGATATGCCTCATTTTTGGACAAACCCCTTCATATTCCTGGTATTTCTTGGTTCCCATCATTCCCCATTTTTTGGGTCACAATTTCTGGGGCATGGCCAATGTTCTAATCCATTGCCGAACATGGTGCTTCATGCATGTGCCATTTCTGCATGGTCATGTCCCCATGATAGGACCAGCCCTGGTAAGAAGAGCCTCGAAACCTCGCGACGAGACGAGACGCGCCTGGGTAGAATCCACATCATATTTCTGCGGGATGATCCATATTTAACCAAGATAAACGGGGCGTGGGAATATGTTTGAACCATGTTGGTTCGAGCAGAATTTTTTGATTTTTCATCATATTGAACCAACCAAAACATGGGGATTCAACCAGCAAGAATATTAAGAATGGACATGTTATAGTTGATATAGCTGATGTGTATTCACTAAGTTGGTTTTCAATAGTTGAGGTTTATGATAGCTAGATAGATAAATAGGTAGATAGATAGATAGATAGCTAGAAGATATCGAACGACTTAATGGGAGGTATGCACCAACTCATAAAACGTGGGGCGGGGTACCACCTTGTACTTGGACGTGCATGCCAGGATTCGGTTCAGTGGGTAGTAACAAGTAGTAACCATATTAATTAAATTATACCCCAGTTATCTTAGTGGAGTATCCCCAGTTAAACTATGGGGTATAAATTCCACGAAATGGGAAGTACGAGAGCAAGTAGGAATCCCAGGAATCCCATCTCTTGATGATATTTTTGACACCTGAAAGAGATTGGGGACCTCCTGGAAGATGAATCGATTGGGGGGTGCTATTGGGATGAAAGGATTAGTTGGGTCAAATATAAAGATCATCAGAAAGTGAGTTTCTAGCGCAATTCCTAAGCATGCTCGAATCGCGTGCGGAATATCCTAGGCTTGCAAGAAATGTCAGATGTGTCAGGGATTCGCAGATGTTTCCAAATTTTGAAGAGGCTACACTCATCAGTTTCGGTGGTTTTCAATAGTGGTCATCCTCGCCAAAAGGTGATGATGATCGAGTAAGCTTGTTCGTGCGTGGGTAAGTGTTCATTTCTGTCAATGCTGTTTGGAGGAAGATGAACCACGAACGCGCCCGGAAATCATTGATGGATGATATCATACAAAAGTTGGGAACATGGGTCCCACCTCATCGGTATTGTGACTTGAGTATCACCCAGGCATCTCATCCTATGGTAATATAACCTGGCAGCAGAAAATCCTCATGTAGGAAAATCATCTCCAACATATTTTCCCATCAACAAAAGGAAAAATTCGACCCCTCACCTCAGATTACCAGGAGGCATTCGCAGTGAAAGTTTTACTTTTGATCTCAAGACTCATAAGACATCCCATGTTTTGTAGTTGAAGAAAAGGCGTGATTTGGACATATTCATTTCTGGTAGTAACATCATGTAACATCTCGATTGTTGCAGAATTGTGCATATACATCTTGGGTGGTTTCCGGAGTTTGTCCACACAATTGTAGGTGCTCAACCACTCGCAGCAGTGCGCCGCGAAGATCTCGACCCACATCTCCTAGCTCCCCGAGCAGGAGGGAAAGATATGGCTTCATGCAGGAATGGAGGATACCCCACATGACATTTTCAATAGAAAAATGAATCAAGCATCAAACTGGGTACCATAATTCTGTAGATAAACCATGATGCACCCTTTGCGTTGCAACCCAACAGCAGATTCCAGAGTTCCAGGGTGTCGGGCTCGGGCTCGGGCCAAAGAAAACTGAGCATCAGCGATGATTTGTGTCAAGCGAATGGGGTACCAATGGACCCACCATGTGATATTTACCCTCTGGTAAACAAACAAAAAACTATATGGAAAATCACCATTTTGAATGGGTAAATCCACCATAAATGGCCAAACATTACCAGAGGGTATTTATTTGTAGGATTGAAGCATCCATATGATTGGGGTTGATAATGTGACGGGAAGGAACTGATTGGTTGTTTGGTGTTTCAGGGATTTAAGCCAATTTAAGCCTGGATTTAAGTGATTTGACATGAAACATGACCCGATGGATTTATGGTGCAGATGGGTCAAAAGTGGGTATGAAGTCAAAGTGTAGTCCCATATATTTAATCCCATATAATCTTCCATACAATTCCAATATTTCATAAGTTTCCATACAATAATCCGTTTTTTTATCCCATTATATCCCATATAATTCCATACTCTTCAATATAAATGTCCATATAATCTTCATATGTTCCACCATAATCCCATCATAATCTAGAAACCAATGGCCCGGAACTGGGGAGTATCACCTCCCGAGCCACTCGCCACGAAAAAACAAGGAGCTCTGCGGGGCATGCCCAGGCAGCACCCCGTTTATGTCGCTTGGCATGGCGAATCCCAGACTTTCAGCATGGAAATGACGGTATGTTTGACATAAATCTGGGTTACAGTCACCGGAAAAAAAAATAGAACGGTTAAAATCCATGTGTGGTGTTAAATATAAATATAGAAAAGTAAATTCATATAAATGTTAAGTCACCCCAAAAAAATACTAAAACAGTGATACTTTTCTATTTTTTCGGGTTTGCTATAGAATTGGAGGGTGATAAATGGGGTATAAGGGCGATGGCTAATGATGGTTAAGTTATATGACATCAAGTTTTTATTTGATATCGATGCTTATATGATCTATATATGTTGGTTGGAAATGACATCGATGGTATGCCATGGCTTTGACGGTTTGTCTAAAAATGTGGTATGCCCCCACTGGCAATTTTAGCTGTGGACATGATGATGAATCATGGGATTTTCGTTTTCAGACAAACCCAAACTGTATAGCTATGGGCCAGTGAACATCAAGATAGCTGGTATAGCTGGATGCTCATCCCGCAAATATGGTAACAATAGGTTTTGACCCAAAGCCACTGTTTTTGTATCCATGTGTTTCTATCTGATTTCAGCGTCATACATTAAAACATAATTGTTCATGTTTTTTTTTGTTGCGGTTGTAGTTGCATCCTGTTGCTTCGATAGAGCAGGCAAAATTCAGACCACCTTGTTGAGCGTTCTAAGGCCAAGTGACAATTTCTTGAATTGGTGCACCGAGATTGAAGCTTTAGTTTCCTCACATTGTCAATGATGAGAATTGAGATTGTTGCTATTTGTTGCTTCTTTGATGGAAGACATTCAGTCATTGACAGCATCAGAACGCGAATCATCCCACGCGCATCATCGCCGCCAGCCGGTGATCTCGCCGTCCGCAAGCTGGTCCTGAGATCTGGTGGTTTGAGATATGGAGGTTTCCATAGTCATGCGGGTAGCCCAAAATCATCCAAAATCTATGGTTTATGAGGTTTATGATGGAAAGTTCCAATCTAAAATGGATGATGTTTTATTGGGCTACCCCATGACTCAAAGGAGTTTCCTCTCAGATCTCGAGTTGTGTCGGATGGTTTTTTTTCTCCGGATCCGTTAGACCTACCGTGGCCGGAACATCCCCCCATTGGCCCCAAGGGGCCCAAGGGGTTTTCCCAGCTTGCCACGGAAATCGCATTGGTTTCAGGCCCGAAATGAACACTAAATCTAATGGTTTTCTGAATGGGAATATAATATGATATAATGGTATATCTCAACATGTCCAGATAGCATTGTATGATATTGTATGTGTCATGGCCAGAAGATGGATCATATTACCATCATAGCCATCATAGATCCCAATTGGGGAACGTGCATCAATCCATTGATATGGAGGACCATGCTACATTCATTCCATCTAACTTGACCGTGGTACGTATATCTCAACATTTACCAGACCAGCTACAAGGTGTGTTTCCTTTTGGTAATCAAACATAGCCACCATTTAGTTCCATGATTTTCACATCACCTTCATTTATAGGTTGTTTCCCAGCTAGCCATGTTAGTTGTATAGTTAGTTAGTCCCATTCAATCCCATTAAATCAGTATTTGTTTGGTTAAATCCAATTGAATCACCATGTGTCCCATATTTCCCCTGATCAAAAACTGTTGAACTGTTGCTGGTGCACCTCATCAGTCCTTTCGATCTTCGTTCCAAGGTATTTCAGTACCGGAACACAGGTCTGTGGGAGCCAGCTGCGCATTCCATGAGCACTCCTATCATCTCCTATCTCATTTCTGTGAAGACAATATTAGCAAGGTCATGTATATCTGATTTTTTGCTAACATACCTTTGCATGTTTGTATATTGTGCCGTTTGGTTACTTGGGTCCATCAGGGGGGTGGTGTTGACAAAGCGTACATTAAAGTGGCAATGGGCTTATATCAATTTATATCATAATCATCTTATATCATATCCTGTTCCATTTACTTTGAGTCGATTTAACATGTGTCATTGTTTTTTTTGGGCATTTTATTGCCGGCATTCTGGAGCTGCCGTAGAATTCTGTTGGATGCCGGGGGTTTTGGGGTCTTCCAACGATTTCACCAAGGATATGAAGACAGGGATGTGGAAATTTGAGAGCCATGTCCTTCATCTATTCGGGGCTCACTCCAAGTGTGGAACCTGTGGAACTGTGACCTGATGGAATCCCTTGTGAAAAACCACACCGCGAGGCTAAAACCGCCTGAGCCGCAATTCCTTTTCAGTTTGCCCTTACGGGTCTATTCAGGCATCTCAGCCGGGCCGGCATGGGACTTTGCATAGACCTCATATATCCTCATATACCGTAGCTATCTGTAGCCATAACATGCTATAACTGTACGACGTCATCATCGTTAGCGCTACCTGATTGTATGGAGTATACATATCAGATCTTAGCTACCTCCAGATTTCAGCAAGTACCTTGAAATGGACCTGATGGCTGCTGATAAAAACGTTGTAACTACAACCTGGACCACAAAAAATACGCCACTACCAAGGTCACAAAGAGTCTTGGGGCGACCTAGACATGGAGAACACTTGGGGTCTGACGGGTCTGACGGGGACTGGGTGAAGGTCCAAAGAAGCTGGTCGACTTGAGTTTCAAAGGAAGTCGCTCAGGACAGAAGTCAGCTGGTCTTAGCCACGGGATTCTGATGTAGCTGGAGGTGTGCCAGAATTGGATGAAAGGAACATTCACAGGAATTCCTGTTCCTGGTTGGTGGTTTCACACGCATTTTTTTCCATTTCATATATGGGATGTCATCCTTCCCATTGACGAACTCCATCATTTTTCAAGATTGTTATTGCACCACCAACCAGTACATATATCCCAGTAATATCCCATTATCTCCAGTTGTGAGATGGTACACCACCAGGAACATTGACAGGAAAAGCCTGTTCCTGGTTGGTGGCTTCGCCAAAGTTTTCGGTGTCAAGTTTCCATTCAACCACTCCAATGGTCCTGAAGTTGGTCTGCCAACTGCCTCAGGATCCCCATCACGAACTGATGGCGGGTTGTCCGAATCTCCAAGGTGGCTCTGGATCAGCTCAAAGTTGGCAGCTTCCAGCAGGTTCCACAATGATCCACATTGAAAATATCAACAACTGCGAGGTGGTTTGGAACATTTTTGAATATTTTCCCCAATATTTGGGATGATGATCCAATCTGACGAAGTCGTATTTTTCAGGGGGGTAGGTATACCACCAATTAGACAATGTCAAGAGAACATCCAGGTTGAGCTCCTTCATTAGTTCTTCCGATTCACCCTATGGGTGCACCATCGCCTGATGTCCCCTGGAACTGACCCTTCGACCCAAAATGACCATGTCCAATGTCCGATGTTCTGGAAAAAATTAGGGAAACTCAATTTCCCAAGTCCTTTTCCTGAAGTTCCATGAAACTTTTCAATTACCCTCTGGTAATTTAACATAGCTATTGAAAATCACCATTTCTAATGGGAAAATCCACTATAAATGGTCATTTTCAATAGCTATGTTAATTTACTGGAGGGTAGTTTCTGTAGCAACACACCGGCTTCCAGGGTGAGACACGTCCCGATTTCCGCGGGCAGGAGTTTCATGTGGTCTGCGCTGGAGCAAGAGGTGTGGATGGAAACGTGAGGAGTAAACGAACCATAGCGAACCATAGGGATACAATATGGATATCACATGATATCATGGGGAATTGCACATAATTGCGGCATAAAATCGCAACAATGAATCATATTTGGGTTGAATCAGTTTGTGATTCAACCAACAAAGATGGGGTTTTTTCACAAGAATTGGTGATACCTCAAAATGGCCATCTCGCTATACCCCCTGGTTATTTAACATAGCCATGGAAAATCACCATTTTTAATACGTAAACCATATCTATAAATGGGCCATTTCCCATGGCTATGTTAAATAGCCAGAGGGTATATTTATTAGGAACATGACATATTTCATAAGCCATGGGATGTCGCGGTAGCCTAGTTTCGGACAAAGCTTCAACTCGAGAAGCGTCGGACAGCAACGCAGTTTTTTGTGACGCAAGCCACTTCCTATTGGTTCATAGATGAATGATGAATGATAAAATATGATAAAATAGCAGTTGATTCTAAGGCACACTAAAGCCATCTCCATGGTCAGTCCACAGGTCCCACCGCGTGCCTCGCAGAATCGCAGCCCTCCAAGGGAACGAGGTGTCGCAGCAGTTTGGGAGACCTTGGAGACGGCTGGGCATTATGGATACCCTCTGGTAATTTGTTACATAGCTATTGAAAATCACCATTTTTAATGGGAAAATCCACTATTAATGGTCATTTTCAATAGCTATGTTAAATTACCAGAGGGTATTCATAGGCCAACAATAAACCTTCCATTGGTGGTGGAATGTTGGTGGTGTGAAGGTCAAAGCCCCATCAAGTCTCTTCGATCCAGTGAAATCTATGTTGAGAGACTTGAGGCAGTCATGCAGATGTCACGTTTCAGGCGGAATGCATGCAGGATCACGTGCATGTATTTCTGTTGATGGAGGTAGGGTGATGAATGAATCAATGGATAGATTAGATTAGATTAGATTAGATTAGATAGATTAGATTAGATAGGATAGATAGGATAGATAGGATAGATAGGATCGATAGGATCGATAGGATAGATAGATGGATGTTCCAGCCCAAGAAATGTTGGTGATCTAATAGTTTTGAGATTATGGTTGTGATGCTGTTCTCATTGGCGGCATGTCAGTCACTCTCGAGGATTCTGGTCGGACTCATCACCATTTGAGCAGTATATTCAGTGGATACATTGACGAAAATTTCACCGGACATACTGTAAATGTTCCTGTATGGGGTGTTCCTGTAAATGTTCCAACCTATCCTGGGAAGGACGATTTTGATGGTTCTTTGATTTGAAACCACCCCAGATTTGTATATTGGGCTACTGCTGGTCCATACTTGGGTTGGTATCCAAACATCATGGCTGCCGACACCAACCCCGGGTGAAGCCAGAAATGCGCAGGAGCCCCGCAGGTGATACAGCCCCAGCCGGCTGTGAGGCAAGGATGTGGAACTAGGAAGCAACCGAACCTACAGCGTCAAAAATCGGAATTGCACATGATTGCACCGTCAAACATGGTGAAACATTGTGATTCAACGATCAAAAGTGGTGAATACTGGGGATTTGCCATCCTCTAAACTAACATAGATGTGGAACACCCACCATTTGTAGATCATTTTCGAAGTGGTTTCCCCATGTGTTTTCCACGTTTTTTTGTACGTTTACAGGCTATCAAATACTGCCAAAAGAAGATAGAAGCATATAGAATCTAGAAGCATATAGAAGCAAGAACAGTAGATGAAAGTTTGGGTTTAGTAACTTTAGTACCTCAAAAATAGATGAAAGCAGTGGTTTTTTAAACATGTTTTCGTTCGCTCAAAAAACGGGGGCCAACTGGATCCACAGGTCGGCCTCAGCTGCAACTCCCAGTGTCCCCTGCGGAAGCGCAAGAGGTGGATAAATCACTGAGGATTTTAGAGGAACTCCCAGCTGAAAGATAGAAACTGGTTGTGCCCTGTAGTTATGTTTGTTGGTCTGTTACCCATCAAACTATAGTTAGTATTACTGGTTGGTGGTTTGGAACCATGGAATTTTATGACTTTCCCATATATTGGGAATGTCATCATCCCAACTGACTTGACTAATATTTTTCAGAGGGATTGAAACCACCAACCAGGAAAAGTGTAATTGAAAAGTCATTCACCAGAATTTTAGATGATAGGATTGGTAGGATTGGTAGCAAAATTCATCAACATTTTGGATATTTTGGGTTGCTGCAGACCATACTGCCCTAAAGACAATGGAGTGTAGGTAAGCCACTGCCGGAGCACAATTCTGGATCATCCTGAGAGGATGGGTCCTACGGTCCGACACGATCACATTTGCAGTGCATCATCAGTATCTATGTGTCAACAACATAAATATGTTATCAATAGATATATAATATAATTTAATATATAAATAATTATATATATATGTATATCTGTATGTATATACATACACACAGCAATTTTATACCTGTAGATGTACCTATTTTATGTCAGTATGATTGCTTCCTGATCCCATCTGTTCAAACCGCTTTGTAGCGTTCACTACAGGACTCTCCGTGGTCTCGACACCAGCATCTCATGCTGGAGTCAGCACTTTGCCCATGTTCAGGCCCCAGGTGGCTCCCCCATCAGCTTAGGGTACCAGAGCAAGTTGGCACCAAAATTGGGTGCATTGGAAGTCGGCAAGTCGCCTTCCCCTGAGGTTCGTAGAAACGTTTCATCATATGGGAAACAGTATCATAAACCTACCATGACTATCCATGACTGGGGATGGTTTATTTATCCCACCCATAAAATGGTGATGACTTGGGATGGTGCCCGAGGCCCATCTCGAACTTCGCTTGGAACGCAGGAGCTACCCCAGTCCAGGCGGGCGTTGTAGGCCCTAGCCATGGCCCTGTTGTGTTTGCGGCTAGTTGAAACGCGTGACACGTAGATCTGGAAACAGCTCGCTGGTGCTTACAAAAAGAAACTAATTATATATTGTATATATATAGATATATGTCAATATATGTCATAACTAGTCATAACTATGTGATGTTTATGCCATTGGGATGTTTTTTTTCTGCCACCATTTGCCAAGACAGAACGTCTCTTCGGCAATTTTTTTGCGGGGGAAAAGCCAAACAAAGATTGGGAAAAGCCCACGAAAAACCATGATGAAGTTCATTCATTGGATAGCTAAGTGGGGCCCCCGTTTACGATAGCTAAGTTGTAACTCCAATTTCACTATGGTAAAAATGGTACGCAAATAACGAACTAGTTACTGGGGCTTTTGTTAACCAACGTTCACATCACTGAGGGGCCCCACATGGGGGAAAGTCCTGGAGGTTCCACCAGCAGCGCCAGGCCGCCGTGATGGCACCCGCCGCGCCTCGGAGCGTCTCACCAGCCGTGCCTTTGCCGAGACTGGCCTCATTGATAGGGGGCCCCCATCCTGCGAAGAACTATTGAAAAATGTATGTCAGCATAAATTGGTGAACTTGTGTTAGTCTATACTATAGATCTACAGTTTGTTTGGTTTGACCCTGGTATAGTTATATGGTTTAGATTGGTTCAGTCTTCAGGTAGCTACACATGGGATGGCGAATGCCAATGACGTAGATATTTATGTGTCCCAAGGGCCGAAATTTTGATTCATATTCATACCCATACTCCAATGATAGTGCCATACCAACAAATGTATGAAGATTGTTCCCTGACTTCCAGGCAATTCATGGTTGTGAGGTTCGTAGTTCATTGACCGTTTAGCTCCTATTTTGATACATTTGAAGATGCAAGCAAGATCTTGCAAAAATTGCAAGACTCAACATGACTCAACTGAGGAAAGAATCTACAAAAAAACTTGTTTTTATAGTATTATTCATGTAATTCTACAATAATAAATAATATTTCATGGGTGCTATCACATGTAATTATTTATATTTGGGGATAGCACCTGTGGCTCCCTATAATTGGCCCTTAAACCCAGTGAAAGACCTTCGTGTGTTGATACTGCCAACGACGCTAGGTGTATATGCAGCCGAGGAGCATTTCACCTCCAAATGTTCTGACCTGAGGGGAACTAAATGCTTGAGCCATGAAAGGTACACCCTTGGTGACTGGTTGTTTGAAAGGGGTTACACTACCTCGTTGAATGAATGAGGACACTTGTAACGCATCATAAAGAAATATTTACTGACCAAGCAACATAATTTATGGGATGGGATGATGAAGTTTTTTTGTCATAGCTCAGTTAGCTGTGATGATAATGCACATGATCTCGCATTCTTGGGCAAACCCAAAGACGTCTCCCAGAACTCAGAAAGGCATGCGCCCAGCTTGTATGAATTTCCGTATTACAAATTGCCATATTAATGGGACCAAGATCGAAAACCCAGACCCAATTCTGCCTTTTTCATTTATGCAACATCAACAGTCGTATTGCCATGGTCACAAGTTGGATTGCATAGCCATAAAATAAAAGGGGATTGTTATCCCCCCAGTAAGAGGGATGCATTTATACCATTAGAGCAACACTCCGAGGTTTTGATCCGGGTCTGCTTCAAAACACGAACCACCTAGAGCTGAGCGTTCGAACAATTTTTATTCATCGGGGGTCGATGAATCTCTAGAGCTCAGCATCAGGGGAGAACTCAAAATCCTCAAGAATCTTGTGTTTTCAGACTACCTTCTGTTAATTTAACGTAGCTATTGAAAATGACCATTTATAGTTGATTTACCCATTAAAGATGGCAATTTTCCATAGCTATGTTAGTTTACCAGAGGGTACTGGCGTGCACCCATTCACTGCAGAATTTCGATCCAGCTCCAGGTCCCGCAAATGCGATATTTGTCTCCTCCACCTGTGATGGGACGTTGAAACTACATATGCGGATTACCACGAATAAATTAAATGAAAATAAATATATATATAAGTTAGACTGTTGCTCCCCCGTCTTTCTCATCCAACCGCCCACATTATTATACAAGCAAATTCTATGGGGTTAATACCACAGACAGGGGAGCAACACCTTATAGAAAACAATAACCTAAATCAAAACAACAAACAACAAAACAAAAAACTCAAACAACCTAAACAATACAATAGACCATAAAGAATACTATACCAAAAACCTTGACAACAAACCATACACTTACCCTCATTCAAAAGCCTGTTGTAATGCTAAAACCTATGAGATGGACTTTAAGATAAATTATGAAATAATTTATCTATGAAGCCAGACCTCGGCAATGGTAAAGCCAATACATAAATATAATTGAAAAATCAATGCCATAAACAGGATTTCTCCATCTTACCAGTCCAAGATTTAGGCAAAGGGACTGCCTAAATTTTAGGCAAAGGGACTACCTAAATTTTAGACAAGTGGGTTGCCTAAATTTGAGGCAAAGGGATTGCCTAAAATTTAGGCAAGGAGGGGTGCTCCACCCTATAGATAATAACAACCCCCCGTATTCAGTATCCGAATACACCCTTATTCTGTATTCAAATGCTGAATACCCCGTATTCAGTATCCGAATACACCCTTATTCTGTATTCAAATGCTGAATACGTCCATAGGCTCAATACCCATTGTCCAGCCCCTAGACATCCCAATGTATAGACTTTATACATCTAAATGTATAGACCTTATGCATCCCAATGTATAGGCTGTAGCCATCCAGATTATCCAGCCTAGATTTTGAGAAAAACTAGCCCAGACAATGGAATTATCCAGCCCAGATAATGGGAATATCCAGCCCAGATAATGGAATTATCCAGCCCAGATAATGGGAATATCCAGCCTAGGTAGTATTGAGACACACCCCGCACAAATCCATTTTCAGACCTTGAAAACACCCATTTTCAGACCTTGAAAACAACCATTTTCAGACACTGAAAACGGCAAAAAACACTTTCAGACCCTGAAAACGGCATTTTCAGACACTGAAAACGGCAAAAAACAATTTTCAGGCACCGAAAACACCAGTTTTCAGGCAATGAAAACACCCATTTTCAAGCACTGAAAACACCTATTTTCAAGCACTGAAAACACCCGTTTTCAAGCACTGAAAACACCCGTTTTCAAGCACTGAAAACACCAATTTTCAAGCACTGAACACCCCTAACTAAAACACACAACATTTATAGCACTGAACATTTCTTGAACCAATGCTTCAGGAATTTCATTTGATGGCAGCCTTTGCCCTTTTTCAATATGTTTGTTTTCTATTACATTGCCACAGTCCCTTTTACACAATGCTCTGGGTTGCCACCCTTCCAAGTTTGTCCAAAGCCTAGTGCGTCTCCTGTATTCAAATCCATATTTACAAAAGTCTAAATCATAGTAGGGAAGTTTTTTCATAAACTCTTGTTCTTTCAACAAACTTGATTGAGGATTTTGCATCACAAAAACCTGTGGTTTGAAGTAATTGATTACCTCAAGTATTTTTAACACAATCTTATTGGTTTCATCTATTTTTCTGACATCATTGGTATTTACCCTATTGTATTTAAAAGCTGGGGGTGAAGAAAAGACAAAGTCAAAGATTTCACTGGATATTTTTTATATTTCCATTGTAGTGTGTCGCAATTGATATCAGCCCCTTTCAAATCTAATGACATAACATCCCAGCCCATATCTTTTGCGACAGTTCCCACACTGCCTGTCCCGCTAAACATATCAAGTAATTTCATATAATTTATATATGAAATTGTTGTTGAAAGACACGCATTTTATCAATCCATTAATTTATACACTTCACCATCCCTTTCAATCTTGTAAAACTCAAGAGTTTGACTTTTAGGTTGCTTCACGCGACCTTCATTTAGCATTTTCAGATATTGAGATTGTTTCTCTTCAAAACTGCCTCTTGGGCGACCCACCTGTTTTTTCTCAAAAATTTTATCAATCCTTTCTTTTTCAGCATCAGCATCATTATTTTCAGCAGGTTTATTTTTCACTAATATATCAAGTTTTTCTAATGCCTTGTTCATTAAGTCCATCAATACCTTCACATTCTTGTTATACTTAGTCATCTTGTTCAGCATCTCTGCCATCTCAGGTTGTGTATCAGTTTATCATCTAAATCATACATTTCTATATATAATTATTTAGATATTTATTTATTTATCAGTTCAACGTGTGTTAAAATCACTCTTTAAATAGTTTTAATCCATATCATTTATTGCCAGTTGTCCTTTACTTCTGGGGGTAGTAGCCATTACATCCCGTATCATATTGTTGTTAGTGCTTTCCTTATTTTTGTCCTCTGGTGTAATCTGACGGTTAAAACTGAAACTGATGCTATGGTCTTCACTTTCTAAAACAATTTCACCGTCATCATCCTTTTTTACATTCATTGTTTTATCATTCTTGCTGATTTTGAAACTACAGGGGGAGCATTTACATTTGATGCCCTTGGGGTTGATTTCAATTTCATTTCTCATCTGTAGTTTGCCATTACACAAGGGACATTCAAATACAATGTTTTTAGATGTCAGTTTTTGTTCCTCATTCAGATTGACAACAGCGGGTTCTTCATCTGATAGTTCAAAATCTTCAGGGATTGGCTTTTTTGGTATTTTGCTTTTACTGCTTTTCTTTAGTGGCATTTATATAATACTTAAGATAATTTATAATTACCTTCAGAAACTCCAGCATTACCCTGAATATCTGCTTTATTTTATTATCTCTTACAATTGGAAATTTAGTATCATCAATGACACTATCTTCAATCACATCTATTGTATTGATATAACTATCAAAAACTTCACAACTGCTCATCCTATATAATTAGATGATATATTTTACTACTATCTAATTATATATGGATTTTTAGGCGCAAACAAAAATCCATAAGGGGCGGTAGGTAAATGTCAAAGAAAATGAACTGTGCTGATTGAAACATAGCATCAAACAAATTCTCAAGCAAAAAGGCTTCAACATCTTCTACTGCTTGTTGTCATAGCAAAAAGAGACCGTGTCGGGAGTGAAAAAGAAGCAAGAGCCAAAGGGGTGGATTTTTTATTTTTAATTAACCTTCTTATGAGGGGCAATATGGCAGTCTGTCCCAAATTTCGCGATGCGAAGCCTCGCAAGGCTCCGACCCCTTTTCAAGGAGCCTACGCGACCCCATTTCAAGCAAAATAAGATATGCCATTTACAATAAATATTGGAAATTAATTTCTAAATAATTTATATTATGAATAATACCGTTCCAATTATTAAACCGCATAAATCAGCAGAGTATGAGTTTAAACAATCAAAATATGATGTAGCCCCTAGAATACCATTTTCACAAATTGTAGTGGGACCGTCTGGCTCTGGTAAATCTATCTTACTACAGAATATGATATTAGATATTTACAGCAATTGTTTTGAGAGGGTGTTTATATTTTCTGCTAGTATCCACGTTGATAGTGTCTGGTACCCAGTGAAAGAATACATTGAAAAAACACTAAAAGTAAATCCGAAGAAAGAGAAGGTTTATTTTGATGAGTTCCATAAAGAAGATTTGGAAGAGATACTTGAACAACAATACAAAATAAGTGAATATCAAAAGAAAAATAAATTCAAAAAACTGTTTGCTACATTGATTGTTGTTGATGATTTTGTTGATGCGGTTTCATTTTCAAAACACAACAGTATGCTCAATGCTCTTTACATCAGAGGAAGACATTTTGGGGTCAATGTGGTGAGTTCAACGCAAAAATTCAATGGGCTTTCAACAATTATCAGGGTCAATAGTAGGCAGTTATACTTTTTCAAAATGAGAAACTATAAGGAGATACAGACAATGATTGAAGAATTGTCAGCGCTATTGATAAAAAAAACTTGTTGATGGACGATAAAAATATCAACAGTGCTAAAAAGACATTACTAGAAATTTATGAACTGGCAACTGAAGATAGGTTTAGTTTTTTATTTGTAAATTTGATGGAGAGTGATATTAATAGGGTTTTTATGATTAGATATGACAAAAGGATATTAGTTGATGATACGATTTGATAATATTATTTTTCAAGCTAATATTATTAAATCAAAAGAGGCTGTAATTACAGACATCTATTTTTGGCAAAGCATATATCATTTTTGTTTGCTTTTCCTTGTTCAATTTTTCAATTTTGCTATTGATTTCTTTTAAGGCTTTTATTTGTAATTTATCTATTCTTGAGATGTCTAACTCTTCTTCATTAATTTTACTCAATTCTTGAATACAACCGTTCTCAACTGTAGATTGTTTATTTCCCATATATATATATTAATATATATATATATTAATTTTCTGTTTTTGCTTTTGCTTTTAATTCTTTTATTTCTTCTTCCATCTTATCCATTTTATCCATCATCTCCTGACAAGATTTCCACAACACAACTGTTAATCTTCCATAATTCAAACTCATATATTCATTATCTTCATTAACAATATTTTCAAATTCTTTTGGTATAGCACTTTTAACCTCTTGTGCTACAAAACCTATATTTGTTCTTTTCTTCTCATCATTTTTCATTGCGTATTTCTTAACCTTAATTTTCTTTACTATGTTGCTACATTTTGTAGTTATTGTTTTAATGTCCTCTTTTAAGTTTTTATCACTCGTCTCTGTCAGTGCTACACAAGTAATATTGGCACCTGAAGTTAGATTAGCAGACATTGACATATCATTAGCACGGATATAGAATTTAGTAGAACCATTAGTTCTAAATCGTAGTTCCCCATTAATATCATCATTTCTAAAAGTTGTATGATTAACTGATGCTATATTTACCGAGTCAATATAACTATCTTTACCTGTTTCTTTATGGATGTATAATTTTCTACCTTGATTGATATATACATCTTTTGAAAAATTAACATCTTCATCTGCTTTTCTGTATCTCATATATTCTACTGAACCGTCATCTGTTGTATTACTGCCTTGAAAAACCATATCAGCACCAACATTTCTATGGATAAAATAGTCTCCATAAATATATTGAGACGACAACGCCCTACCTGTTGATACATCAATAATATTTTTAGTGCCGTCTAATGTAAAGAAATTAACACCGCCCCTTTTAAATACTACATTAGTAGGAGTGGCACTATCAATCACATCAAACTTACCACTTTCAGCAAGTAATGATACACCTGTATTTACTTCTACATTGCCATTTCTAAAATACATAAAATCTATGGTGTTCCTTCTAAAGCTGACATCAGCATTGCCGATACTATCATAAGTGTTTGATTTAGCACCTTTTGTTAGTTCCACTGCTTGTAGCGTTCCTTCAAACTTCATATATTCAACATCACCCCTTTTAAAGACCAAATCAACATCAGTAGCATTTTTTGTATTGATAATATCAGTTTGTAATTCAGTATGACATACAACATCAACATTAAAATACGCCTGTGTGTTTGATAATTGATACTTTAAGTGTTGAGGAAATGGACTTCCTCCAACATAAAACCGATGTAATCCACCAGCACCAAAAATACAATAATCATAACCAGTATTACCACCTCCTAAATTAATAGAACGGATATAACCTTTACCAGTCCCTAAAGCAATTGACCCTCCAAGGACTAACTCTATACCTGAAAGAAAATAAGAAGTTCCATTAACCGTTAAGTCAAAACTTCCAAATTGAGCCCCTCCACCTATAACCAAATCGCCTTCTATTGTTTGTAATGTTTCACCAGTATATTTGACACAGTTTGATGTATCGCCACCTGTTGCTAAATTAGTGGGTTGATTAAATTGAATTTGTCCATCAGTCAGTGTTATATAATCAACACCTGCTCTTTGGATTACTAAATTGGTTGCTGTTTTTGATGATATTTCATTTACAGTCGCTCCATCTGTTGATAATGATATACCAGTGTTTAAATCTAATGTGTTATTTCTTAAATAAAAGAAATCAGTAGTGTTTCTTCTAAAATTAACATCGGCATTGCCTATACTATCATAAGTGTTAGATTTAACACCTTTTGTCATCTCTACTGCTTGTAGTGTCCCTTCTAATTTCATATATTCAACTCCGTTTCTTTGTAAAACTATATCACTGTTGCCATTGCTGTTTAGTGTATTTGTGTTAAGAGTGCCACCTACAACAACATTACCTGCTATTGTTTGGGATGCTTCACCAGTTAATTTTACACAGTTGGAAAGGTCAGGAGTTATTGCTAATTTTGTAGGTTGGTTAAATTGTATTTGACCATCTGCTAAGGTTATGTAATCAACACCATTTCTTTTAATCACTAAATCTAACGGTGCTATGGTGTCTATTTCTTGGGTTTTAAGATTGCCTCCACATTGGATTAACTTACTTGCTACGATTTTAGTTTCAGAAACATCATATTGTATGTAAGTATCGTTGTTGCTTTGAAAAAGTATATCATTTAAATTTAGAGCATTGAATGTATTTGACTGAATATTTGAACCTTTGATATAACCGCTACTATCCAATGATGCTACTAAATGATTGCCATTGACTTCCCCATCTCCATTTACATAAAAGTCTCTGCTTGATGCTACACCGTTCAAAATGATTTTTGATAGACCATCAATATGTCCCAGTCTCAAAGTGCCTGACATATCCTGTGGATTGTTAATATTCAGTTTGTCATTCAGTAGTGTATCTGTCTCTGATTTATTATATTTATTATTTAATAAAGCATCTGTCTCTGATTTATTGTATTTATTATTCAATAAAGCATCTGTCTCGGTTTTATTATAGTAATTTGTTAAGTCAGTCGTGCCTGTTCCTCCACCTCCTCCATTGATGATTGCTGTATTGACATAACTTTCGGTTGCTAAATTTGATGAACCCGTTGCTAAAAGTTTGATAAATTCTGTTCCTATGATAGTATTGCCACCATCTAATGAAACCATAAATATAAAATAATATAGAAATTATTTTATATTTATCTTTTTTTAGTTTTACTTGAAAACATATTCATACATAAATTGTTGTATTTTTCTTTCTTTTGATTTATGAATTGTTGTTGTAATACCAAATAGTGTTGAGCCATAGCATCAACTGGGTTGATGGGTTGAACTGGAACTGGTTGCTTTTTCTTTATTAAAGGTTGGGTTGGCACTTCTTCTTCTTCATCGCTGTAATATATTTCAGGGGGAGGTTTAGAAGTTGGTTTAGGTTTAGGAGTTTGTTTTGCTTTGGGTTTTGCTTGTTTCTTGACCGGTGGTGGCTCTGGAGAGCATTTATGACTGTAGCGTAGATTTTTATATGTCATAGACCTAAAGCAGTCAGGACATTGGACTATATCACTTGGTTTAGGTTTTGCTTTTGGTTTAGGTTTTACTTCTTCCTTAGGTTCTTCATTTACTTCTTCATTTGTTTGTTCAACAACTTCATTTACAATCTCTGGAGTTTCAATTGGTTCTTCTTTGGGTTCTTCTTCAATTGGTTCAAGTGCTGGTGGTTCTTCTTTTGCTTCTTCATTTAAATCAACAACTTTCACAGTAGTCATATATAAATGGATATATTTTTCTTAATATTTTCTTTTTCAAGATAATATTAAGAAAACTTATTCTTGAGGGTTGGTTTGACTTTGTAGGTATTGTTGATGCTTTGATGTTTTCTTATGACTTGCTATGTATCCTCTGCTGATAATAGCACCGCATTCACATTCTACCTTTTCTTTGTCTCTTGCTAATTGCTTGTCTTTATGCTTATAATATTGTTCTCTGTCCTTTCTTCTTTCTTCTTCAAGGTTTTCTAACCTCTTTTCTCTTTTCCTTTCTAATATATTATCCCTTTCACGGTCATAATAATTGTGTTTATATGCTATTCTCTCTTCTCTGTTTTCTTGATAATAAATTCTATGGTTTTCAAGTATCTCTTCTCTATGTTCATTATAATAATCCAAACTTGCTTGTCTTTTTTCTTCAGCGGATGTGTAGGGTCTTTTCATTGAATTCAATGAAGATTTAAACATTTCTATGTAATATCTTTCTCTTGCTCTTGCCTCCAACTCATTATTACATTTTTCAGTTTTAATCAATATCATATCCCAGTTTTCCCATCCGCCATTTTCTCTGATAAACTCATATACATACAATTTGTAGTGTTCTTGATTTGTGTTATTACAATTGGATTTATGACGGCATTTTCTTGAATAAAAATCTGTAGTATGACCAACATAGCAGTCCTTTACGTTCAAATCCCTACAAACAATTCTATAGAAATGTGTTTCATCATAATTAATTTCTTTCAATGGCATTATATGGTATATAATGTCATCAAACCTTTAAATGTATATATTAATAACTTGGACTACTTATCAACAAAGCAAATTGAACATTGATATTATACAAGTTCATTACTGTGCCAGTTTCATCAGTGATTTTGAAATCAAGTCTCTTCAAGTTTCTTCCTCCAATATCAATGTAGTCCTCTGTATGGACTGCCTGATTGTCATTGATGACACCTCCTAATTGCTCAGTTATTAAAACCTTCCTTATGATAGAAGATGAATATGAATTAGGCGCTGAATATCTGTAATCAGACAAAGAATTAGAAGTAATGAAAATGTAGCGGAAAGGGATAAGATTTAAATAACTGGATGTCCAAGTTGTCAATGGAGATGATGGAACAAAATTGCTCAATAGATAATTTATTGATACAGGTTTTTTACTATCATAGGAAACACTACCACTATCCCAAACACCGCCAACATAAGTGGAGAGTTCTTCATCTGTGGGAATTTTGACTGAATAACTTAATCCTTCTTTTACCTTGAATTCTACAGTTCTGGTTGCTTCATCATAAGAATAAACAAATATCCCACCTGCTGATAAGTCTGATGTATTGCTGTTCATACCTTCATTCAAATCAAAGCACAACTGACTTGCGAAATAGACCTTATTTCCAACATAAACACGGAAATTTTTAACAAGAGTATCACCATCAAAAACCATCACATACAAATACTCATAGAAGCCTACTTCAGTTGTTTTCCACACAGCGCCTATTGAAACATCTGTTATATACATTCTGGTATTTTCGGGTGTCTCAAAACTTTCATTTAATTCAATGGAGAAGTCAGCACTTGACCTTGATTGTTCTGTTCTGTATTTACTATCAACAAATATCTTTTTATATGTTAATCTATTGCTCATAATATATGATAATTTAGATTTTTTAAATCTAAATTAATAATAATTTAAATCAAATTTTATTTGATTAAATCATTTATTATTTAGATTATAATTTATAAACATTAATATAAATGATAGGATTTATTGGTGGAGTAGCAAGAACAGCATTAGCACAAGTAGCAAGACAGTTTGGTAGAGAAGCAATGGAAAGAATAATGGCAGGTGAAGCAATAGAAAATGTATTATCAAGAGACCAAATGAAAGAATTAGCAAAGAAATTAGGTAGAGTAGCATTTAGTGAGTTAATGAAACAGGGCAAAGATGCCATAATGGAAGATTACAATAAAAAGAACGCAGACTGGAACGCAAGAATGAACGACTTTACAAGAAATTTAGATGATGAATTCAGAAAGAATACAACCTTATATAAAGAAGTAAGAAACATCCAAAACAAAAACAAGATTGAAGATAGGAGAGGATTATGGAATGCTTATGACAGTCCTGATGGGTTATATAAAACTGGTTCTACATTATATATTGCTGGGACAGGTGGGAAAGATGGCTCATTAACAAGGGACATTATGGATGACTTATTATTAGTCCCAACCAGAAACATAAAAGCAAGTGAAAAATACCAAGATGTAGTGAAGTATTTGAAAGAAAACACTGATGTTAAGCGTCTTGTATCACACAGTTTAGCATCAGCAGTAGTCAATCAAATAAACAATGATATGCCTGAAAGATTTGCTACTACAACTTATGCCACACCAACCATAAAACCAAGAAGAAAAGGAAAACAAGACCCAAAGAGACTTGACCTGCGTAATCCTAATGATGTAGTGAGTTTGTTAGATGGATACGCTGAAACAAGCGACTGGAAGGAATTAAACCCCTTATTAGCACATTCCTACATCAATTTTTCTCATCAAGGCAAATGGCATTTACACCCTACAACAAAAATTAGCAATGGCATCAATCCAAATCATCCAATAAAAATATAAACTATATTAATAATGTTAAAAAGAATAGATTATAAACATCAACAAAAACCAATACAACTATCAAAAGGACAATCAACCTATAAGAAATTGGAGAAGGAGATGAATAAACCACCCAGTGATTATAATGCTATAAAAAGTTTAGTAGAAAATAATGAAAATAATATAGAAAAAATAAGCAATAATATTCAACCAAAAAATGTTAAGTTAATTCCACATCAAAAGAAAAATAAAATAACATTTAGAAAATATATAATATCTAAATTTAAATATATAAGTAATGGATAATATCACAAGTGAAGCAAACGATGTAATGATAAACCAGTTGAACTTCGGCATCCCAGAAACGGCACAGTATATCACAGACCGCCGGTTTGTAAATTATTTTCCATCAGGGTCTAACATCTATGCCAGTAATCAAGGAAACAAGAACATAAGATTTTACATAAGCGGAGAAGCAAACCAATATTTAGATTTAAGCAGTGTGCGGTTATTCGCCACTGTTCAGAATACTGATAATACAAGAGAAAAGTTTTTAAGACCATTAGGTGGTCTTCACTCATTCTTTAACCGATACAGAGCGACGGTAGGAGGTCAAATGGTTCAGGACATTATTGAATACAACCGTCATTGTGAATTATTCAAGTCATTTAAGTCAAAAGATGTTAATGAAATGGATGATATTGAAAGCAGTGCTAATCCATCTTATGATGATGACTACCACCTGTATGCCAATGGTTTAAATAACTTTATTGATTATACAACATCAGGAGCAACTAATGCTGGTGGTGTAGCAACTGTTGATACAACCGCAGACCACAATGAATATGGGAGAATTGATTTTAGACCTACTCGGCATAGTTTGTCAGGTGTTCCCGGTGCTAATGGAAAAGCCCGACTTTCTCATAAGCCTTGTTGTGGATTATTAGAAAGCAATTACTACTTACCATTGAGAGTTGCCCCATTGGAATTAGAATTTACAATTGTATCGGATGGTAATGAACCTATTGTAGTCCCCCAAGGAGACGCCCAAACAAACCCCAATACAGAAACTGACAAGCAAGGTTATTACTTTCAATCTGGTAATACATCAGTAAGTTGGGAAATCAATAATGTAATCATTAGAGCAGAAGTAATCACACTTGACAACACCGTTGATAATAACATTACAAAACACTTATTGGAAGGACAATCATTAAAACTTATCATCCCACAATACCACACCATCACACAAACCTTTAACACCGGTGGAGGTGAAATTAATATGAATATTGTTAAGTCGGCATCTAAATTAACTAATGCTTTCATCACACTTTATAGAAGTCCAAGAGGTGGAAGTAGATATGGATATTATATGCCTGATAATTATATTTATAAGAGATGGAACTATTTTTACAATCCTATGATTAATGGAGAGATTAATGACGGTCCTTTAGCAGATACATTGCCATTACAACAAGGAAAAGGGTTTGCTGACAACAGTAGGGCACTTACTTACCAACTTCAAATCTCTAATAAGAAATTTCCTGAGTTTGAAGTTCAATCACTTTCAGAAGCATTCTATTTTTTGAGGCGGACATTACACTACTTAAATCCTGAACAAAACTCACTGAATATCAGTTATAAGCAGTATCGCGAGAATAAATTTGTTATTGGGTTTTCAATGGAGAAGATGTCAGATTTAGCCTTTAGTGGCGTTAATACTAAAATGGGAAGTTTAATCACTTTTAAAATCAAAGGAACCGAAGGAACACTGGCAGAAACAGAACAGATTGAAGAAATATTCACTACATTGGTGTCTGAAACAGTTTTGGAAATCCGCTCTGATGGAAGCGTCGTGTATGATTAAAATATTAATTTCTAATATTAATATATAAATGTTTCAGGCATATAAGCGAAAACAAACTACAACAAATTATAGAAAGAAAATGAATGCCCCAGCAGGTAAGGCAACCGGTAGTGGTATGTTTAAACACTATGACACAAGGTATATGGCGTGGTTAAAGAAGCAACTAGATGAAAAAGAGACAAGAGATAAATTAATATCAATAAGAAATGATATAGTTGAAGCAAATAAGAGAGTAAATTATAGAAATCAAATAGACAGAATTAATAATGAAATACAAAGAGACAATCTTAACCATAATAGTTTAGAACATTTACAGCATCAAATAAATCAATTTAGAAATCTGAATTTTACATAGATAATATAAAATTATTTCTACATAATTTTATATTATAATGGCAACAGCAGTGATAGAGAATGTAAATAAAATGTCCAAATATGGATTACGCAGAAAACCAACTTATGAAGAAATCACCAATTTAATATCAGAAAATGAAAAACTGACTGGCACTTTACCAAACAGAGACGCTACATTTTTCAGAAATTCACCAGAGGGCAGTATATTTGATGGCGCAGATGCTATGGAACAACTGAAAGAAGAACAAGGCAGATTATTATTGAGGCAAATGTCAGACATATTGTTAAGGCAAAATGTAAGAACAGCAGGTAGAACATATCACACTGAAAGACTACAACAACTACCCACAACATCGCCGGTAATAGCACAACCAACACAACCTATGAATGTAGATGAAGAACTAACAACGCAAACAACCCCAACAGTGCCATCATCTTCAACACAACAAGCATCTCAATTGAATGCTGAACTGACACAAAGAGCAAACACAACAATGAAAAGAAGAGAAGAAACAGCAATGAACCACAGAGGAGAAGTCTTCAAACAGAGCAAACCGACAATACCTGAACAGATACACCACATCAACCCACCAAGAAGCTTTGCTCCTATAAAACCTGAAAGTTTCAACATAGCAACTGATGATGAAGTTATGCCTCAAGCCAAGGCAAAACCACGAAGTGCTGGGGGTTCAAAAGAACCCCTACCACAAACCAAGCCTAAAGCAAAGGCATCAGCATCTTCAAGCAGTTCTCAAGCACTACCCGTTGTAGAGGTTATGGATGTAAGTAGTTCATCTAAAAGAGCATCTCCTGAAACAACAATAGAACCAAGAGGCAAAGCGGGAAGACCCAAAAGTTTTAAAGCAGGAACTGAAAGAATGAATGCTGAAAAAAGAGATGGAAGCAGTCCAGAAGAAGAGCCTAAAATGAGAAAGAAGCGCAACAAAAAGAAAACAGAGTTAGAAATAGGAGGAGCGGAGGCAGATGATGAAATTGATGAACCTAAAGATAGTGGCAAGAGAAAGACAATACAAAAACCGGTAGGGGCATCCACAATAGGGGTTCAGAGGTTAAGAGAAGAATTTGTAAATGCTAAAAACAAAGATATGATTACAAAGGAACAATATGAACAGTTTGATAGTGCTTATAAGACTTGGTTTGCTTCAAAAGGTAATGACGCAAAGAAAAAGCAGATGCTGAAACAAATGAGGGAGGTTTATAAACTACATTTGTGGCAAAAATTGAAGGATATGTATAAAAGCCAATAACCGTAGGTTATTGGGTTTTTTAAATCATAAAATGATTTTCAAAGCACAATAATTTGTCTTAATTTACTTAAAGAGATATTCTTATATAAATCATAGTAATGAGTGTCAAAAACAGAGAAATTGATGAAAACGGCTATGTAATCATTGAGCCATTAATACAGGTGGATATTGACAAAAAAGCGGACTTGAAAAAATACAACAGGTATTACCACAGGGAATACTATAAGAAATTTTTGAGTGTCAAAGTTGAATGTCCCCTTTGTGGATGTAGCATTACAAAAGAAAAGTTCAAGAGACACCAGCAATCCAGCAAGTGTATCAGAATGAGAGCAAGTTATAATACTGAAGATAGTAATGATAAATCAGAGTAAATAAGATAATACAATTAAATGTCTTAAACTACTTAAAGAGATGCTATTATAATATAATATAAATATATTATAATGCCATCAAAAAATATACAAAGAAATGTAGAAGTATTAAAGGGTCTAACCAGAGGTGCTAAAGAAGATGTTAAATACAGAGTGGATAAAGTGGTTGAGTTTTATAAGGACAGGAAGATTTCACAAAGAGAAACCGCACAGAACCTGATTAACAGCCTGATGAGCGACAACAAAAGAACAGCAACTTTTGCTAAAAAAAGATTTGATAAAAAGTTTGAACAGATTGAAGGCAGAGCCCCATTGAATGAAAGAATGGCAACTAACAGAAACAAGAAAGATTATGTTGTAAGATTTCAGTTGTATGGTTTTGATAATGGAGTTAAGGCAGGAGGACAGAGAGGATTTAAAGACAATCAGAGAGACTGGCACAATCTACTTCGTATGGAGCAACCTATTCAGATGAACTTGAAGAATGTAAGGGATGAGGATAAACTGAATGAAACACTGGTAGATAAGTATGTTGTCAGAGACAAGTTTGATTTATGGATGGAAAGACTGAAAGATAGGTTAAGACTGAAGAAGAACAACCCCAACAAAATTACAAGAAAACAATTTGATGAACTGAAGACCAGAGAGGCTTGGATAAAGGAGACAGGAATAGATGCTACACTGCCCAAAAGGAGAAACACCAAAGGTAGATACAAAGAGTTTGAAGTGATACACGACACAGCCTTGTTTGACAAGTTATTCAAGAGATTAGTTGAAAAACACCCAGACCTGAAGAATAATACAAACCTTGAAGACTACACAAGTGCCATCAAGATTTTAGACATTACTGATGTATCAAACACAGGAGGTGGGGATGATGAAACCAAGAAAAAATTAAAGAATGGCAATGAGATAGGAATGTATCACTACAGCATCAATACTGAAATGGATGTTGCCAGTGATAATTTGGTTGATGCCATCAAAAATAAGAAACACACTGAGGGGGAATGCTGGATTAACACACTGATAGACCATTATGAAGAGACACTGATGGATACTAAAAAGTGGGAAAGCAAAAGAATGACCAGAGACAAAGTATTGAAACTAATGAATTTAGATGAAGAAGAGTTTAGACAAAATGGGGCATCAGTTGAAGATATGAAACCAGTATTTGAAGAATTTAAATTAACAGTCAGATTATACAACTGTATCGGTCAAAAGATTTACAGTTATGACCCTGATAAGAAAAACAAAAACATAACTGTATTGTTTGGAATGATTAAGGGAAACCACATTTACACAATGAATGACAACATCAAAAGCATAGCACAAAAAGAATTAGAGGAAAATATGAAACTATGTGCTTCTACTGACTTTCGTTTAAATAGCAAGGAGAAACCAGTTAAGTATGATTTTTTCAATGGCATTGATGACATAATGGGTATAGTTGAAGCTAATGAAGAAAGTGAAGAGGAAGTGAATTTAGTTAGTGGCAGGGATTTGAATACAATTTTTTGTGAGTTCAAGAGAGCAAAGTATGAGCCTAAAATCATAATGGGAGCAGGTGGCAATGTATCATCACTCAAGGTTAAATTTAACAAGTTGATTTTGAATATAAGAAGTCAGAGTTTAATAGACTGTGCGGTGGATAATTGTATTGATAGTAATAGTGCTGATATGTTCAATAAAGTCAATGAGGCATTTTTTAATTTCAACAAGGGTATGTTCAATCCTAATCACAAGTCATATTATAACAATGATGACTTGAAGATATTTTCAATGGCTCATAGCATAGCTCCCAGTGGATATTTTGAAAGCATCATTGAAGGTAAGAATACACACATTGAATTAGATAGGAGAAAGGCTTACACAAAATCTACCATTGACATTTTTGAAGTGCCTTGCTTTTCTGAATTTGATATTTGGAAAAAGTATGATTATTCAAAGAATGATTTTAACAAGATGAATGCTTTGACATTATATCTTGTTAAAAGCAAAGTTAGGAATTTGTTTTTTAATAGGACTTTTAATTTGATTTACGGTAAGTTTTTGAAAAAATATTATGATGATGTTGAAGTCATTTATTACAAAATTCCATCAAATACCTATAAAGTTAATTACAAAAAAATAGTTGATGAACTTTGGAAATTGAAACTGGATGAGGATGATGAGAAGGATAAGTTGAAGAAAAAAATGATTGCTTGTATCAACATTGGCTTATTGGAAAAACAAACTAACAAGGCTAAAAAGTCCATAGTGTTTTCAAAAATGGTTGATGCCTTTTACTATCAAGAAAAATACGGTGGTGATATAAGTATCATTACTGAAACTAAATGGGATGGTGAAGTGAATGATAATGATGATGATTGTTTGCTTGAATTTGATGATAAAGGTAATGTCATTGAACCTGAAAGTGATGAGAAAGAATGTGCTAAAATAGTGGATGAGTGTAAGCACTATGTGCTGAACATTTCCGATACAAAAACTTTACTGAATGGATATAAATATGTGAAAGAACTGATTTTACAACATCATAATTTTGATATGAATGAGGCTTATGAAACACTTATGAGGGATGATGTAATGGTGTATTCAGTAAAAACTGATGCCTTTGTGATTGATAAATGTAATCTGGGTAAGGCAAAGGGAGTGTTAAAATTTGGTAGTGAGATTGGAGACTGGCGGTGGTCTGATAAATTCAATTTTCCCAGAAAGGCATTTTGTAAGCAACCCAGTATTCTATGTGATATAGCTGAATATGAAAATAAAACGGGTGATGTCAAGGATGAATGGAACACTGATGAAATCATAGATGAGCATATTTTGAATAATAAGAGGTTGATGATAAGAGGGGAAGTAGCAGGAACAGGCAAGAGCTATATATGTAAGCATCTGAAAAATAAAAACTACAAAGTGTTGTTTGTTGTTCATAGCAATGAGTTAGGGCAACAATGCGGTTGTGAATGGACTACCATAAATAAGTTTTTTGGTATTTCATTTGGAGATGAGAGACTACAAAAGTTTGATTATTCAGGTTATGATGTCATAGTGTTTGATGAGATATATTTTCATAATGTGGGCAAGTGGGCTTTGATATGGGACTTTGAGAAAAATAATCCTGATAAGATTGTATTAGCAACAGGTGATACAAAGCAATTGAAAAATCCTGAGAGTGTAAGTAATGTAATTGCTTTTGAAAAATATGCTGACCATTGTATTAATTTAATTTTCAAAAATAATATTATGCTTTATGAACGTAAGAGATTGAAGACTGAAGAAGATAGGCAAAAGTTAAGAGATGTTAAAAGGTTGATTTTTGAAGGCACATCTTTTAGAGAAATCATTGATGCATATTTCAAATGGACTGACAAGATAGAAATGTATGATAATAACATTGCTTATACAAATAACACCTGTAAAATGGTTTCAAGCAAAATCAGAGAGATGAAAAATATAACTGAAGAGTATGTCATTGGTGAGGAAGTTATATGCCGAAGATATATCAAGACTATGGGCACAAAATTTAATGTTAATTTTAAATTTAGGATTTCAAATATCGTTGGGGATATTGTTGTTTTACAAAATGTGGCAACAAATGAGAAGCAAACATAAAAATAGAATTATTGAGAAAACATTTTATATATGCTTACTGCTACACCGCTCACTCAAAGCAGGGCTGTAGTGTTGATGGTGATATAGTCATATTTGATTGGAATGAATGGTATGTTAGTAAGAATTGGTTTTTTACAGCGCTCACAAGGGCGACAGACTTTAACAAAATCAAGTTTTTCAAATATAATGAAGGTCAAGAAAGTAAATCTAAAAGGATAGTAGAGCAGTATTTTGAGAGAAAGGTTTTAAATTACATTGAGCAAGACAAGAAAGCAGGTAGAGATGTAGAAGGAAATGATTATGTTGATGTAGATTTTTTGATGAACCTGATGAATACCCAGTGTGAGAATTGTAATGAACCGTTGGTGATAGATTTTGATGGCAGGATTTCATCAAATATAACCTGTCAAAGAGTTAATTGTTGTGAAGCTCACTTTAAAGATAATTGTAAAGGTTATTGTGTGTCTTGTAATTGCGCTTTTTCAAATAAAATATCATTATAAATATAATGGCTGATAATAAGCAGAAGATTATTAGTGATATTTATTTTGATAGAAGTGGCTATGGAAGCAAGGCTACTACTTTAAAAGATGCCAGAGAGAAAGAACCGACAATAAAAATGTCAGATGTTGAACAATTCTTTAAAAAGAATGTAGAAATAAAAGCAAAGCCAAGAGGTCATAATTCCTTCATAGCACCACATAATTTTCACACGTTCCAGATAGATTTGTTCTTTGTGGGTTATTATGATTTTGATGAAGAACAAAAATATAGAGGTGGGTTAGTGTGTATTGATGTTTTAAGCAAGTTTGCGGTGGTAGTTCCAATTAAAACAAAAAATGGTGAGGATGTCCTTGAGGCAACTAAAGAGGCATTAAAGAAAATGGGTAAGAAAAGTAAAATAATTTACACTGATGATGAACGTGCCATAGCAGGTGAAGACTTTAAAAATTATGTGGAAGGTGAAGGTATTGAGTTGTATAGAACAAGAGGTCATCCCGCTTTTGCTGAGCGTTTCATAAAAACGTATAAGGATATGCTTTTCAAAAGAGTTGAAGCTGATGAAAAAGCTGAAAAGCAGAATATACAGTGGACAGACTACAATTTAGAAATTATGCTCACATATAATGATAAGATGAAACACTCCGCCACAGGTATGACACCTAATCAAGCAAGGAAGGATAAAAATGAATTCAGGGCAATGCTGAATGTAGCATCAAAGGCAAAGAAGGAAAAAATCTATCCAGAATTATTTGTCGGTGATAAGGTAAAGATAATGAGAAAGAAAGCAATTACAGAGAAAGAAAGAACTTCCCACTGGCTGAAAGGTTATTATGTTGTGCAAGAGGTTGCAGAAAAGTTGAACCAAAAATATTACAAATTAACTGATTACCCAAGATTGTTGATGAGGCATGAACTTTTAAAGATTTAGTGTTTTTAGAAAGCCTTGTAAGTTCATTTTTTCTTACTCATGCCTACTTGATGCAACCATGAGATGGTTGATTTGATGTGCTGTTTTGGTTTCGGGGTTTTGTGTTTTGCCCTTCATTTGTTTCCCCATGAATTTGTGTTTGGCACGTTTGGGTCATTGGCTGGGATTGCTCTATGTTCCTTTGCCCTTCCTCGCCTTGGCTTTGTCATCAATCTCTTCTTCATCCTGTTGTCGCGGCGCTCAGCTGTTGGGAATATGCCAGTTGGAGGTTTGAAGCCACATGTTCTTGGAGAGCTTGACCTTGGAATTTGTTTCAATTTGAGCATCTTTGACATTCTCAATTGGAAAGCTACAGAAATTAGCTCTTTCAGTTTGCGCTTGGAATTTTGTGTCATTCTTCAGCATCTTTATGTTCTTCCGTAGCGTTTTTGCGAGTTTTTCCTCAAGCCACTCAGGGACGCTTTTTAGCTCAGGGGTGTCGGCATTGCCATGGCGCTCAAATCCGGTGTATTCGCTTGCCTCATCCTTGCATTGTGCGTGAGCTGCAACAACGTCATGGCACAGGACCACCGGGCCATCCAACCTCCGTCCGTATGCCCCGCGTGCCCCCGGTCCGAGAACCTCGGGAAGGAGACTGAGAAAAGCGCAAGCAGCATAGTGGAGCGCACGTCCGAAAACGTCGGCAAGGAGACTACTGAGGCGAATGAATGTTGCACAGTTTATCGAAGGTGTCCAGAAGGGGGCGACAAAATTGCATATTGCTGCCACTGGAACCCCGCACTAGCTTGCGTGTGCGCAGAGGAAAAATGGAAACACATGTGTGATAGGTGACGTCTGGCCATGAGATAGCATGATGCTGACTCACGGACTTGCTTCGCCGCGAGGGCGACTTGCAAAACAGTGCTTGCTTCGCCGACTTGCAAAACAGGGCTCTTGGCTGATGCTTTTATGATTGACAAGGTCTGTAGGTAGCAAGGTTTCAGGGTGTCAAGTAGGAATAGGACATTGCTTCAATAGAGCATTGATGCCAGTGAGCCTTTAAAAGCTTGACATTCAGTGCATACATGCCTGATACAAAGACAAACCCTTCCAAAAACTTGAGAAGACTGGCACCAACAAGTCTGGGACGCACACCACACAAATCTTCTTCACTCCATTTCGCCCCAAAAGTTTGGATTGCTGTGCCATTTACATTGCGCTGAGGTCAAGAAGACATGGTTATCAACAAGTTCATGAAGGGCGGTTCGGGCATGGTAATTGCGGTAATGAAAGATGTGATGCTGTTGTGATATGCTAGTTTGTATGTATGCTGGTATGTATGCTGGGGGGTCGGATAGTATATTGGCTGGGGGCTGAGGCTTCCCCTATAGGGGGAGACTGTGGTAAATAATCCCATAATCTTCATGATAAATGATTATGAAAATTATGTTGGTTATCCCCATAAATTTGAAGTGATGATTATGAAATTCAAACTCAAAATTACAAGAGGCACACCAACACTTTGAAGCATGAGGAGAATTTGAAGAAGAATGATAGTTAAATTTCATTTTATAAAAGTGAAATTGTCTTTTGTTTTGGTTTGTTGTTATGGTTTTTGGTATAGTCTTTTTTATAGTCTATTGTATTGTTTAGGTTGTTTGAGTTTTTTGTTTGTTGTTTTGTTGTTATGATTGTGTTGTTGATTATGTTGTAGGGAAAGTGATTTAAAGGGAAAGTATCTTATATATTAGGTGAATTATGGAGGATACAAAAAAGTGTTCAAAATGTAGAAGGGTAAAGCCTGTAGCAGAGTTTGGAGAATACAAACAGTGTCAGCCTTGTTTAGATTATTGTAGGTTGTATTCAAAAAATAATGCTGAAAAAAGGAGAGACTGGGCAAAAGAAAATGTTGAAAAAACAAAGGAGGTTAAACAGACAAAAGTATATTGTGATGATTGTAAGGTTGAAATTCAAAAAGGCAGTTGGTCAAAGCATATTCGTTCAAGGGAACACCTTTCAAATATTGGTAAAGATGACAAAGAGGAATTTGAAAAGATAAAATGGATGAAGTGCCCTGTATGTGATGATTATGATATTCAACTTAAAAATTACAAAAGGCATACAACAACAATGAAACATCAGGAGAATTTGAAGAAGAAGGAAAGTTAGATTTTATCTTATGAAAAATATTTATAAGATGAAATTTGTTTTGGCTGTTATGTTTTTTTGAGGGTGTAGGCTGGTGGAATTTATGCTATATTAATCTGGGCGGGTCAGGGAAAAAGACGGGGGAGCACAATGCTAACTAACCATACATAACATACATAACATACATAACATACATAACATACATAACATACATAACATACATAACATACATAACATACATAACATACATACATACATACATACACATACATACATACATACATACATACATACACATACATACATACATACATACATACATACACATACATACATACATACATACATACATACATACATACATACATACATACATACATACATACATACATACATACATACATACATACATACACATACATACATACATACATACACATACATACATACATACATACATACATACATACATACATACATACATACATACATACATACATACATACATACATACATACATACATACATACATACATACATACATACACATACATACATACATACATACATACATACATACATACATACATAACATACATAACATACATAACATACATAACATACATAACATACATAACATACATACATACATAATATACACTGTACACATACATACATACATATATTACCTATATACATATATTATGTGAACATATGGATTTGGGGGGATAATGATGATAAATCAGTGGATGCTGTGGATGTTGAGGTACCCTAAATTCTGTCAACCCCCTCATGGTTTCACTTCTTGAAGATCCGACAGCTCATGAAAGTGCGGGGAGTGGCTACAGTTGTTCACTTTCTACTGTTTCATTGCTGCTTATCCTTTTAAAAAACTCGGGGTGCGATAAGTATTCCATGTATGCCATCCATCCACCACCAGCACCACGAACAGCTTGTGGATCCCTCTGCCTGGTGCCAGGTGACCTATCCTTGCGATGAAAATGCCATCGAGGCTGTTCAGCAGCTCTGCGGGAATCTGGTGCCTTGCCCGCAAACGCACCACGGGAACTGGAGCTCCATGGATGATTTTGGAGCTGGTTGCCTCAAAAACGATATGATATGAGATCAAATGATATGATATCAAATGATATGGTATTATATTGAATGATATGACATGATATGATTTGATATGATATGATATTTGGTAAAAAACAACGGTGGTCCTAACAGGAGTTCTGGATCTAGGAGTCTAGGCATCTAAAATCATCGAACTGGTTGATGTTTTCAACCCACCTGCTGATGATGTTGCTGGACTATCACCACTGATGGCTTGGGGCTGACAAAAGGGTTTTGTGTTTTGAACCTGTCAATCTTTTGGGGATTGGCAACCTCTCTATCCTTATTTTCTCCCAAGTTTCAAGTTTGAACTCTTTCAGACATTGACCGAAGCACTGAAAATTTCAGGTGTTCTTTCTGACCATCACATACCCTTTGGTAAATAAACTTGTTGACCCTGAAAATCACCCATGTTTAATGGAAACGAGTCTTCCAACCCCGATGACTGCCAGGGTCGAACTGTTAATTTACCAGAGGGTAAATCCATGGATTTCTGGAAAATGGCCCATTTATAGATGATTTTCCCAGCTAGAAACCTCCATTTATAAGGGTAAATTGAATATCTGTGGTTGGTCCCCTGGGGGTTTCCCACCATCTCAGGTCTCAGCGCTACTGGTGCCAATTTGCGAATGGGCGGCCGACAACAAGGTCACAATCCCAGGCCAAAAAAGGGAAGATGGGGTAATGGAGATGTTCTTAGCAGTCTTAACAAGGGGAACTTCCGTGATGTTGAGTTATGTTGAGTTACTGACTGTATGTTGAATTGAAAGATCACATTTTAAACATCTCACCGAGTCGATTTTGGGTCCAATCTGTTTGATGGCTTTGACGCTGCAGAAACTTCTGGCTGACATGGTGAAAGATGGGGTAGTTGCTCATTCTTCCATCAGGATTAGATTCCTTTGGCCGTAGGCATGGATGGCTACCTACGCGGCGATACCATTCTGTTGCTGGCCATTCTAATTGCGGCGCCATTCTCAGTGTTCCGGAATTGGTTCACGAGAAAATGTGAAGGAAACACCTAGTATTTGATGGTTAGAAACATTTAGAAACCATCGTTTTTCCGTAAAAAAACATCACAAACTCGATTTGCAAATATCGCGTCTCCCAAGGAAGCAGAACAAATCGATGCAATGTCCATGTCGCTTCAACTGTGGATCTTCGGGATCTTCGGGATTTTCCGGTCCCAGGTGGCCATCTACTTCTCCACCTTTTCAGCACCGCTGCGACGGACGGAAGTGGACCAGGGCAACTGCGTCACCGCTGACGGAGAGATGGCAGGGGACCCAACCAACGGTTGCCCAACGGTGGACCCAACGGTGACGGAGTTCGGCAAAATCCATAGATTTCACCGGCAAAATCGGAAGAGATGGGGATTTGTGGGATTTCATGAACTTTAAACCACCACAAATTGCTCGGACCATAAATTGAAACCTGTTTGGGGCCAACAGAAATGCGGATTACTGCTGATTCAACTGAGGTAATAGAATGTGAAAAAAACACAATTTTTAATAGGTAAACCATCTATTTCTATGGGCCATTTTCCATAGCTATTTTGACATAACCAAAGGGTACTTGGAACAAAATCAGTGAACCTTGGCTGTTGATGGCTGTTGATGGCCAAACACTGCCGTTGTTTTTGGCACTGGCCACGGCACCTGGAATTCCCATCAAGGGATGTCCATCCTCACAATTGCCAGTCCCAAAATCGGACACACATTTTTTTTGGGGTGAGGTAAATGTCAGGGTTTTATGATGTTTCATATATGTTTCATATATGTTTCATGTATGTTTCATGTCTATGTTCCCCTAAATTCCATCCATTCCTCTGAATTTTCTGAGGCCCCGCGTCCACGGGGTCCACGGGCGGAGTCCAAGGACTCCTGAGTCAACGCAGATGTTTCACTCGCACTGCGCGTGCATTGATTCCAACTCGAAACTCCACATATTCGAACTGCGAAATGATGCACCAGTCACTAGAGAAACCCAGGTCCTCACCTTAAAAGTGAACTGGAAGTTGATATTTCAAAAGGGAGGTTGCCAAACATATGCCACACATAAGACACTGGCAGCCCTGGCAGCCCCTGGCAGCCCTGGCAGCGGCATTGAATTTGTTCCGCAATTTTCACGCCGAGCCGCCGAGCGTGGCGGCGAGTTCCGTTTGCGTCGTTTGTTAATGCCTTTCTCACGGCTGTCCAACATGGATCAACATGGGGATACAGATCATGCGACCTCACTGGAATCAGAAAGAATTAAAATCCCAATATAGCCCAAAAAAAATCAAGTTAGTGAATTCTTATAATTTACTCTGATGATACAGGATGAAACACAGAAGTGATACAGGACTGACAGTTCCCATGATGAGCAGATGAGAAAAGATACAGATGCCCCCAACTAACACCAATGATGTTGCCATCCGAACATTCCAACGCTCGATTTTCCGTTTCCAAGAAGAGCTCCCCACATTTCCCCTCGGGAAGTGTGTGGTCAGGGGCTCTTAGCCCTAGAGCCTATGCGCATTTGCACGCTGGCTGACATCTATACGCAGCGATAACATGCTGTGGAAACAATATGAACCATGGAATTGCCAAAAGACCTGCAAAAATCATGATAGGCACCCTTTCCGCACATTGAACATGATTCTGCAATATTCTGGTGTCTATGATGTGTTTCTCAGGCTTTTCTCCGCAGCTTTGTGCTCCGATTTTGAGGGACCTATGCTCCCCAGGCTGCCCAGGGCTACTTTGCCTTGGAGAGAAAGTCTGTTCATCCAGGGTTTCATGGCTCCAAAGTATCTATCTTCATCATTCTTCATCATCTAATTTTCTTGGAGTACTTCCATCTTATAACAAATCTGAAACTTATTATAGATTATCATCTAATTGTCATCTAATTATCATCATCTATTATGGTCTATCCATCTGAAATTCCACTGCATGGTTCCCTTTCAGCAGTTTCTCTTCCAGAATTCATCCCTGTGCACAGGTCCAGCTCACCATGGCGACGTCACCAGAGTCGAAATTTGTGGATCGATTTCGACAAGCAAGTTGGGTGCCCCAGATGGTGACGTATGGCATAGATTGGCATTGTGGCGCACCATTTCTGGCCGATTTCTTGTTCTTTTTGGGGCGGGATGCTCCTTACGTTTTTGGGTGGTGACAATTTTTACAGGTTGTTTTTTTCCCAACATGTTGCTGAAGATGGTGAAAAAAAGATTTTGGTCGCCGGATATAGCTTTCTTTGGAGGGTGTCTCAACAGGTGGGACGATGACTTCCCCCATTCCAAAATGACACTCTAGTTGACATAGACTCAGGTCATGATCGCTTCATCTATGATGATAATGAAACCCCAAAAAAGATACCCTCTGGTAAACATACAAAAAACATGGAAAATCACCATTTTTAATGGGTAAATCCACTATAAATGGGTAGAAAAGTAAATCATCACAATATTTTGCTGGCATTGATGACGTCCTTTTCGAACCATTTCTATCTTTTTCTGGTTTCTCCTATCTTTTTGTTGACCAAGGCCGTAGCGCGTTTGATCCATCACCGATGAATGTATCTGGAAAGGCCGTGAGTGGCTCCATGCTTCGAGCCATGAAAAAACCATGAGGATCCTGCATCATCCTCATAGTTTAGGCGTATGATTTAAATGGTCAAGGTTATCAAGGTACTGGATTCTACTGGATTCTACTGGAGTCTGAAGTCTGGATTCTACTGGATTCTACTGGATTCTACTGGAGTCTGAAGTCTGGATTCTACTGGAGTCTACTGGAGTCTAGGGTCCTTGGATGTTTAAAATCGGAATCAACAAGCCCATGATTTTTTGGGTGTTTCAACTGACAGGACCTCAGGGAGATTTCCCCTGAGCACGGTCGTCTAGCTGCGCATCTTGTCTTAGATCATTGGTGCGGAAGAGCCCTGTTGGATGGGAAAAAATAGGGGGTCATACTGTTAAGTTATATACTGAGTTATAAACTTGGATCTGTTTAAGGTGAATTGGATGATTTCCAATTAATATCACGGATTATGAATGATTTGATATAGTTATATCATCCAATCTCTGGGTTAATATATCATTCAACATATTTGTATATATATATATACATTTATATTTATATTTATATTTATATTTTTATATATGTTTATATATATATATCTATGTATATATATATATGTATATATATATGTATGTCATCTGGGGTTAAGAATGATATCATCTGGTTTAAGGGGATGATCGGCCAGGTGCGAAGAAGGGAGTGAAGATTGGAAGAGATGGGGCCCCTACGCTGGAGCCTAAGACATCTTAGAAATTGTCGAAGTGAAAGAGGTCAGAAGTCTGTCAAGAGCATATATCTATGTAAATTCTATTAATATATATATATACATACATAGAATCTGATAGAATCTGATAGAATCTGATAGAATCTGATGGAATCTGATAGAATCTGATAGAATAGATGAAGACCATCAAACCTTCACTGATCTTAACTGATCTTTACTGATTTGATCTTCAAATTCTGGTCAGGTGAGCGAGCGACACTGGGGCACCTGCCGTGAAGCCGGCATGGATTTGGACGAAACGAAGCACGGTTGAAGCGTTTATGGCGATTGAAATCCATGGAGATTGGATGGTATTGACAGAGATTCATTTTGGATATAGAATTTATATGATTTTAACAAACTCGTTCCGTTTAAGTTGACTATGAAATGACATTTATATGAAATTAACAAACTCATTGACTTGAGTTTGTTGAAGAAATTCCAAGGTGAAGACTACGCCGGGCATGGCAACTCCTGGATCTATCTACCCTTCGAGGTCGGGACGAAAAAAAAAACGATCGTCATGACCGATCAACTGCGACCTGTTTGAAAACGGTTGCAGGCTTCACACTACATCGCATATCGATGGGGTGAGGCACGGCTGGTGATGGGAATTTTTGGGGAAATGATGGGAATTTAATGTAATTTATCACCAGTTATGCAATTTTATGCTATGTTTGTGGATAAAGACGCCCTTTGAAAGCCTCTTACTGGAGATGTTGGGTGGATGTTTGTGGGACATCACTGGCATCACTGGCATTCTCCCCTTCCTTCTTGAGATCATCAGTCGCTGAACCCCCATTGATCACATCTCTACCCCATTTTTCCTATCAAAAGCAGGGTTTTCATGCACTCAGATGCACTTTAATCATTTTAATCATTTTAAAAACTTCGGTTCACTAACCAGATACCATCTGGTTAATCTGGTTATGACATTCGCAGTTTGCTATGGAAAATCACCATGCTATGAAAATAGGCAAACCATCTATTTCTATAAATGGGCCATCTATATCTTTAGGTAATACCTATTAATATACCATATATCATACCTATTTTCATGGTATATAGATGGTTTACTTGATATGTTAATGATATATCTATAGATGGTTTACTTGATATGGTATATAGATGGTGTAATACCTATTATATAATGGTATATAGATGGTTTACCCATTAATATATTTCAGATAATAAATATATATATATACCATTAATATACCCATATTAATATATTACCCATAGATATTTCGATGTTTCGATGTTTCGATGTTCCGCCGCAGGATGGTCTTGCAGGTTGGTGCGATCGATCCATGCAGCTCTGCCTTGGTTTGGCCCTGTGGAACGGCAAGGACAGTGGCGATTTGTCGTCGTGGCTCCGTGAGATCATAAGTGAGTCATAACCGTTACAATGTGGTACCCCCCAGTTATAAGTTAGTTTATAGCCCCCATCAACTATAGATATATCTACCATAAGTCCCACTTATTGTAGTTATAAACCAACTTAGCTATCTATGGGGCACCACTATGTACAGAATACGAGAAAACTCTCGGATGTTGATGGATGTTGAGGGTACTTCAAACTTCAAAGTCCAACTCCATGATGCTGCGATGTTCCACCAGAAAGGTGGCGCCTGAGCGACCACTTGCGGCGTTTTGAAAGTCTGTCCGCTTCAAAAATCTTCACAGCGAAATGTTGTGAAACGCAGGACATTCAGGACATTCAGGACATGTGCAACATTTACAACTAAAATTACAACATATGTATGGTATATATGCTAACATTTGGGGTATATTGATGGTAAATGTTACCATATATACCATACATGGATCCTATGGGTATGTTTAAAGAATTTACAACAAGATGTTCCAATGAGATTAGCACGAACCCCTGGAGGCGAGCCTCAAGAATCTCAAGATTGAGATGGTATGTTCACCGCGAAAACGCGTCTTTTTGAACATGTTATCTTCAGAGTTTCATGAGATAAAATTAAGAGAGCGTAGCATCAAGTCTTAAATTTTCTGGTGAAAGAGGACCAATCCCAACCCTTTCCACAAGCCTCAAAGTTTCAAAGTTTCCTCCGCGTGCAGGATCCCATTCTCAAGGACCGCCTGCAGAGCTCTCATGCGACGCCGTGCCAGACGAATTGTCACCTGCACATGACTCAGCTTGGCTCATAGCGCTCCCAGCCTATGCAGATGCCTCAAATCGGTCAGCCGAAGCGGATTTCCCAATCCTGCTTGACAATCTCGACAATCTTGATGTTATCCATGATATTATCATATATTATCCATGCTATTGTCCAATTGATGATGCAATTGATGATACCCATGATATCCACTGATGATATCCCATGGCAGCTTCCAATAAAACCAATCTCAACCGACTCCGCATCCGCCAAGTGCGTGAAACCACAGCGTTCACAGAGCGTTTTTTTCACAGCGGCCCAGCCATGGCGCTGGACTGGCAAGTACTGTGGAACCAAATTGTGGCGTTGGCGTTAAACCTACAGAGGCCCAGCTGAACACTGGAGCCGAGTTGATCTCCATGGGATGGCAGCCTGAAATATATTCGGGTCAACTTGTGAGCGTCATGGCTTGTCATTGCATGAAAGATCTGATTATAGATATATTAAAATATATATTAAATATGTACATGATAAACATCCGATGATCATGATGATCATGATGATCACATGATGATCTTGATGAGTTGAGACCTAAGGATTTGGTTTCTCCGTCAGGCGCCGGGGTCTATGGCTATGGCGGCATTGCTACCGGTGGTGAGAATCCTGACCTTTGACCCAAACAAGTCTACCCAGTGGTTACTGTATTAAAACATATCAAAACCATTAAGTCTACCACCTTTGTAGACGTCGCAATGCAAAAAGGGGTTGGCTGCTGGTTGGCTCGTTTCCCTTCCACTGCCCGAATAATTCATCTAAATTCATCTAAATTCATCTAAATTCGATCCTGGCACAAGCTAGGCATGATTGGCCCAGATGGCCTAGATGGACCATGGAGGATTCCAAGATCATCCAAAACTCCTCACTGGCATCTGGCACTTGAGCTCACCATGGTCACCCCCTTGCAGGTGCTGAAACGACCCAGCCCGCCCTTTGGGGATGTGAGCCATTCCACGGAGAGCAGGTGTTTTTCTGCGAAGATCGTTGGACCTGGAGGTGAGAAGCCAAGAAATCCATGGTTGATATTCAGATAATATTAGAGTACCCTCTGGTAGTTTAACATGGCTATTGAAAATGACCATAGAAATAGTGGTTTTTCCCATTAAAAATGGTGATTTTCCATAGCTATGTTAGTTTACCAGAGGGTAATTTATCATGTTCTCTATGAAAATAGCCATATTGAAGTTGACCACATCTCCTGATGTCTCCGATGAAGAATTGCCACATATTTTTTGCTTGAAATTCCTGCTGCAAGGCGTGGACCAAGTCCAAGCCTTCAATGACTGCTGGGCGGTTTGTGGCTACAACTTGATGAAGGCTGACGGGGAGCATCCCATCATTGCACCATTCCAAGATTTTGAGGTGACTTACCCTCTGGTTGTTTAACATAGCCATGGAAAAGATGGCCCATAGAAATAGATGATTTTCCCAGCGACATCAACCTCCATTTATTTTTGGGATTTTCCATGGCTATGTTAGTCATAACCAGATGGTAATTTCGGTGTAGAAACACAATCTGTTTGACAGGAGTTTGGAGGCCAAAGCATTCCATCGCCACCATCGCCACCATCACTGCGGTCGGATTTGGTGGTGGTTCGCAACAAGGCTTTCAGCATCAATTATGCAGATATTTGCATCAGATGGGGCCTCTATGAGTCTGCACTGCGCTATGTCGGCTGGCCCATTATCCCCGGCTTCGACCTTGCAGGTGTGATCGATCGCAAAAGTGATGGGGCGACATTCAGATTCCTAATATCGGTCCAAAAATCCAAAAAGATTATAAAGATTACACACCAAAAGTCCATGACTTCGAAATCGATCTTCAAAATCCAAAATCATCCAAAATTTAGGACTATCCAATGCTATCCATTCAACAATCCAAGGTGAGGTGGAGGTGGCTGGTGCTGACTCGGCTTTTTCCGTGGGCGACCGGGTCTTCGGCTGCAGCTTCTTTGGTGCCTACGCTTCCCGCGACTTGCTGAAAACGGTGGTTGCAGGGGGAATATGACGAATATGGAGGTTTCTATGGAGGTTTCCCAAGTCATGGTATCCCCAAATCATATCAAATCATCATAAATCACATTAAATCACCCATTTTGGCGGTATTTTCCATATTTTTCCATTATCATCCAGCTATTTTTTGGTACCGCAATTTATGGAATGCCCCGATTTTTGGATCAGGATTTTCCCGAGATGCGAAGAGATCCTCAAAGTTTGGGCGGTTGGCCAGGTGTGGTGGTGCCTAGTTGGCAAGTCATGAAGATGCCAGACGATATGACCTTTGAATCTGCTGCAGCGTTTCCAACGGTGGTGCTCACTGCTTTGCATGCGGTGAATTTGGTTGCTTGGCCAATGAACTTAAGATATCTAAGAATCATGATCAATCTATCATCTATTATAGGATATTATAGATGATCTATCTCCTAAAAATGGGAATAACATCATTTCTGGATGTGTTGATCTGTCATCTGTTCCTGAAATGGGATGATCATGATGATCATGCCTAAGCGATGATGAGGCTGGCGCGCCGGAACTGATTGGCCGAGGACAGCCGCAAGTCCGTATCAGACACCGTTCAACTTGAAAGGGTCCAAATCCATGAGTTTGACAAGTTCCCACATGTTTTTTTGATTTTGGATATTTGGGCCATCAAGAAAGTAGATGAAAGATGCAAAATACCATCAAAATACATCAAATTACTATGAGTTCCTGGGAAAAAAGGCAGAGACAGAGGTTCCAAGCCTTTTTTCATCCGTTTGTTTCTTCGGATTTTTGTAGGACGGGATGCCTTGGTCCATTCAGCTGCTGGTCACCTCCTTAGCTCGAGGGTTGGATTTTCTGTTGCAGATGATAATTATAGAACATCTGCAATTATATTGGAATATTTTCTGATTGGATGCTACAATATTGGTATATTATAATCATATTCCAATAAGAATATTACAGAATATTATGACCATAACATCTGGAATGATTGGAACATGATGTTACAATAATATTGTTATAACATTATTCTGTACAGTATGTTCATATTATATTATATTTATATTGGTATATTATATTAACAATTCCATGATTGGATGTTACAATATAATCATACAATAATATTCTGTACAGTCTTGGAATTGGAAGAGTTCCATCATATTCCATCCAATTCCACTTGTGTTCCACGGTCTTCCACCATTCGTGCGCCAGGTGGCGTAGGAGATATGCTGTGTCAGTTGCTACGGCTCTACGGCCTGCGAGTGGTTGGGGTTGTTGGGAGCCAAAGCAAAGTTCGCTCCTGCAAGGTGCCCGGAGGTGGTGCCCATAGATGTCCCAAATTCCCATTGGTTGGTTAATGTTGGTTTAAAACGATGGGTTTGTTTATCTTGTTTATCCCTTTAACAGGTTTCTATGATGATAGATGGTATACCAAACTGGCCCCTCTATCCATGAAGTCGCAAGTCACAAGTCACAACTCGCATCTCGCATCGCAGGCTGATGTGGTCATCGACAAGTCCAGTGAAGACTGGGTGCCCCAACAAGTCAGTCAAACCATGTGAGCTATGGTCAATACTCATGGTTAATAACCATTAATAGGGGCTAGTCATCCAATGGTTCATAGGGATATATATTAACCATTATAAGGATCCTTATTATGGATGGGATGACCATCAACCATATAGTGAGTATTGACCATGGCTCATGTCAAACATGTTGAACCAAGTGGTATATCCAAGTGGCCATTTTTCGATGTTATTCCCGAGGCAAAAGCTGCTGCAAGACATGCGCCAGATGGCTATCGCGCAGTCTTTGATGCAAATGGTGTGGCGACCTTGAAGGACGCTTGAAATGAACCATATATTTGCCCGCTGTCGCATCATTTGGAAGACATTGTTTTCAGTTTGTTTGATTTTGTATGTTTATGTTTTGTTATGTTTTTGCATGTTGCAACTTTTGGAAAGTGAATCAAACTTGGGCAAATTTGGGCACTTTGCACAGCTGCTCAGCGTATGCAAGACGCGCAGGCTTCCTACAACTTGCTTTCTAGTGGGAAACCCAGCGTTGAGCATGGCTTCACAGACTGTCACAGTGGGTTAGCAGATTCATTTTCTGAGGAAATGGAAGATTGGTGGTGTGCGGCACTTGGATCGTCATGACAAGCAGATCAAGGCATTGGTTTTCCAACGCTTGATCTTGATATATCTTGATGTTGAGGTATGGCTTTCACTCAAATCTGCCCAAATGCGATGGTGGATTGGGAGCACTATCTCCTCTAAATTGGATTCGCATGGCGATCGATTTGGCCCGCACACCGCATTTTGACGCTTGGGAAAAATTCACGTCGCACACGTAACGTGACACGTCGTTCCGCAGCATCTCAACGTCAGCTTGGCTTCACGACGGATGCATCACTGAGGATCCAATGTTTTTGACCTTGGACTCAAAGGCAGTCCTGGGATTCAACCTGCTCCTTGGAAAGCAGTTGACCATCGGCTAAAAATCGGCTTTTAACAGACAGCTGTTGGATTGCTGTTGAATCCATGGGAATCTGATAGTTGCACTCATTGCACTTGTAACCAAGGAGTTTCTTTTCAGATGAGATTGAGACAGGGGAGAAATATTTAAAACAGCTTAAAAGCTGGATCGAGGGTGGCAAGATTTCTGTACCACCCATTCGAAAATTTCACTTCAGTCAGTTGCGGGAGGCGCACAATGCGCTGACCTCTGGCCAAAGTGTAGGGAAGATGGTCGTGACCATTTGAAGTCATGGAAAGTCATGGATGTCATCGCTGAAAATGGGCCCGTGTCACTCTTATTTTCACATATCACATGTTCAATTGATCCAAAGCCATGTTTTTCCATATGTGTTCCTAGGTTCTTCCTATGTTCTTCCTCCGGTGTCAAGTTTGTAGTTTTCCTCTCAGTCATCGGTTCCAGGAGAAACTCTATGGCTTGTCCAATCCTCAGGGCAACCATGGTGAAGATGTGAAGGAGCGGGCAACCAAGAAAGCGAGATCAGTGTATTGAGGTGGTTTCTGAAGATGTTTCTGCAAATTCTCTGAACAGATCATGACTTCATCAAACATTATGACATCAATTCATGATTTTTTTGCAGAGGATTATTTTGTGCATGGTGATGATGTGTTTTGGCAGGAGCTGTACTACTATTTGGACGCAACTCCAACACATAGCTACATGAAGATGATGTACAAATATCCCCAGGCCCCAGCAGCCCAACAGTGCGACTTTGGCCCAGCATGGCCCAGCATGGCCCAGCACCGAAGGCTGAGTTTCCATACGACGAGCTGAGAAGGGTCAACTTTGAAAGAAAGAAGGACCCTCTGCTTCTGAATCTCGCCTGCATCACGCCCAGTGAATCACAGCAAGTCACCTTGACAGCCACCTTGACAGTCGCAAGACCATCCTTGATACCATCCTTGACCCTTGTGAATCACAGGGAGTATGAGTTGCTGGACACCGGGATTTTCGATGACAATCGATACTTTGATGTCGAGATAGAGCTCCGGCCTTGGCGTGAACGCGGCGTGAACGCGCGCCGAACATGGACGGAAAATGGGCACATTTCCAACCATTTCTGCAGGTATGCCCAGGCAAATCCGGATGATACTCTCGCAGCTTCCTTAGCGACATTTCTGCTTGTTTATCTTGGAAATGGCCTTAAAATGGATGATTTACATTGATAACTTGTCACTTTTGATTTACTTTCAATAACTTTCAACATCTTTCAATTACTACAAATTCCACGGGGTAAAATGAGGTTGTAGACCACTGTTAACCCCCTGTGGGGATCAAGTTTTGGAATCGCAAATTGAGGTTCAAATTACTGCACACAATCGTGGAAAGGAAGAGGCATGGAATTTTCATGGAACTGATGTGCTGCCATAAGGCGTAAGGACATCATTTTCGGAATCAGTCCTAAGTTCATAAGCTACTCTTTTGCAATTTTAGTTTCTATGACTTGGACTCATCATGTCATGATTTGAACAAGTATCTGAAACTTGCGGAAAAACAGGCTGAGCTGTGCATTTTGCCTCAGGCAGGAGAGTCGAAACTCGATTTTTCAAGAGTTTCCCGTGTTTCCCTCACCAGAGTTCCTCCCTCTTTGTACCCAGAGAGGAAAAATTGAATCAACATACCCTCTGGTAATTTAACATAGCTATGGAAAAATCACCATTTTCAATGGGAAAATCCACTATTTCTATGGTCATTTTCAATAGCTATTTTGACATAACCAGAGGGTATTCAAAACGAGCTGCTGTGGCTTGGCAGGCTTGGTTCCGCAACACCTGGTCTTGGAACCACTCCAAGAGACCAAGCATGACTTACGTTGCGGACAAGCGCCGGATAGAAATCCTGTCCGGGGGCATAGGTTTTCAGCTGTTTAGCTGTTTGATAGCTGTTTGATATCTGTTTGATATCTGTTTGATGGTGTCATTTGATCATATTTGATCATATTTGATCATTGATCCAACTGTCAGGCATGAGAAACTTGGCTCGTACCATCTCTACATGGAAGAAAACACGGAGGTGCGAAGCTAAGCTCCACCAAAGCTCCACCTTTTTCGGGGGTTTAAAAAGTGCCCTTTTTAACGCCATAATCCATGGTGCTGCTAGAAAAATGGTGTATATATGCTCCATGGATCCCATCAAGAAATACCCCCAATCAATGTTAGTATATATATTAAGGGCTGCCGCCCCTGCCGCCGACCCCGGAAGCAAGTATGGTGGATTAGCTACATTTGGTTACTTGTTGAAGCAGGGAAATCTTGGTACCAACTTAAGAAATATGAAAAGATTGCGCCACAGGCAAATTATCCAGGAGACATGGGAAGCAATTGCTCGGAAACGTAGTCGCACCACGATTCCTGTTGAAAAATGCGTTGAAAATACAGCAGGGCCCACTATCTCGCAGAGAAAGCCGGTCTATGAATATATATGTCCTCATTGTGAGACACAGGTCCGTAGTACTGTCACTGATGGACAAGTTGATGCGAAACAACAGCATTGTGGTGTCCGCTTCCGTGTTCGCGGTGGCACAGTGATTCAGAGCTTTTTCACACATCAGTGTCCATCATGTTTAACAGAAGTGCAAAGCACGAAACGCTTTGGCCGCATACGGGTAGCGCACAAAAAACCAAACGGGAAAAGATGTGGAACAAAATGTTGGCAAGTAGTATGCTCCGGTACCAAAGACACGACTTGATCTAAGAAAATTGCAGCCTAACTCTCCTGCTGCTGAAGACGCTCCTACTGTTGCTGCTGCTGCTGCTGCTGCTGGTTGCTAGCTGCGACGCCTAAAAGCGAACCACTCCCAGCGGCAAATCCCCATGGCAGTGAAGGACGGAAAAGCTTCGAAATTGCACCGCAAAAATGCCTAACGTAACTTCTGGAACCCATAGAAAATGATGATTTTAGCTACTTTTTTCTCCTGCTCCTGGAGACGCTCCTGTTGCTGCTGCTGGTGTCTAGCTGCGACGCCTAAAAGCGAACCACTCCCAGCGGCAAATCCCCATGGCAGTGAAGGACGGAAAGGTTCCGAAATTGCACCGCAAAAATGCCTAACGTAATTTCTGAAACCCATAGAAACTGATGTGATGATTTTAGCTACTTTTTTCTCCTGCTGCTGAAGCTGCTGCTGGTGGCTAGCTGCGACGCCTAAAAGTGAACCACTCCCAGCGGCAAATCCCCATGGCAGTGAAGGACGGAAAAGCTTCGAAATTGCACCGCAAAAATGCCTAACGTAACTTCTGGAACCCATAGAAAATGATGATTTTAGCTACTTTTTTCTCCTGCTCCTGAAAAGACGCTTCCTGCTTTGTGAAGAACGCCCTGCTGCTGATGTGTGACTGCGCTGCTTGGGGCTAGAGCGCGCCTCAAAAGAGAACCACTCCCGCTGGCAAATTTCCCACATGGCGTGAAGGGGGACGGAAAAAGCAGTCGAAATTGCACCGCAAAACATGCTTAACGTAACTTCTGAACCCATAGAAAATGATGGATTGTAGCTACTTTTTTCTCCTGTGATGAAGGACACTCCTGCTGATGATGATGGGGGCTGACTGCTTGCCTGCTGTGGGGTGGCTAGCTGCGACGCCTAAAAGCGAACCACTCCCAGCGGCAAATCCCCATGGCAGTGAAGGACGGATCCCTACTGCTGCTGCTGCTGCTGCTGCAGGTGCTGCTGCTGGTGTCTAGCTGCGACGCCTAAGAGCGAACCACTCCCAGCGGCAAATCCCCATGGCAGTGAAGGACGGAAAGGTTCCGAAATTGCACCGCAAAAATGTCTAACGTAACTTCTGAAACCCATAGAAAAAGATGATTTTAGCTACTTTTTCTCCTGCTGCTGAAGACGCTCCTACTGCTGCTGCTGCTGCTGTTGCTGCTGCTGCTGCTGCTGGTGGCTAGCTGCGACGCCTAAAAGCGAACCACTCCCAGCGGCAAATCCCCATGGCAGTGAAGGACGGAAAAACTTCGAAATGGCACCGCAAAAATGCCTAATGTAACTTCTGAAACCCATAGAAAATGATGATTTTAGCTACTTTTCTCTCCTGCTGCTGAAGATGCTCCTACTGCTGCTGCTGCTGCTGCTGCTGCTGCTGGTTGCTAGCTGCGACGCCTAAAAGCGAACCACTCCCAGCGGCAAATCCCCATGGCAGTGAAGGACGGAAAAGCTTCGAAATTGCACCGCAAAAATACCTAACGTAACTTCTGGAACCCATAGAAAATGATGATTTTAGCTACTTTTTTCTCCTGCTCCTGGAGACGCTCCTGTTGCTGCTGCTGGTGTCTAGCTGCGACGCCTAAAAGCGAACCACTCCCAGCGGCAAATCCCCATGGCAGTGAAGGACGGAAAGGTTCCGAAACTGCACCGCAAAAATGCCTAACGTAACTTCTGAAACCCATAGAAACTGATGTGATGATTTTGGCTACTTTTTTCTCCTGCTGCTGAAGCTGCTGCTGGTGGCTAGCTGCGACGCCTAAAAGTGAACTACTCCCAGCGGCAAATCCCCATGGCAGTGAAGGACGGAAAAGCTTCGATATTGCACCGCAAAAATGCCTAACGTAACTTCTGAAACCCATAGAAAAGATGATTTTAGCTACTTTTTTCTCCTGCTGCTGAAGGCGCTCCTGCTGCTGAAGACGCTCCTGCTGCTGCTGCTGCTGCTGGTGGCTAGCTGCGACGCCTAAAAGCGAACCACTCCCAGCGGCAAATCCCCATGGCAGTGAAGGACGGAAAAGCTTCGAAATTGCACCGCAAAAATGCCTAACGTAACTTCTGAAACCCATAGAAAACGATGATTTTAGCTACTTTTTTCTCCTGCTGCTGAAGACACTCCTGCTGCTGCTGCTGCTGGTGGCTAGCTGCGACGCCTAAAAGCGAACCACTCCCAGCGGCAAATCCCCATGGCAGTGAAGGACGGATCCCTACTGCTGCTGCTGCAGGTGCTGCTGCTGGTGTCTAGCTGCGACGCCTAAAAGCGAACCACTCCCAGCGGCAAATCCGCATGGCAGTGAAGGACGGAAAGGTTCCGAAATTGCACCGCAAAAAGGTCTAACGTAACTTCTGAAACCCATAGAAAATGATGATTTTAGCTACTTTTTCTCCTGCTGCTGAAGACGCTCCTACTGCTGCTGCTGCTGCTGCTGCTGTTGCTGCTGCTGCTGCTGCTGGTGGCTAGCTGCGACGCCTAAAAGCGAACCACTCCCAGCGGCAAATCCCCATGGCAGTGAAGGACGGAAAAGCTTCGAAATGGCACCGCAAAAATGTCTAACGTAACTTCTGAAACCCATAGAAAATTAGAAAATGATGATTTTAGCTACTTTTTTCTCCTGCTGCTGAAGACGCTCCTACTGCTGCTGCTGCTGCTGCTGGTGGCTAGCTGCAACGCCTAAAAGCGAACCACTCCCAGCGGCAAATCCCCATGGCAGTAAAGGACGGAAAAGTTTCGAAATTGCACCGCAAACATGCCTAACGTAACTTCTGAAACCCATAGAAAATGATGATTTTAGCTACTTTTTTCTCCTGCTGCTGAAGACGCTCCTGCTGCTGCTGCTGCTGCTGGTGGCTAGCTGCGACGCCTAAAAGCGAACCACTCCCAGCGGCAAATCCCCATGGCAGTGAAGGACGGAAAAGCTTCGAAAGTGCACTGCAAAAATGCCTAACGTAACTTCTGGAACCCATAGAAAATGATGATTTTAGCTACTTTTTTCTCCTGCTCCTGGAGACGCTACTGCTGCTGCCGCTGGTGTCTAGCTGCGACGCCTAAAAGCGAACCACTCCCAGCGGCAAATCCCCCATGGCAGTGAAGGATGGAAAGGTTCCGAAATTGCACCGCAAAAATGTCTAACGTAACTTCTGAAACCCATAGAAAATGATGATTTTAGCTACTTTTTTCTCCTGCTGCTGAACGACTGCTGCTGCTACTGCTGCTGCTGCTGTGCTGCTGGCTGCTGCTAGCTGCGACGCCTAAAAGCGAACCACTCCCAGCGGCAAATCCCCATGGCAGTGAAGGACGGAAAAGCTTCGAAATTGCACCGCAAAAATGCCTAACGTAACTTCTGGAACCCATAGAAAATGATGATTTTAGCTACTTTTTTCTCCTGCTCCTGGAGACGCTCCTGTTGCTGCTGCTGGTGTCTAGCTGCGACGCCTAAAAGCGAACCACTCCCAGCGGCAAATCCCCATGGCAGTGAAGGACGGAAAGGTTCCGAAATTGCACCGCAAAAATGCCTAACGTAACTTCTGAAACCCATAGAAACTGATGTGATGATTTTAGCTACTTTTTTCTCCTGCTGCTGAAGCTGCTGCTGGTGGCTAGCTGCGACGCCTAAAAGTGAACTACTCCCAGCGGCAAATCCCCATGGCAGTGAAGGACGGAAAAGCTTCGAAATTGCACCGCAAAAATGCCTAACGTAACTTCTGAAACCCATAGAAAAGATGATTTTAGCTACTTTTTTCTCCTGCTGCTGAAGACGCTCCTGCTGCTGAAGACGCTCCTGCTGCTGCTGCTGCTGCTGCTGCTGGTGGCTAGCTGCGACGCCTAAAAGCGAACCACTCCCAGCGGCAAATCCCCATGGCAGTGAAGGACGGAAAAGCTTCGAAATTGCACCGCAAAAATGCCTAACGTAACTTCTGAAACCCATAGAAAATGATGATTTTAGCTACTTTTTTCTCCTGCTGCTGAAGACACTCCTGCTGCTGCTGCTGGTGGCTAGCTGCGACGCCTAAAAGCGAACCACTCCCAGCGGCAAATCCCCATGGCAGTGAAGGACGGATCCCTACTGCTGCTGCTGCAGCTGCTGCTGCTGGTGTCTAGCTGCGACGCCTAAAAGCGAACCACTCCCAGCGGCAAATCCCCATGGCAGTGAAGGACGGAAAGGTTCCGAAATTGCACCGCAAAAATGTCTAACGTAACTTCTGAAACCCATAGAAAATTAGAAAATTATGATTTTAGCTACTTTTTCTCCTGCTGCTGAAGACGCACCTTTTCCTCACAGCGCCCTTCCAGTCAAAATGGCACTCAGACATGCAATGCCCGTTGCACGGTGCTGACACAGGCTGCTGTGCGCAAGCGTGCTGCCATATCCAGCCGCTAAAACTTACAACTAGCTCTTCAACTTACAACTTCTGAGCCGCTAAAACGCCGGACCCACCAGCCTGAAATACCAGGCAGTGAAGGACGAAGAAGCCACCAGCCTGAAACACCATGGCAGTGAAGGACGAAGAAGCCACCAAATCACACCAAAAAACTCCCTAACGTCCATTCTGAAATCCTAGCGACCTAGCTCTTCAACTAGCTCTTCAACTTACAACTTCTGAGCCGCCAAAACGCCGGACCCACCAACCTGAAATACCAGGCAGTGAAGGACGAAGAAGCCATCAAACCGCAGCAAAAAACTCCCTAACGTCCCTTCTGAAATCCTAGAAACCTAGCACTTCAACTACCTCTTCAACTTACAGCTTCTGACACGCCAAAACGCCAGACCCGCCAGCCTGAAACACCATGGCAGTGAAGGACGAAGAAGCCACCAACCATGAACCCAAAAAAGGGCAGGCGGGAAGGGCAACCCGAGGAGCCCCACGTACTTCGAGGAGACTCCGGGAAGGACCCCCCACCGGTGAAACAAAAACCCCGGAGTCAGGGAATCGAGGTACGTGACCGGTGGGAGGGGGACCCAACAGAGTCCCCCGGCAAAGGGTCATGGTTTGTTGTTGTTGGTTGTTGTTTCTTGTTGTTTCTTGTTATTTGTTGTTGTTTGGTGTTGTTTGTTATTGTTGTTTGTTGTTGTTTGGGTTTATGTTTGTCTTTGTGGTTGTTGTTGTTGTTGTTCTTGTTCTTGTTGTTGTTGTTGTTGTTCTTCTTCTTCTTCTTCTTGTTGTTGTTGTTGTTGTTGCTGTTGTTCTTGTTGTTGTTGTTGTTGTTGTTCTTGTTCTTGTTCTTGTTCTTGTTCTTGTTGTTGTTGTTGTTGTTGGCCTCGAACGAACAAATCAGGGCGGGAAGGGCAACCCAAGGAGCCCCACGTACCTCGAGGAGACTCCGGGAAGGACCCCCCACCGGTAGTTGTTGTTGTTGTTGTTGTCGTTGTTGTTGTTGTTCTTGTTCTTGTTCTTGTTGTTGTTGTTCTTGTTGTTGTTGTTGTTCTTGTTGTTGTTGTTGTTGTTGTTGTTGTTCTTGTTGTTCTTGTTCTTGTTCTTGTTCTTGTTCTTGTTGTTGTTGTTCTGCTGCTGCTGCTGCCTGCTGCTGCCTGGTAGTAAAAGTAGCAGTGCAGCACCTCTTCTTCCCTTACGCGCTCCCCCTTGCATCGGCCGGGGTCAGCGAATTATTATTATTCTTTCCTGGCAGCTGTGTCATAAACTCTTTTTCCCTTACGCACTCCCCCTTGCGTCTGCCGGGGTCGGCGGATATTATCATATATTATCATGCTCCCCTCAGTGACGTCAGGGAAAATTGTGCCCAACACAGGCTTGAATGTAGATTGAAGGCTGCAGGCTTTTGGCTGGAAGATTGCTTGACTACCTGGGCCCAAGACAGGAGCCTTGCACAATTTGCCGCATCACTACTATGCGGGCTTCACCCATTTCTGGCAACTGGGAACTGGGATCGAAATTTCAAAAGCTTTGTAAGGACTCAAAGTTCCAAGAGCTTAGGTTCAAAGTGTCACTGACTCACTGACGTTTTGCGGTGCTGATGGTGCAACAAGATGCAAGATCATAGGAAAAGGATAGAATATAGCGTAAGGTCGTAAGGTGAACTAGGAAGAGAAATGCCAATGGCACGCCAGATGGATCGCAGCTACAGCTACTGGCTACAGCTGCCGCAGATTATTGTATGGTGCATCCCCAAAGAGCTGACGTCCAAGGTTCGAGAAGATGGCGGCGGAAGCGGGCCTGGAAGCTGCAACTCGGCGCTGAAACAGGCCAACATGATACAAAGTGAATCAACGTGATTGATACAAAATGATTCACTGGTTGCAGAACAATCTCAACTGGCTGGCGACTTCAATTCCAAGCCGGTCCACAATTTCTGCACCTTACCGGACTTAGGGCATGACAGGAGTAGCAGGGCAAGAGTCATCCCGAACTTCCTGTTCGTCACAGGGCAGAACAAAGCAATGCTACTATGCAAGATGCTAATCCTTAGATTTTCTGAGGGTGAATTGCTCAGCTTGGGCGGCTTGGGGCTCTATTGCCCTTTGAAACTCTTTGGATCTCCGGCAATTTGACATAGCTACGAAGAACGACAATGTTTAAAAGTTTACTGTAAATAATCTATAAATTTTCCTTGCTATGTAACATTTACCAGCGGGTAGATTTTACCAAGCACCCTTTTCAGGCTCTCGAACTCCAGGGTGTGAAGTATACAGAGCTTCACATATTTTGCACTGCCTAATCCGGCTGTGGCTCATGCCAGCTCTGCAGCCAATCACCTGAGGCATGGGGATACCATTTCGAAACCATGGGAAAACGTATCCAGCGGTCCTTGCAGTCCGAGGAGTGTTTGATCCTTGGTTGATTAAAGGGCTGCTGGGCCGACCACGACCAATTTTGAAACAGTTGGGGCCCAGCTGGTGGTGACCAACAAAGCACAGAGCAGGTGATGACCTTGCCGTTTGATATCCGTTTGATTCTGAGGAGTGGGCTTTTTGGTGGATCCTCAGCAGCTGCATGGAGATATCATGCCACGTGGCACAACAGCTTCTTGATTCTTCTTGTATTTGTTCTTCGTTTCTTATTTGGCTGTTTGGCTTTGTTTTCCTTTTTTTCTGCACTGTTTAATTCTTCTTCTTGCAATTGTGGTTGTTGTGGTTGTGATTGTTACCGTTGTTGTGTTGTAATTGTTCCGGTTGTTGCTGTGGTTGCTTTCGTTTTGCTTTTGGTCGGGTTGTGCTGCCGTCTTTCATGCTTCCAGCACCAACTTGAGCTTTCAGCACTTTCAGCGCTTTCAGCAGGCTGCATCGATCCGCCAGTCATCAGTGTCGTCAGTGCCAAGGCCACCGTAGATTTACCGAATATTTTGGAGCATTTGCGCTCCTGCCAGAGCAGCCCAGAAGGCACGTGAGTCAACGTGGGTCATGGGTCCATTCTGTGTCGGGGCATGTCAGGCACAGGTACGGCAGGCTTTCAGGATGACTCAGGATGCTGCAGTGCTGGAACGATGCACGGCAAGCGGCACTCGTATCAGGTGCGGTGGACCAGGCCTTTCCTTCCGGCATTCGAGCTGTGCTTATCAAAGCGGAAAAAGGTGTCGATGAAAAGCTGCTGATGAAATTTGATGACTAAAGTCACTAGAGTCTAAACCTTTACCATTGAATGAATGGCTCAAAATGGCATTGTGGATTAGTAGCTTACTGGCCTTTTGTAAGGGGTGACAGCCATAGGGCGACAGCCATGTTTAAATCCTTTCAAGAGCTGCCACTCTGCGAATGACGAGGGTAAGAGAATCCAGGGAATCAATATGAATCAATCGATTCTTTTTAGATTCTAGATTCTGACTATATTATATTAATATAATATGACCATATTAATTCTGTTAAAGCTTTCATTGATTCCTTGCGAAACTCTTCGTAGCAACTGGTTTTGGGCGCAATGTGTTTTTTTTTGCTCGAGCCTGTGATATCATCAAAAGTTTGCCAAGCACCCAGATACAATTTCAAGTTTTAAGAGCCAAAGCTATGTGTTTTCAAAGTTTTTTAGTTTGTGCTTCTGTATGTTTTCCAGCCATGGCCGTTTCATATAATATAACAATTTGATAAAACATGTATAATATAAAACATATAAAACATTATAACACAATAATATTAACATATAAATATATATATATATATAATTATAGATAAATAGACATACATACATACATACATATATATATATATATTATTCACATTCTTCATGAAACATATTTGAACATATTAAACAGGGTTGGTGAACACGCATCCCCCAGCCCTACAGCGATGCCACGCCGTTGGACCCGCCGCGTTGCGCCCGGCGCGGCGGCCCTCGTGGCGCTGCACGCGCTGTGCTTCGCAGCCTGGCCGACACACCGCAGCCGTGACGCGGCCTGGCGGAAAGGTGGAAGCTGGGCCGGTGAAATATCCATTACCATCTGGTGATTTTTAATAGGTAAACCATCTATAAATGGGCCATTTTCATCCATTTTCCATGGCTATGTTAAATAACCAGAGGGTATATATTATATAGGTATAATATCCCGTTATGTCACTATGATATCCATTAGGTATAATATCCCAATATCATGATATTTCATTATGACCTCATTATATCCCATGACACACCTTATATAGATTTATATATATAATGTTATCATAAGTTATCATAATGAAATCCATGAATGGATGATAATTAATTAGGTACAATCTCCAGCCCTTATGATCCATTATATAATGATCATGATGGGTGTTAATATAGTTTGATTCAGTTGCTCCTTGTTGGTTGAGTCGTGTCATAATTTGTCCAACACTAAGTCGCAGAAAAGTCCCAAGAAGCGTTTGAATGAGACCACAGCAGGGTTGGTAAAAGTATGCACTTCGAAACACCTGCCTTGTTCTTGTTGCAGGTTGGCCCTGATATGGTTGAGATATCTTCCCATGCTGTATGGGATACCCATTAATTCAAATCATTCCAGGTTATTCCAGGTGAACCCATAAAATGTTATTCCGTTTTAATCCATTGTGAATACAGTGCTACTCTATGTATATGCAAGCATCCATACAATAACCCCGGGCATTTCATTTTAGCTTGGCTTGCACCTTAACACTGCCAATGCATTGCCGGCCCAGAAAACGACAAGAGTAAAAAAACAATAACAAGCTTATACATGTACATGTTCATGAAGCCTGAAGATGGCGACCTGCACAGGCCTCCAAACCGATAGCTAAGCGATAACAAAAACGATAACGACATATTAAAAAAACTCGAGCGTTTGGGCAGATACCCACCTGACCGGCTTGAGCATTTCAGCTTTTGACCTGTATTTTTGATAGATAGCGACGGAACATGAAAGGAAATGAATGCAACATGAAAGGAACATGAGAGGAGATGAATGCAAAATGAAAGGCGATGGCGATGAAAGGAAATGAAAACAAAAGATGACATTTGTTGACTCTCGACCAAGGATGCTCTCACCCACAGAAAGCTGGAAAATTCAGATTTATTGTCTACAGGGAGTTCACCACCTGGGTCATTTAAAAAGATATCGGGTTTTTATAAAATTCCCTTGTGTAGCATGTGTTTGCCATCGTGTGTCCGTTGTTATTTTTGTGGGTTGTTTACCATTTAGGCATGGCTCAGAAAATTTACCCCAAAAAATGGATCGGTTGATCTATGCACCCACACATGCACAATGATATACATATGCTGGTGCGTATGCATGTATCTATATCTATCTATCAATCTATCCATCCATCCATCCATCTATCCAACTATCCATCTGTCCATCTATCTATCTATAGATATGTGTGTGTAAGTATAATTATATGCATATAGAGTGGATATATGACAAATAATACTACATTATATTTTTTAAAAAAAATATACATATGCATATATATTAGTATATGTAGCACAAAAAATGTTGATTTTGCGGACCCATTGGTGCCCCATATTTGCGCTGGAGGTTTCTAGGTCCTCGGTCATGCTTTGCTGCACCCTGAGGCGTCTCAGATCTCGCAACTTCGTGCTGTCGCTGGTCTTCAGGTGGCTGATGCTGCCAATGACCGGGGATGACTATGGAAAGTCACCATCAATAGGTAAATCAACTAATATCAACTATAAATGGGCCATTTTCAATAGCTATGTTGAATTCCCGGAGGGTATGATTTATGATTTTTTTACAAAGAAATTACTTTACTTCGTGTGATCCCCACCATGACATTTATACATGTTCTTACTGGCACATCTTCTGGAATTCTATCTGACATATCTTCTGACATTCTGTTTGGCATTCTATCTGGCATATCTTCTGGCATTCTATCTGGCAAATCTTCTGGCATTCTATCTGGCATATCTTCTGGATTCTATCTGACATATCTTCTGGCATTCTATCTGGCATTCTATCTGGCATATCTTCTGGCATATATTCTGACATATCTTCTGGCATTCTATCTGGCATTCTATCTGGCATTCTATCTGGCATATCTTCTGGAATATCTTCTGGCATATCTATCTGGCATATCTTCTGGCATATTTTCTGGCATTCTACCTGGCAAATCTTCTGGCACTCTATCTGACATTTTATCTTCCTACATGAGGTCCGGCAGGGAACACTTGGCGTGGATCCTCGCGGTTGAGGTCCGGCAGGGAACACTGGGCGTGGATGGTCGTGGTTGAGGTCCGGCAGGGAACACTGGGCGGGGATGGTCGTGGTTGAGGTCCGGCAGGGAACACTGGGCGTGGATGGTCGTGGTTGAGGTCCGGCAGGGAACACTGTGCGTCGACGGTCGTGGTTGAGGTCCGACAGAGAACACTGTGCGTCGAGGGTCGCAGTTGAGCAGGAGGACGAGGAGGACGAGGAGGACGAGGAGGAGGAGGAGGAGGACGAGGACGAGGAGGAGGAGGACGAGGAGGAAGCAACTGACATAAAATCTAACAACCCTCACCTGGCAGGTGGGGAAAAACACGCAAGAAGACATTACTGATCACACAACCTCCTCCTGCTGAATTCTTCTATGATGATGTCCATCCGGCCTCTGGCCCGCGATCGAGTAGATGAGGGCTCAAATGCTCCAACCAATGTTCCGATGTCACATATCCACCATGCCACCATAGCTGTGATACACAACAGAAACCCTATGTGATGTTGACTCTCTCAAGCATCAATCCAGCATGAGATCACTTCAAGTAATTTGTAGTAACTTGCTGTAAGATGTTGCCTGTCTCAAGCGTCTTTGCAAACAGCTCCAAAGGTACAGAAATGCAAATGTCTCTGTCCACCCCAGTGACTCTGTCATCTGTTCCAACTGATTGCTTCAAATTTTGCCACCTGCAAAGTAAGAAGTGGCATTGCCCCGGGCACTCTACCACACACGCGCGAGTTTGCAAATAATATATAACATATTTGTCTGACATTCTTTCTAACTTTCTTCTGCACATTCTTTGTCCCATATCTTCCTACATGAGGTCCGGCAGGGAACACTTGGCATGGATCCTCGCGGTTGAGGTCCGGCAGGGAACACTGGGCGTGGATGGTCGTGGTTCAGGTCCGGCAGGGAACACTGGGCCCGGATACTCGCGGTTGAGGTCCGGCAGGGAACACTGGGCGTGGATGGTCGTGGTTGAGGTCCGGCAGGGAACACTGGGCGTGGATGGTCGTGGTTGAGGTCCGGCAGGGAACACTGGGCCCGGATACTCGCGGTTGAGGTCCGGCAGGGAACACTGGGCGTGGATGGTCGTGGTTGAGGTCCGGCAGGGCACACTGGGCGTGGATGGTCGTGGTTGAAGTCCGGCAGGGAGCAGGAGGAGAGGAGACGAGGAGAGGAGACGAGGAGAGGAGAGGAGAAGAGAGGAGAGGAGGAGGAGGAGGACGAGGAGGAGGACGAGGAGGAAGCAACTGACATAAAATCTAACAACCCTCACCTGGCAGGTGGGGAATAATGTATCAGCACCTACTGGAAACTAAAATACTCTAACATGGCATTGTCTCGCAGGATGCAAGGAATAATCTAGAGTCTCTAGAGCCATCTATTGTTCAATGATCATTTACTGTACTGCTTGCTCCTCTTGACACTTGACCCTTCAAATGTTCAATGGAACCCTTGCATACCCTTGCCACTGGCAGGAGATAGTCCAGCCAGTCACCGATTTTGCGGGAAATGGTCACTGGTCGGGAGCTGGGCAGGATGGCGAAGTCACCACTTTATATCGCATGCTTTCCATATATAGATATAGAGGTGGATAGACGTGAATTATGTCATTTCCCTTGGCAAGATTCCAAGAATTGGTGGGAAACCCTAACATTTGGGTGTTGAAGCTATGGTTGCAGGTTTTGTTCAACAAGACCAATCTGTTAAAGGCGAAAAAAAACAAATAAAGCCCAAAGACGCCAAACAACACCCAGAAAGGATCCAAATAGATCCAAATAGCCAAACCAAAGAACCTCCCAAACAAATTCCCCAAAAGGACCAATCAACACAATCATCCCTGGGTGTCAAGGCACTGCCTTCGTCCTGCCAGACACTGTGCTGCCCAACGCGGCACCTCCCGAGACGCGGCGCTTCGACGTGCCCGGATTCAGCCCTGGTGACATGGCAGGGAAACAATGAACTGGAAATACCGGGGAAGGATATGAAACTATCGTAATATGTTGGAACACTATTACTAGTGGACAAAAGACTTTAAGTGCTCATGATTCGAAATTGGCACTATGGATCGCTATTGATCATGTTTCGTAAGTGTTGTTTATGCTGACGTCGTCCAATACGGCCCCGGGGAATTTGCTAGTTTTTAACAAACATGGGTTGGGGTGGGGTAGGATGTTAACGTTCATGGTACGCTGATGATGATGTTGTTACGCTGCCCGTTGGGGTTGGGGTGGGGTGGGGTGGGATGTTAACGTTCATGGTACGCTGATGATGTTACGCTGCCCGTTGGGGTTGGGGTGGGGTGGGGTGGGATGTTAACGTTCATGGTACGCTGATGATGTTACGCTGCCCGTTGGGGTTGGGGTGGGGTGGGGGGGGATGTTAACGTTCATGGTACGCTGATGATGTTACGCTGCCCGTTGGGGTTGGGGTGGGGTGGGGGTGGGATGAATATGTATATAGATATATATATATATATGTGTGTGTGTGTGTGTAAACGGCTATCCATTCAAGCCGAAGTTATTCATTTGTCGTCATTCACATGTCGTATTGAGCTTCGATCTTGGAGGCAGTAGCATCTCCCGGATTTCATTTATGTGTGTCAGTTTGGCGAGATTCAGTTTGCGGTAATTAATTTTGCAAGAATTCATTTCTGCGAGCTTTCAGTTTGCGAGATACGAATTTTGATAAATTACGAACCAGTAGCAGGGGGCCAGCGCATGGCATCACGACGCTGGCCAACGAAGCTAGTGATGTCATGGGAAGCAGTTGGAGACGTCCAACTGTGTACCTGCAAAGAAGTTTGAAACTTTTGACAAGCTGGCATCCTTGGTATGTTTTGAGAGTCCTTTGAACTGCAATGTGTATCATGTTGGCAAGTTCACCCTGTCAGCACGTGTGACGTCCGATCTCGTAAGGCCACTTAGGTTCATCAAGGCGTATGCATCTTCATCACCATATCGAATCTCATCGCGTTCCTTACGGAACCATATCTCAGTGTGTGCATGCCTGTTTGTGTCAGGTTACACACACATATATATATATGGATATATAAATATATTGTATATATACTTGCATATATGTATATAAGAATCAGTGTACATGTCCAAGTATGCAAGGTATGTGTCTATGTCTGGTCTATCATGTATGCAACACGATCCTAACATATTGCTGGCTTCCAAGCGTTTTTTTTCGCTGATTTGCACATGGACTTGTAAAACCCATTGGAAATAGCACAAAATGGACACAAAGTGCTGTAAAACGCAAGGCACTTGAACATGGCGCAAAATCCATGGTGACAGAAAGTGCCATAAGGGTTATCGAAATAGCAAGATGCTTGTTTTCAAAACAAACAAAAACAACGGGACCGCAATGGACGACGTTACCTTGTTTATTGATGAAGACTGAAGCCGTGCATGTTTTAAGTTGCGGCTTGGGGGTGCTGATGCCTTTGCAATTTACCGAACTAGTTCACATATTTGTGGAAGTCTTGATGTTTCAAATACTTTTGCGTGACAACTCGTGCAATGATCAATTGCAATAAAAGAACAATATATTTTCAAGCGCGGTCGGCGGTCGTATTGCCACTGCGCATGATACCAACAACATACCAGCAACCATAGCAATATAGAAGCAAAAAACACGCAAAACGCTCACAGGATAGCACTTCCAAAGTATATAATTTGTCTCCAGCCATTCTGTGTTCGTTATGATGTCTATGCCAGCGGACCGAAAACCGTGCTCATAAAATGCACGTTTTTGCTAGCGTGTGTTCGGAGGTCATGAATGGGTGGGGCGGGGGGGCATGTTAACGTTTCTTGTACTTCTTCCGCTACATGTTGATACGCTGCACCAATGTCTGGTAGTGTTGCATCTTTGTATACATTGTCGAACTGGTCCGCAGTGCTTGAAGGTGGACACATGGGTTGCTAGTGCGTGTGTTCGGAGGTCATGAAGGGGTGGGGTGGGGTTCAAAGATCTTCAAAGAGCAAAGATTTTTTCCTCTATGTGAAGGCCTGGCAGTGGAGATATGTGAATCTGCATGCCCATCTCCAGCAAAAAACAATTTCAACGCTGAAGCGCCTGCTCTGAAAAGAAAGAAAAAACCTGTCAACATGTTCCAATGAAATGAATCCAAAACCCACACGAAACGCAAATTTTGCCAAATTATCGCGCGAGAATTTGGCACAATTCGGCTTGCAGAAATGTCTTTTTCACTATGGCGAAAATGCGATTTTTTAGAAAAACATTGTTTCTACGAGCACGGTTCCTGGTCCGCCGGGATGTTTATGTATAATTACAGCTGTGACCTTCTTCCGCGGGTGCCAATACCTAGGCTTTGTGGTAGATGGTGTCATCAGCAAGGAAGCAGCTTGGTAGCACGCACGGAGGAACTGGGTAGTTTTCGCCCAGACAGTACAGCATGCAGAAGCTGTAGATGTCCTTCTATTGATTGTTCAAATATGTTCAAATATATTTGAAACACTTGAACCCTGAAACGCTGGGAAGGCAAGGCCTTTGTATGAGAAACGCTTTAGGTATTCAGCTCATTTGCGGCCAGTAACATCATGTAGAGAGTTGCGGTGTTGGGCGGCGGAGAGATTTGTAATTTACAATATTGATCAATATTGCTGTTCAATGTCCTGTTGCGTTGGGAAGCAAATGAGAGATGATCAAAGCAACTTGCCCTCCCCAGAGAGTGAGATAGACCCGGAAACTAGCAAGATTTAAGTGGAAGCATGTGCACACTGTGGACGCTAATTCTCCAACCCCTATTTGGCAGGGTCTATGTTAATTGACTGGAGGGTATGTTATCTTCGGCTGCATGTTGGCCAGAACATGGCCACCCAAGGACTGCGAGAAGGTGGTGCAAATCTCCGAAGCCATCGGCTTCCGGACACGTTGGAGTCAGGCCTTCCAACGTTGCGTTTGTGTCGGGGTGGATTTAGATTGGAAAATGCGAGAGGTGTGGAGACTTGTATATCCGAAAAGCCAGTCATCTTCACAGATCTATATGCAATAAACTAGTATTTTATGTTCCTGCACATGTTTGCAAAGAGCCACGTGAATTTGCATGGTCTTGATCATGTCAACCTTGCTCCACCTGCTTTGGTTCAAAAAAAATCCACATCTTGACGAGGTGGGTGCTGTGACCCTCTTTATGCCCGAGGATTTCTCAAACCGGATCTTTGAACGACTGATGCTTTGTTTGAACCTTGAGAATGGTTGCGCCTGGTAGCAAAAGTATTTTGCTTTCGGGGTGCCTTGGTAGGTACCACCAGGCCAGTGCCACAGATCGATCTCTGTTGAACCTCCAATCTTTGGGCGATATATGGCGATATCCAAGCTTGGCGACGGAAATGTTGTCCTCAGGAAGCCTGTTGTCCTCAGGAAGCCTTTCCTTCCGGATCACTTCGGCGGTAGACCCATCGGCATCCATCGACGTGCCTTGGCGGAAGATTTTGGGCACTGGGCTTAGGACCTCTCTCTTCCTGCGGTCCTTGCTGTACTGTTTCGTGATTGGCATACTCAGCAACCATTTCGAAATGACATTGACACCGCAGTAGCAGCAAAAATCTGGAATATCTTGGATGTTTTGCAAAAGCAATTTGCATTGCAAGTATTTACCGTAGTTGTGGGTGCTGGACTGAGGCTGGGCTGTGCTGAAGTACCAGAAGGGGCCACCCGGCATGCCAGCGACAGGGGTGGTATAGGCCACGGAAACCAGGGAATCCCCAACATTGCCTAAGATCCGTAGAACCTGGTGACACAAAACAATATTTGGAATCTTTGATGGGGTTCAGATTGCAGTTTTCCCGGCCACAAATTTTGCGAATCGATCAAACATGTTAGTAGTGCCCTTGCTGAGAAGTAGGCAGCACATGGCCAAAGAATCAATATGAGCGAGGTCCGTCCATCCCAAATGACAATGGATTCATCTACATTCTGTATCACATGGTCTTGCCCCAGACCCTGACCCTCAGTGATCTCTTGGGCGGCACCAGCAGAGGCAATACCTCAATCCCCACATTGATGGCCACACGCCTGGTACAGTGCTCGCAGGCCCGAAGGATTTGACAGTTGACCATGCTGAAGTTCTCATACAGAGACGCAACAAAAACCAATACAAAATCCAGCAGGAAACGGTAAACGTCTATGCCATCTCCTGGATCTTCTTGGTTCAAGTTCCAGTGCATATGTGGGCGTTATGCTGTGTGCCCTGCGGCGCATTAGTCTTGCAACCTTCAAATTACTTCAAAGATCTTCAAAAGGTTTTTGCTTGGGTTGGAACCCTCCTACAATAATTCTACAAGTACATCTCAATCAAATCTGATTCTTGCAGGAAATGAGCTGACCTGTCCCTGCCACGACCGCCCTCAGGCGATGGGTTGCAGAAGGATGCCGGCACTCGCTCGTCTCCTGGCTGCAAGGTCACCCCATCCCAGTTTCCTGCAGCAAAAACCAGCGGATACCCATGGATACCCAAAGGCCCCAGACTTACTTTTTTCATTTTTTTTCCGGGTGAACATGATCACCCATGAGATTTTGGTATCTCAATTTCAATCATGAGAAACCCATGCCATATATGCCATATATATCCATATTATATATTAGCTAAAATTTAGCGTAATGGAAAGTAGTATTATTCGAGACATCTTTATTTTTGAAAATTGAGCTGGGGCTTGGAAAACGATAATGCACTCTTCAAAAATTGATGACTTCGAGCTATATAGTAAATATTTACCGTGGCCCACATATCCCCCTGGCGAAGGGGCACAGTATGGGTGTGTCAACAGTGGCCAGGTATATGACGTGCCTCTTTTGGCTAAATGATGAGGTCGAAGGCGGAGAGACAGTGCCCTGGACGCAGAATCACGTTTGCACTAGTGTCTGTAGAAAATGCAGGAAAAAGAACATAAAACACAGTGTTTGGAGGTGCCTTGAAAGTTCGTTCAACCCACAGACTGTTTAGATTTTGGATGGGATTGGATGGGTGTGAATGTTGTAAGCCACACAGTATGCCCATTCATTTGTGGATTCAATTCCATATTTGGGTGCCTTTGTATGTGGCTGTCCTCACTCAAACCAACAATAAGACAGCAAGTGCAACCATGGCTTGGAAGCAGGGAGGTGCGACGGATCCATCATATCCATCCATCTTCAAAATCTTTACTGCTGAGTGGTGGTGCGTTGAGCCATTTGCCCACTGCAGTGACCAGCGCCTAGGGCCCGATTCAGACATGCCCTCGCCTGCAAAGGTCTTCACCTATCCACAAGGTGGCATTTGGGTGGCCATCCCACCAAAGCCTCTTGGACGAAATGCTGATTGCAGCATGCTTTTGCATGCCTTTGCTGGAGCCATGTGTGGGAAAATATTCGATGTGTGACACTGATACTGTTTGATACTGGCATATACTTGTTAACTTGCGGAATGCCAAAGACGAGTAGAAACACCAGATTCATCCAGATTCAAATACGTTCAAATTCTGGCTATGACGTTAGAGCTGTACCCAGTTCCGCCGCTGCCACACGACCCCGGGATCCGCTGAGGAGGGGTGGAGCCCTGCTGTTTTATCATGGCCAGAACGCCATCAACAACCCCATGCATTATGGCGGGGATGTCAAGTCCGGGGTCAAGTACTTGGTTCCTTGGCATTCCCTGGCTGAAACGGCTGAAACTTCGCTGCCATGACAAAAGTTCATGAAAGTTGCACTGATTTGGGTCAGCCCTTCCCTGGCTTCGCCCGAGGTGCGCTCAGACATCATTTACAAAGCGTGAAAGCCACCCGTGTTTCACTCGACGCTCCGAGCGTCTCGAGAGAGAGAGAGGAGAGAAAGACAAAAAATGAATAAAAATGATCCGTACCGTACGGCCGTGCGGCTGCGGCTTGGCTGACCCTGATATGTATCCCAGAAAACCTTGCGGGATGAATATGTAGAGAGAAGCAACCAAGAACCGACCACTGGAGTTTGTTCCTTTGGCAGAAACACCGGGGTTATGTGGGGTTGCTTTGTTATGAGGTTTGATTCTTTGATGCTGACTGCTTCCTGTAGGGAGCCCTGCTCGCCAGGTTTCGTCAGCGGCAGCCCCAACAACTTTTCCGACGCTCGACTGAATTCAGGGTCGTGCTACTTGACCAGCTCTTTAGCAAAGCTCAATCACGCAGGCACAGGTGATCGGGTGGGTACATTGTTTGGGGATGTTTGGTGGGAATTGCTGTATATATAATATAGTCTTGAGATGTCTGGAGACTGGGTCCAAAATAAATGGTTACCAGAAATACTGGCTCCATTTGTTCGCCTTGACAGAATCACAATGCTGCTGTAATCTTGGATGGTCTGGTGCACCGATACTTTGTCACAGGGGATTTCATGATTCATAAACAATCATAAAGAATCATAGATATTCACAATGCGTATACATGTATCTGTATACTGTTATGTTTGTGTTCTTTGTCGGATGCATCTCCAAGACAGACTTTTGAGGACCGCTTCGCGGTGGGCCACAAGAAAACCAGGTGCCAGCTGCAGTCATATCAAGTGGCTGCACACAGAGAACCTCCAACCTCTATAGAACATTGCTCGAACTTGAAGATTGTAGAGGGAAGTATAGCTTAGATGGGCCGAAGAATTTCTCCATTTTTCTCGAATATTCACAGAACATGCAGGCAGAAAGATTCTTAATTTTCAGCTTCAAATGTACAGTTATGAAGGGTAGTTTGGACGCGATTCTCCTGCCTGTTCTAGAGACTCGGAAGACTGTCCATAGTTCACACTCCATGATTTGCCGCTAGGTTCTCCAGCACGTGCCGGATACTGAGTTGATTGAATGACAGTGGCAGTGGATATGTTTGCCTTGTTTGGCTTGATGAATGTGGGTAATTAAAACAATAAAATAATAAACTATCTCCCAAATCCATACACCGGTGTGAAAGTATGTGGCGCAGAAAACACTTTCTGCGGGCACTTAATAGATGGCGCGGACACCGGTATTTGGAACAAACGAAATCTGAGAAAAAAACAACATCTGCCCAAGTGAAGGTAGATGGCGCCGCACAGTGCGGCGCCATCTACCTATGCCAGATTCTATCCAAATGTAAATGATGTGGCTGAAATTTAATGAAATTTGTGGAGTAGATTCTGCGCCATGTTTTCCTTCCTTTTCCCCCTGCGGTCTGTCGATGCAGTAAAGTACGGTTCGAGAACGTGGTGCTGTAATATACCGTGCGCACCTGAGCCTACTTTCCCATGCAACACAGGCGAATAAATATTTGATCTTCGGTCAAACATGTTGAATCTGTGCGTTTTCGCAACCGGGTACGTGCAGTTTGGTCATGTTTACCCTTATTGTCAAAGCTGGCGCAGCTCCAAGCACATAGGTGGTTCTTGTGGCCCAGTTGCGCCATCTACTGTGCATTCGATTTGGTGGTACACGTACATGATTTTTGTGAGAGAGAGAGAGTGCTCACATGAATACACCAATGACATGTGAGGTGCGCCATCTATGTGGCTGCAATATGGGGAGGTTCCGCGTGTGCTTCTGGAGTTGCGCCATCTTTGGCAGTGGCAAGCATGACCAAACTGCACACACCCCGGTCGCGAAAACTCCACAGACTCAACATGTTCGCCGAATAATACTATATAAATTATATAAATATGTATTCGCCGTTTTGCGTGGGAAAAAGATGGCTTAGGTGCGCACGCTATAATAATGCGAGTTGCGCCATGTATGTTGGCCCCCCCGGGGGGCAAAGTACATGGCGCAACTACTGTTTTCGGCGCCTGGTACTTTCACCCCGGAATAAATAGGTGGTAATTTTTGTTTCATCCACATTACTCTTGATTGAGCCCAATGAGATGAGGTGAAGCAGATGTCACCAGCACCACGGCCCTTGACTCAACGGAGGGTTGGCCATGGTTGGCCCTTGTACCTTCACAGAGTGCTGACCCATAAAGATATGTTCAAAAGAAAACATCCTTGCCTTGCTCCTTTGGATTTATAATCCATTACCATTCTCTGAATGGGATGCAGCAGAGATGCAATTTTTACCATTGGATCAGAATTGTACTGGTATCACTCTCATTGTTATCATGTTCCTTTTTATTTTCCTGGCCATTGCCATGAATTATCGCCCTCCATTCTGTGTTCAAAAATAATTATAGCTGGAAAATCGTCCATAATTTAAGATCTCCAGACAGGCCAAAGCACCGGACCAATTCGATGGGACCACGCCGCAACTCGAGACCTTGAAATTAATTTGAAAAAAAGAGGCGAAAATTACTATATCTCACAAATAATCTATATATATATTATAATTACAAAAAATAAAATTACTTTACTTCGAGTGATCCCCACCATGACATTTATACGTTTTAATATTGACATATCTTCCACCACAAGCATTGCTTCTACCAAGTGTGGCGACGTATTCCCCAGCTCCACAGGAACATCCGCGCAAGCCATCACAAAGTCTCTGTCTAAGTCTATTCGGAAATGTTCTGAAGGTCACATATCTGTCTGCAGCGAAATAGGGCCAAAGAAGCGGTAGCAATACTGGCACAACCGCAGCAGCCCCTGGATCTTGGAACAGTTAAAACAAATCAAGTGGGCACCACTGTAAATAAACATAGTTAACATCAAACTATTTGTTTTATTAGGTTTCTGTACAGTGTTTGAGCAGGCGTGCATGATGTTGATGTTATAAGTTTGTATTGGTTAGCATAATATGTTCAAAGCATCTGATACACATAGTCAACTCAACTTCATGAGAAGATGAGATGCAGAATTCATCGAGTACAAAAGCAAGGTTGATCAGTAGCTGCAGAGCCAAACCGAAATAAAACCATCTTGGCATACACACACCCTGCAAAAGACAGACAGAAAAGCAAGCAGAGACCTGATATCTAACTGCACAACAAATCCTTACAGTACATTCTCTGCAACTGCTCAGCATGGGAAAGATTCACGTATTTTTTCGCAATTACCATCTGCAGGCCGACCTAGACAAAACTAGTAAGGCCACAACAAGCGCAGGATTACTGTCCTACCTTCTGGCATTCTATCTGGCATATCTTCTGGCATTTTATCTGGTATATTTTCTGACATTCTATCTGATATATCTTCTGGCATTCTATTTGGCATATCTTATAGTATTTTATGTGGTATATCTTCTGGCATTCCATCTGACATTCTATCTGGCATATTTTCTGGCATTCTATCTGCCCGTTGAGGTACAGCAGTGCACACTGAATTGGGAAGGGCCCCGGTTGAGGTCTAGCGGTGCACACTGAGCTGGGCAAATCCCAGGTTGAGGTCCAGCGGTGTACATTGGGCTGGGCAGGTCCTAGGTTGAGGTCCATCGGTGTACACTGAGCTGAGACGGTCCCTGGTTGAGGTCCAGCGGTGCACACTGAGCTGGCAAGGTCCCAGGTTGAGGTCCAGCGGTGCACACTGAGCTGGGAAGGTCCCAGGTTGAGGTCCAGCAGTGCTCACTGAGCTGGGCAGGTCCCAGGTTGAGGTCCCTCTGCACACTGAGCTGGGAAGTTGGCAAAGAGCTTGGCGAAGAGAGTCGGCAAAGAGTTTGGCGAAGAGTTGAGTTGGCAAGGCGGAAATGGAGGGGGAAATTATTGCAGATATGGAAAAATTAGAGGAGGAGGAGGAGGAAAATAATTCTGATAAAATCTAACAATTTTTACCTGATAAATGGAAAATAAATTTTGGAATGATTAATATATTTTTCATTTTATATAATATTTCCTATTCTAATTATTTCCTTAATTAATATAAAATAAAAAAATATATAAATAAAATTATATTTATATTTAATATATTTATTTAAATAAAAATATAGATTTTTCTAAATTAATATATAAATAAATATATAAATAAATATATTATATTTAAAATATATTTAGAATTAATAATAAATATTTATATTATTAAAATTTATTTAAAAAATAATTTTTAAATAATAATAATTAATATTATAATATATTATTATTTTTTTATTTGTAAAAAATAATTAATTAAATTAATTTGTATAATTAAATAAATAAATATATATATATATATTCGCATTAATATTTTAGTTAAAATTTGAAAGCTTTGACTTAACAATTTAATATATTTTATAAATAAAATAGAATTTTAAAAATATCCCTAGGACCACCATTTAAAAAAAATAAAAATCCCACATTATTATGTGGCCTCCTCCGCCTCGCCCTCCGTCGCCTCTTCTTTATTTTTATTTATTAATTACTTACTTAATCATTTATTTATTCCCACACTTATTTACTTACTTATTCACTCCCTGGCTACCTTTCGCGTGGCAGGCGCACTACACAGAGCCTCCTGGAGGAGCTGCGGCGGGCGTGGGCACCGCTGGGCCGCGGCTGGCTTCGCGTGGCAGGCGCAGTACAGAGAGCTTCCTGGCTGTCTTTCGCGTGGCAGGCGCAGTACACAGAGCCTTCTGGAGGACCTGCGCCCACGCTGGGCCGCGGCTGGCTTCGCGTGGCAGGCGCAGTACAGAGAGCTTGCTGGCTGCCTTTCGCGTGGCGCAGTACACAGAGCCTTGTGGAGGAGTTGCGGTGCGCGTGGGCGCCGCTGTGCCGCGGCTGGCTTCGCGTGGCAGGCACAGTACAGAGAGCATCTTGGCTGCCTTTCGCGTGGCAGGCGCAATATACAGAGCCTTGTGGAGGAGCTGCGGCGCGTGTGGGCGCCGCTGGACCGCGGCTGGCTTCGTGTGGCAGGCGCAGTACAGAGAGCTTCCTGGGTGCCTTACGCGTGGCCGGGCGCGTAGACTTATTATCACCATTTACATCACAATTCCATTTATCCCACCACAATTTCTCATCATAATTTATCACAATTTATCACATACCAACTCATCACAACTCCACTTCTCACACCTTACTCATCATAACTCTACTGCTCATCACAACTCTATTTCTGACAGATCCATTTCTTTTCCCAATTCATCACAATTTATCACACCCAATTCATCACAATTCCACTTCTCACATCTTATTTCTCACAACTCCCTTATCACATCACAATTTCTTATCACAATTTATCCCATCACAATTCCACTTCTTACACTCCTTCTCACACCATACTTATCACATCAGAACTCATCACAAATCCACTTCTCACACCTGACATCACAAATCCACTTCTCACACCTCATTTCTCACACCTCCCCGAAGTTCACATTAAAATCTTACATATTTAAAAATTTGACATGTGGGGTTATCCGGTTCTTTTATTTTTTTAAGGTTGTATTATGGGTTTATATGGGGAGGTTATGAAATTATTTTATAATTATTTTTCTTTGGATACCATATAATAATATTTAAAAAAAATATTTTGAAATAATTTGTTATTTGACCTGTAAAAAAAATTATAATTTTTTGGTTGGTAATCCCTCCATTGGATTTATAGAAAGATATCAAATATATAATAATTACAAAATGACCTGTAACAAAACAAGAGATAATATATTGGATGTTGAAATTAGAAATAAAGTCCTTGGGCATGATATTTTGTAGCAAAATTATGTTGATGCCCCTGGACACTGGTTTTTTATTTTGTAGTTGGATATTTTTGATGGTGGTTATTTATTTTGTAGTAAATCAGGATAAGGCCCAAGATTTGTATTAATAAAATGAACGGGCACAAGGTCTCCCCGGATATTTCATTACGGATATATATATATTATAAATATATTTATAATTTATAAAAAAATCATTTGA
>CAMXCT020003968.1:197777-350277 GCA_947184155.2 Cladocopium goreaui
CTACCTTACCTTATGCATTCCCAAATTTATAGAGCTCAAAGGCTCCAAGTATTCACTATCAACCTCTTCCATTTTATAGATTGGTAAAAAAGGCTTAAAAGATTTTAAAAGTCGCTCTGTTTTATTTTATTTTATTTTGTTTCCATTTTATTCTGCCAATATTTCTCTATAGAATTAAAAAACATAATATATACCCAACGAGAACATATCCCACTATAGAATCGCAGTCCCTAAGACTCTCTGCTGACTAGTACTCAGTGTTGTATTCAACATGAAATCTCTATAGAATCAGAGACCCCAAGGTCCTCTATAAAATTGAAAGCGTTGACACTGGGTAGGTACCCCTAAACAAACCAGGGGGTCAAAACGCACCATTTTCCAGGACCTAACGTTCCTGATTCTGTAGAGGAAATTCCAAGGGGGATTTCCGAATAATGAATAATTATAATTTAACATAAATTATATTATAAATAGATAATTAAATATTTATTACAACAATAATAATATAAAATATATTGGTAGAAATTTGAGTTTTGCCACAATTCAGTCGCTTTTTTGTCTTGATATTGCACGCTCCCTCATTTGTGCTTTTCATTTGAGATTTATTTAGATTAATATAGATTAATTATATAATATATTTTGGTTGTTATATTTGATTGGCAGTTCCAGTGCGACTGTTTGTCGAAAGGAATAATTCTAAAGAGGATTAAAAAGGTCGATGTTCAACCCGATGGTCAAGAAGCAAACGATTACTTCTCTAAAAGGCACATCGTGTACCGGTTCAACGAAAATAGCAGCGTTCCAAACCTTCACCCTGGGCAAAACACAATTTAGTGAATGGGAATGAATCAAATCTGATCAAAAAAAACATAGCCGCAAAATCAACATGTTGTTTGGCATAGGCAATCTCCAATGCATCTGGTACATGGGAAGTATTTCCTCCAGGTATAAAGGTTGAACACTGCTCAAGTGCAGTCTTGCACACATTGACTCCCACCTGTGCGCTCCCCTGGGGGCCCACAGGTGGATTAGAAAAAGCGAAACTCCAAGCTGAGAGTTCCTGCATCGCCACCAATGTGGACGAAAATTCCGCTTTGGAGCAAGTGAGCAAAGGCACCAAGCTCTAAAATGCTTGAAAAAATCAATCACAATGTACAGCTGTCTGTGCCGGGCCCAGACTTGCTCCTATAATGTTAGTTGATGTCCATTCGTTCCTAGTTCTACTTTAGCCAGCTGGGCTATACCTTCGGCTTGTGACGTGTGGATGAGGCTCAATCTCCACAGATGCAGAAAAAATCATAATCCCAAATCATCGAAATGGGATTCCATGCTCGGCCGCAATCTGAATTCCCTAAGATCAAACTTATGAAGACAAACACATACGACGAGTATCTTGCCCTGGGTCTTGTCTTCTCGTTTCACCTATAACACCATATCACACACACATATCACACATACTTCAAAACCACTAAATCATGTCAGATCACACAACCAAAAATCATAATATATATATATATATATAATTATATATATATATACATATATATTATATATATATGTAAAGGCTACTGACATAAATTTTGAACCGAAGCAAAATGAAAAGGTCTCCACAAGCCACGGCAGGTCAGGTACGTCTTCCCATGATCACAGGAGTGGATGGAGGTCTGGGAGTCCTGGATCCACCGGGGAACCATGGAGATCTAAGGGTATACCTTAACTGTGCCAAAACCTTGGCCTAACTCGTCCATATCAATGCCGGATACCAACAAAAACGGAGAGAGAAGTCATCTACAGCTTTCCTAGCTTAGTAATGACATGTAATGACTACTATCCCTGTTGCATTTGCATGTTTTCTCTGGGCCTAGTTCAGATTGGTCTAGCCTCCCATCGTCGGTCTGTTTTTTTCCATCCATTTCCAGATGGGACGGATAGGTGAAAAAGACATGATGGCATTACTTCAACATACCTAAAATTTCATGCTGTTATGGTATAACTTAATTCTTCTATATGGTATAGTATAAATATATTACCTATGTAATATCCTGTATATATATATATATCACATCTATAATTGGTATGATGGTTTTAAGGTGGTTTAAAGCAGCATTTGTTTCATCACTCAATTAGAACAACGTTTTTGCACCACATATATAAATATACATGATATAACAGTATGTAACAGTTATAATATGTTATAATACTTATTTACACTAGTTTTTTACAATAGTTATTTACAATAGTTATCATAATAGTGGTAAGTGACCTTCTGATCCATCACTCGATTTTATGTATCTTTGGGCAGTCCAATCGTTTCGCGTCATTGCGAGCCTGAGATCCACGTTGTCTCTGGCACAAGCCACCTTGGTCTGAAAGTTCTCCGGGGTACAATATGGGTACATGGCCTACATAGCTGTGCGACATATATCCGGCCAAATATGCCAAATCATACCATCATTAAAAAACGCCCGCCCCTCACATCAATCCAAACTTGACCTGGTGCTTCCGTGAACAAGTCACTGTTTGAATCTGCCCTAGATGCTTCCAAGAAGCCAGTTCTGTGGGAAAGTCGGGGCAGCGGAACGGACAGGGGTCCCGCTTCTCATCCAAAATCCAGTTGGAGATGCACGCCTCCTATAGCTTTCAGGGATGCGGTGGGGCCCCTGGGACAATTCGCAGGAATCATCGATCCAGTTTCTGCAGCCTCTTGACTAAAATCGGAAGGTTCTTTGACATATTCGATCTTTGTGGACTCAACATTATCAACTGATATAGCATCAACGTGGTTTTGTTACATTGCTGATTCTACTCCGCTGTCATCCACATCGATCATCCCACACGTTTCACTCCAGGCGCTGAAATGCTGCCAAATGTGCGTGGAAAATGTGGCCGCAGTCAAGCTTCACCACCTGGGCCCGGAACATTTGATTCCCTCGCGCCGATTGACAGGTCATGTTTGATCCATCTTGGTGCCCCTACACATCTGATGACTCTAACTATTCAAAAGATGGTTCTATTATATATATATAATTATATATATATAACTATATATATATAATCCTGTATAATTATATACGTATATATATATAATGTCCTATGATGTCCTACGTATGTTTTACCTGAGTCTGGAAGCCAGTGGCTTCCGGTCTCCTCAAGTTTTAGATCAGTTGGATCAATCATGAGCATCCCACTTGCGGCTCACAGCGTTGATTCAGCCAAGTCATGCCAAGACACTGTGCAAGTGGGCGTGTACTCAGCGAGGCAGAAAACGCAGATGTGCCTGGTCTGAAAGCGAAGTGAACAAGTCTAAACAAGGACGGACCAAGCTCCCAAAATTGGTTTGAAGGACGACCTTTCAAGAAGAAACAAGTGGTTTTCTGTTTGGCTTCGGACTGTAAGCGTAAGTGAAGCCCAAGGAGTTTCTCAACAGGAGTTCATTCAGAAAAGGCAACAATGTGTAGTTGAACGCTCATATCCACACCGGCTCATGTGCCGGTGTGCTCTGTTTCAGAAACCAAATTTCGATAAGTCATCATCATCATCATCATCATCATCATCATGAAACTACTCCTGCTTCAATTCAATATCTTCCTCTGGTATCTTCAGTCCAACTTCAAAGTAGGCCTTCATCGCTAGTTCTCCTTTTTCGCCCCGGAGATCTTCCACTTGGTGGTTCACCCCGGGAATTGTAGGTGGGTAAAATCACCCCAGTTGTCCCATACTCTACGTACTGTAGTTCACTGGGGTGGACCAGCCCACTTATTAACTAAGTGCCAATCAGGTTGGTAGCACTTCACCAAGACGCTCGTTTTGAATGTTGGCTTTGGACTCCTCCGGCACCGGAGCCTCTTCTGGTGGAGTCCTCCGAGGGCTGGCGGCGTAACGGCCGCACTTTTTGGGTAGACTTGGGAATGAAACACTTGGGTGATTTGGGGCACCCCATTCAATATATTCAACAAAAATACATGGCTCATGGCTCATGGCCAATATCTGAACCCCGTATCTGCACTCTCCGTCGCAAAATAAATAGACAGTCCATTGCAGTTGACTCACATTCACCGCAGGAATGATCAGGGAATCCATCTCACCACTGTCGCAGAGAGAAAAAAAAGGACCCTCCTTGGCTCAAGGTCTTGCCAATTTCTCCGTGGCAAACTCTTCAAATACCTTGGCTTCCGATTTCGCAGGCAAATCCAATATATGTATATATATATACATATTTATATTTATACTTTATACAACATAATATCCATATATGGATACACAGTATATATATATACTGTATATAAGGATATAATATCTATATGTACATATATAAGTATACATATTATAAATATATAATACTTATACAAATAGATCCTGTGTATGCAAAAAACATGCAAACATGTAAACCTGTGTGCACTTTCAAGCCACCTGATGTGGAGGGCTGCTTGCCCTGAACTCCGTTCATCCACAAGCTATACCAGGATTTTGCAGGCTCTAGCGTCCTACAAATATGCCAATCCCACTGGGAATCCTAGAGCAAATATGCTCAAGGTAGTTGTAATGGACATCACCCCAAACCCTCCAGCAATTCCAACAAATGCTCTATAAAATCTTCCACTACATACCTTAGAGTGGCAAAAAATCCACGGGAACTTCAGTAAACCATTAGTTCTCCCTTGAAATGAAACACCACTTTTCGGTCTGACCTTCAATTGGGTGAAAGGCATACCCATCCCCCTTTCTCCAAAACACTCTTTGCGGTTGTTCTTCTGCTCCTCTTGGCGAGTTGCCTAAGCATCGGCCAAAAGATTGCTCCAACCTTGTTGCAAATGCAGGTCCACAGTAGTTGCTTTATGGGTGGAATATGAGTGGAATACCTCATCTGCCCAGTTTGTTTGTTCCAACAGGCAATCATAGGCAATTCAATCTATGCGTGTGTCCAAAAAAAGGAGAGATACCCCAACCCAGCAGCAAATACAGACCAAGCTTTTCTGAATGGGTATGGATCCGGGTTGTTAGGGGCCCCCAATCCTGGAAAACATCATGAAACAACCTCTCACATGTCCAGCGAGTCAGCATGCCTGTGCAAGCATACCAAGGTACTGTGACCTTTCTTCGATACTTTCGAAATTGGCGCCAGAAAATTGCACCAATGATGACCTGCGTTCGAAACCCAAACGTGTTGCGGACTTGGGGAGGTTAGGAGCTGTCGTTTTCTTTTTTCCGTGGTGCGACTTTAAGAAGATACACACACTCAGACACACACACACACACACCCGCGCGCGCGCACGGCAATACTAATCAACAGGAGCTTGTCACGACCTTGGATTTTTGCCCTAACACTGGTAGATGCAGTCACATCATTGCAGCAAATGCACTTGGCACCAAACCATCAACACAGTGACAATGTAATTAGGCAGCTGATCCTTGCATGTGGAGGGCCTTGATGTAGATGTTTTTTTCAACAGCCAGGAAGTGTATTGTCACTGCCTTTTAGCGAAAGATTGCAAGAAATAACATGCGAAACCGCTTTCTTGATTACTGACTATCCTTTATTTACTCAGTTTTTTTTTGCTGTGCACCAACCTCAACCTGCCATCAGCCACCAGAAGCTCTATACAATTCCAATCAAATCCAAACATTGGCCACATTCAGCTGGAGAATCATCTTTCTGACACATGTTTAGTGTGGTAGGGTTGAAAATTGATTTTAGCGGAGAACTCACTTACTCTTGGCCCTTGATAACTTGATGACCCATGGATACCCATGGTGTGCCTGCCTGCAACAGATCAAAATAGAGGATGGCGAAGGCATACTTAGCAGTCAGAGGCCAGGAAACCACCAAAGCTCATTGATAGAATCATTCTTGATTTCTATGGGGTATTCAAGACTGAACCCAAACAAGAGGTTGAATATTGGTTTCCTACATTAATTATTAGTTTCCTACATTTTGATACACTTTGTAGGTCTTCCGAATCATCAATACACGGGTGAAGAGTGCCAAATGTGCATGCCTGTCATATCTGTCATGAGGTGTCAACTCACAAGAGCATGCTATGTATGCTATTGTGAAACATAAATTCAAAATTCAAAAGCTCAGTATCTTCCCAACTTGGCGATTTCAATGTACCACAGAGCATGTCTGGTGATTTTCTGAAGCTCAGCAGCATAATAGGCGAAGCCCCACGTCGACCAGTCAACTCTCACCATGACACCGTGGATACCCAGAAAGACTGCCTGAACCATGGGGACTGCGAGAAGTCAAGATATCCCGCATTGATATTGTCCAGTCCCCGATAAGGATATATCCGCTGATAGCATTGTCATCATATCCTCCATAAGGATCCATAGGATCCATACGGTCCTCCACAATATCTGCCATATGTGCATGAAATGAATCAGAAAGATTTGTGTAAATCGGCTTTGACCGAACATGCAAACTCATTAGATTCCACACAGAGGGTCACTGGTTGGGTGGTTGTGAATCGCTCTGACACTTGCTGACATCATCACAACTTATCCCATCCCCCTATATTCAGCAGCCACAGGGACCCAAATTGAATGGTCTCGTTCGGTGGGCTTTCAATATTAGGGATGGGGGATTATTGAAAATCATAGTCTTCACTGACTTGAAGAACACCCCCGAAAAAAACGCAACATTTTGCAGGACATGATCGCAGGCTGGATGGGCTGGGCAAGCCGCGCCTTCACCACCAGGAAAATGACCAGCTTCGTTTCGATCTCCTGATTTCTGGAGCATCACATGGACAAGTTTTGCCTTGCAGTTCTACAACTTCAAACTGGCATGTTCGGCAACAAGGAGGTCGTAAAATACTCACGTTTGGGGCAACATAAAAGTTTCACGACAAATGAAGTTTCTTTACCTTCCATGCTTTCAACATGCTTCAACACCGGCATGCAGCTGTGCCAAAAAATGCCTATCATCTCGGATCAAGCGTCGAAATCCGGATCTTCCACATATGTCTCAAATCTCCTCAGCAATTTGCTACGGCAGCAGTGGGCTTACGAGATCCACAAAACGCTCTCGATCAAAAAGCTACCTGAATGCTGCATCTACTGCATCTACAGTGGAGGTATTTGCATGGAGAGCGCAGGGAAAATTACAAGAAACGGATGGCCATGGCGACCATGTTCATTTCAAAGCAACTTTCATGGTTCCGAAATAGCAAGGCTTTCAATGAGAAAAGGTCTGAATGAATTCCCGGGAAGAACATGGACGAGCCTTGAACAATCTTGACACGACTAAGCCAAGCCCAATCTGCTCACGGATTTGGGTCATCTCAGGGATGTCTTCCCGTCTGCATGATTTTGATACAATTAGATTGGTTTATATTGGTTTCATATCATCCTGATATCATATCTGCAATATTATTTCAAACAGCCAAGGATGTGGAATTCCTATGTTCATCCATGTTCAACCATTGAATGCACCATCATCTTCCAGCGTATTACTTTCAACTTCCTTGGTTGTTTCAGGATGTTTCAGGTATGGTATGGTTGGGTCATGTTGGGTCTACAGCACCAAGCCAGCGAGCCAAGGTTCCAAACGACTCGTCCGAGCCAAATAGCAGTGCTTAGGGTAGCCTTGGGGAACAGCGACACCAGGCGGATCTCAGAGGGCTACAGCTCCCAGATGCTCCCAGGCTTCCCCTAAGGCCCGAGCGCAGCTCATGCCAAGTAGGTATGCGATCCCGGAACCCCGGCGTCTCATGTCTCACTCCTGAATCTGGATGCCCAGTGGAAAGTAGGTCACCAACTATCTGAGTTGCTCACCACAGTTGACATGTTCTGACCCCCCGATTAAGCTGAGGTGGCTGGCATTCCCTGACGTGATGTCATGGTAGGCTTGCTGAAAGTGCAATCATTGTTCAATCAAAAAGTTCATGACCGGATACAGTATCCAAATGTTCTGTGCTGGACACACAATGAGATTTGCAGTGAAAATCACAGGAAAGCCTTTTCAGGACAAACTAAATTGTGAGGATCAAAGTGGGGTGCCTAAAAAGACATGACCCAAATCTACAGGTCCAAACGTCGCGGAAGCATCTACAATATTTGTCGTTCGCCTTCAAGCCAACCTACAAAACCAAGGTGATATTGGCAAACAACAATTGGATTCTGACTCCACATTTCAATTTGACCAATGTTCAAACCCTGAACTGAAATGTCGTCCCTTCAAAAATGGGTTGGTCAGCAGGAATTCCGATAGTTGATTCTGAGACTCCCCAATCAATATTGGATAGCATATTATCCGAACTGATCATCAACAGGCATTTGAATATATTTGAACATACTTGAACACTGCTCAATTGTCCCCGAACAGAAGCCTTTGTCTGTTGTACTCTACTAGGCCGAGGCACACGTGAGGTACGCACGGTGCTCTGGCACACGGCCGCTTCCAGGAAACAGAAACCCGATGCATGTGCTTGGAGCCAAGTTGCATGTGAAACATCCTAGCTCAATCAGGCTTAATCAGGCTTAATCAGGCTTAATCTCTTCAAATCGAGCGTATACCCGGATACCCGAGCTTGTTGGGGAAGTACAAGGGAACTGTGTGGCAATTTGATATGATTCCTCAGCCTAAATAGTGTCTGACCCCCTAGCAATTTGAAACTATGGCTTTGTACCCTTGGCAGAACGCCACAGCCAAAAACCTGACCGAACTATGATCGAAAGACACACTGGGAATCTCTCCATACTCCTGATATGTCCTGACAAAACAATACGATACTTGGCAGTGACAGAAACATCAGAAACAATATCCACACTTCCATGCAGCGCCAAGGCGTCTTTTGTCGCTCTTTGATCGCGTCAAGCTGTGGCCACAGCTCTCATTTCTCAAGCCAGTTCTCTTCATCTATGAAACTAGGTGGATATGGATCAACATTGGGATATCAATGGACTCACAAATGTGGGACATTTCAAATTAAAAGTTTTAAACACTATCACCATACTATACTATGTATCATACATTCTTGCGGGGTCTCTAATTTTGATGCATTGGAAAAAATCATCAACATGAATACAATATAATAATATAATACAACATCCTCTAAAACACCATAATCATCCTGGATTTCCATGGATTTTCCCAGCCCCCGGAGAAACCCGAGCTGTGGCCACAGCCGCCGCGAGAAACAACGCTTGCCGCGCCCTGGCGGCGCCCTGTCGCCCGAAGCTTCCCTGGCACCACGCTACGCGCTATGTAGGCAGTATCCAGTGGATAAAAAATATGATAAAAGCACAAAGTAAACAACAAATACAGGGAATACACTGTAGATATACCAAAGAATATATACTTGAGGCCGGGGGTGGATGACGAAAGCTAGCGGGGTAGGAGAAAGAAGGAAGGGAAGAGGTGAGTTGCGGAGGGACTGTCATCATCATGTCGCGGCATTGTTCGTCCCAACGAGGATGCAACAATGATATATGATATATGATATATAACAATGATATATATGGGGGAGGGGGCAGGGGGGGGCCCTTTCGCGTGAAAAAGCACGTGATGTCCTTGGGGAGCCCCGGAATACTTGCTAAAGCAAGAAGACTCTAGCGAGCTGACGCTAGCTTTCGTGATAATGCCAATAATTGCCAAAAATGATAAAATGTAATTGATTAACGATGATGGTGATGATGATGATGATGATGATGACGAGGACGAGGACGATGACGATGACGAGGACAAGGACGAGGACGAGGACGATGATGATGATGATGATGATGATGATGATGACGATGACGAGGACGATGGCGAGGACGATGACAATGATGATGATGATGATGATGACGACGACGACGACGACGATGACGATGACGATGAAGATGACGATGATGATGGTGATGGTGATGATGATGATGATGATGATGGTGGTGGTGATGATGATGATGACGACGATGACGAGGACGATGGCGAGGACGATGACGATGACGATTATGATGATGATGATGATGATGATGACGATGACGATGACGATGACGATGACGATGATGATGATGATGATGATGGTGGTGATGGTGGTGGTGGTGGTGGTGGGGGGGTCCCCCCCTTTCGCGTGAAAAATCACGTGATGTCCTTGAGCAGCCCCCGGAATACTTGCTAAAGCAAGAAGACTCCAGCTAGCTGACGCTAGCTTTCGTGATTATATATGATATATGATGTATCTATATTTTATACAACATTGGGATCCAAACCCTCAAATGGCATGAAATAGTATGCCAGCATCCAAAAGATATGGATGGAACACGGTTGGAAATGTTGGAATCTGGTGGCTTCCAACATGGTTTGATAATGCTCCCGACCCAGTGGGGAGGTTCTCACCATCTGGAAGGATATTTACCCTCTGTGGATCTCTGTGGTAAATTACCATAGTTACACCATAATGTATCATAGTTACGGAATTCACCATCTTGAAATATCTTGAATAGATAAATAAGCTATCTGGAACTATCTGGGCCATCTTCCATAGCCCATGCTAGAGGGTATCTATCTTATCTGGGAAAACTGTGACTTCTACGAAAATCGACCGATTCTAAGAGTGAATTTGTTGTGTGAATTTCTTTTGTTTGGAAACGACATCTGGTAAGCCCATGTAAGCCCTTGTCCTCCCAAGCTTCACCGTGCAAACATGGTGTTCCCATGCGTGAAATCCACAGACTTTCTGAATTCTGAGCGAAACCAACAGTAACTATGAGTAACATTGAGTAACTGCTGAGTAACTGCTATCTCAATGAAAACGAATGAAAACAAATGAACATGATGATGAATCTGCATAGCTGAGTGCTGAAAGAATCGGGATTCACTGATTGACTTGTTTCCAAATCATGCATCGCCTCCAAACTGTGTCCCTGCAGGAACCAAATTTCCCCACAACAACTTGGCCCTCCATTGTGCACAGGAAAGCTTCCGAGTGACAAGTCTGTCCCGCTCCGCTTGGTCGTGAATTTCGGCTGCTCATGCTGCTCGCTCAGCGAAACAGCGTCGATATTTGTGCACTGACGCAGGCGGGGAGGCAGCACCGCGTGGATGACGGAAAATGCTGAAGTGCACGATATTGCAAGGTAGAAATACCAGCCCTGTTGGCTTTCTGGATCTGTCACTTGTACATGACGTGCAGCCATGAAACAAAGCAGCCCGTCCACTGAAGTCGGGGAAGTTTGGAATTTGGAGACATTGCTTACACAAGTAGTGTGCTCTCATACACAGCTTCTCAATCATTGGGATGTATCATGACATATCATGACTATATATTGCTTCCAACTCAAGTACTGCACTTCAGAAGCTTCTGTTTCCTTAACCTTCAACAAGTTGGTGGTTTGCATACTTGCTTCTCATACTTTGTGCATACATCAGCATGTGCAACATTTTATATATTGATAGATTATACAGTACATGTACGCCAGTCCATTGAGGATAATCATTCCAAGCAGGGATGGAACAAACAAACAAACAAACACGTCATCTCGCGAGATCTGTGAGATAAAGCGAAACGCTTCGCATCGGATCGCACCGACCCATTAAGGGCAGAGCTAATGCGCGCCGGGGCACTAACAATTTTCAGAACAGCTGTTGACATTAATCATTGGTCCTCCAAAATGTGATGGTTTGTACCACTTCCGTGGGCATTAAAAACAAAACATGTAGAATCAATGAACATGAAAAAATTGGCTGGCAAAACCTTCAAAATGTGGTGTCCTACTTGCAATGACCAAAATCTCTACTTCCCAGGGCCTCAAATTCTTGACCGCCAATTTTGGTGAGTCCCAAACGCTGAAGTCATCTGAAAACAGGACCACTCATCATACCTAGGTTTTTGGTCGTTTTGGAAGTTCATTGTAGCCATCAAACAATTTTCAAAAATGAAACTACTCCTCACACCAGTTGCTGGCAACCAGAATCAGGCATCAAACATGTGCTCTTCATACTACCAGTGGTCATCAATCGGGAAATCGCCAAGGTAACAAAGGATCAATATAACCAGCCCATAGCAAAAGTGATGTCACCATCCACCCTTGCTCTACTTTGCAATTTAAGTTCATTGCAGGATGTAAGGCACAAAATTGAGGATTACTTACAAAACCTTCAAAATGGTATCTGGCTAGTTTTGCTTTTGCATCCCCTATTGGTTTATTGTATTTCAAGCTTGACATTAAACAAAACAATTGTTGATATCCATGGAAATTCATAGCGACCCCGAATGATAAGGCGCCTATTCCCACAACTTTCCCATGCTATTGGGGTATCTTGAGTATGGGGGGCTTCCGGGAATGGTGGTCCATCATTGTGGGTGCCGATAAAATCCACCAATAGTATATATATATATATAGATAGATAGATACACATACATACATATTACATGTGTATATATATATATATACAAAAAACTTGGATATATCACGATGCATCACCAACCTACAGTATCAGAACTTTAGAGGTATTTAGATATGGGTGTGAAATAGTTTTAGGATTTTTTTTTTGAACAGGTTTGGGAATTTTTTTTGGATTTCTTGGCTGGTACCATTTGCCTAGTGTTTGCGACGGTTTGGAACTTGAATTTGTCATTTTGCATGGTATTTGCCACATTTGGGCATGTTCACCTTCCATTTTGCATGGGATTTACTACATGTGGGCATGTTCACCTTCCATTTTGTATGGTATTTGCCACATTTTGGCATGTTCACCTTCCATTTTGCATGGGTTTTCCTACATGTGGGCATGTTCACCTTCCATTTTGTATGGTATTTGCCACATTTTGGCATGTTCACCTTCCATTTTGCATGGGATGTTCTACATGTGAGCATGTTCACCCAAATATTTACAGATGCGGAAGCTTGGGATTAAATAAAAAGCGGGTGGGGGGGATTGAGGGAGGGCGCTAGCTATCTATCCAGCTAGCTAGCTATCTAGCTATCTAGCTATCTAGCTAGCTATCTATCTAGCAAGCTATCTATCTAGCAAGCTATCTATCTATCTAGCTATCTATCTACCTATCTAGCTAGCTATCTTGCTAACTATCTATCTACCTATCTAGCTATCTAGCTAACTATCTGTCTAGCTATCTAGCTATCTAGCTTTCTATCTATCTAGCTATCTATCTATCTATCTAGCCATCCAGCTGTCTATCCAGCTATCTAGCTATCGAGCTATCTAGCTAACTATCTAGCTAGCTATCTAGCTATCTAGCTTTCTATCTATCTAGCTATCTATCTATCTAGCCATCCAGCTGTCTATCCTGCTATCTAGCTATCGAGCTATCTATCTAGCTATCTATCTATCTAGCTAACTATCTACCTATCTATTTAGCTATCTATCTATCTATCTAGCTATCTATCTAGCTACCTCTTTATCTATCTAGCTAGCTAGCTATCTATCTAGCTATCTATCTAGCCATCTATCTATCTAGCTATCTATCTAGCCATCTATCTATCGAGGTATCTAGCTATCTATCTCTCTAGCTATCTATCCATCTAGCTGGCTATCTATCTATCTAGCTATCTATCTACCAAGCTATCTATCAGCTATCTATCTATCTATCTATCTATCTATCTATCTACTATCTATCTATCTATCTATCTATCTATCTATCTATCTATCTATCTATCTATCTATCTATCACATGTAAACCTGTCAGCTTTCCAGAGAAGGTTAGTTCGCAAAAACCAACTAATGTAACTTGGGTTTAAGTTTAAATAAAAAAAAACGGGAGGGGGGGATTGGGGGGAGGGCGCAGCGCCTCCCCCCAAAGCAGAATGCAAGCACCTCTTCTCACATGTTACGTTGCTAGTTTTCAAGAGAAGGTTGGTCATGTGATACTCAGGGATGTAAATACTCTGCAAAATGCATCTTACATGAAAATCAAGTATTTATCGCAGGCAAAGCAAAAAAAAAAGCAGAGAAGCAAAAAAGCAGAGAAGCAAAAAAACAGGAAACGCACAAAAGCAAAACAGCAGAAAGGAAAAGAAGCAGGAAAAGCAGAGAAGCAGGAAAAGCAGGAAAAGCAGAGAAGCAAAGAAACAGGAAAAACAGAAAAGCAAAAAAGCAGATTAAAGGACCGGATAACCCCACAAGTCAACTTCTCCCTAAAATGAGCTTCAATGGTTTTAGCGGGGACAGGGAAGCAAAGAAAGACAAAGGAGATGGTGAAAGATCGAGAAGGTAAAATGGTAGGTATGTATGTATGTATGTATGTATGTATGGTATGGTATGGTATGGTATGGTATGGTATGGTATGGTATGGTAATGTAATGTAATGTAATGTAATGTAATGTATGTATGTATGTATGTATTTATGTATGTATGTATGATTATGTATGTATTTATGTATGTATGTATGTATGTATGTAGGTCGGTAGGTAGGTATGTATGTATGTATGTATGTCACAGGCGCCCAATCCCGGCCCAAGGGCGCCACCCAGTACCATAAGTGCCACGCCTGCCACGCAAAACGACGGTAGCTGTCCCACGCCTGCCACGCGAAACGACGGTGGATGTGACTTTGTGCCACGCCTGCCACGTGAAACGACGGTGGATGTCAGGTTGTGCCACGCCTGCCACGCAAAGTGCCGCGGCGTCACAGGCGCCCAATCCCGGCCCAAGGGCGCCACCCAGTACCATAAGTGCCACGCCTGCCACGCAAAACGACGGTAGATGTCACTTTGTGCCACGCCTGCCACGTGAAACGACGGTGGATGTCAGGTTGTGCCACGCCTGCCACGTGAAACGACGGTGGATATCTAGCTATCTATCTCTCTAGCTATCTATCCATCTAGCTAGCTATCTAATCTATCTACCTATCTATCTATCTAAGCTATCTATCAGCTATCTATCTATCTATCTATCTATCTATCTATCTATCTATCTATCTATCTATCTATCTATCACATGTAAACCTGTCAGCTTTCCAGAGAAGGTTAGTTCGCAAAAACCAACTAATGTAACTTGGGTTTAAGTTTAAATTAAAAAAAGCGGGAGGGGGGGATTGGGGGGAGGGCGCAGCGCCTCCCCCCAAAGCAGAATGCAAGCACCTCTTCTCACATGTTACGTTGCTAGTTTTCAAGAGAAGGTTGGTCATGTGATACTCAGGGATGTAAATACTCTGCAAAATGCATCTTACATGAAAATCAAGTATTTATCGCAGGCAAAGCAAAAAAAAAAGCAGAGAAGCAAAAAAGCAGAGAAGCAAAAAAACAGGAAAAACGCAGCAAAAGCAAAAGCAGAAAGCAGAAAGGAAAGCAGGAAAAGCAGGAAAAGCAGAGAAGCAGGAAAAGCAGGAAAAGCAGAGAAGCAAAGAAACAGGAAAAACAGAAAAGCAAAAAAGCAGATTAAAGGACCGGATAACCCCACAAGTCAACTTCTCCCTAAAATGAGCTTCAATGGTTTTAGCGGGGACAGGGAAGCAAAGAAAGACAAAGGAGATGGTGAAAGATCGAGAAGGTAAAATGGTAGGTATGTATGTATGTATGTATGTATGGTATGGTATGGTATGGTATGGTATGGTATGGTATGTAATGTATGTAATGTAATGTAATGTATGTATGTAATGTATTTATGTATGTATGTATGATTATGTATGTATTTATGTATGTATGTATGTATGTAGGTCGGTAGGTAGGTATGTATGTATGTATGTCACAGGCGCCCAATCCCGGCCCAAGGGCGCCACCCAGTACCATAAGTGCCACGCCTGCCACGCAAAACGACGGTAGATGTCACTTTGTGCCACGCCTGCCACGTGAAACGACGGTGGATGTCAGGTTGTGCCACGCCGGCCACGCAAAGTGCCGCGGCGTCACAGGCGCCCAATCCCGGCCCAAGGGCGCCACCCAGTACCATAAGTGCCACGCTGTGCGTGTTGTGTGTGTGTGTGTTGTTGTGTGTTGTGTCTGTTGGTGTGTGTGTGTGCGTGTATGTTGATAAAGCGTGTGTGGACAAAGTGTTTGTGGACAAAGTGTTTGTGGACAAAGTGTGTGGTGACAAAGTGTGTGTGGACAAAGAGTGTATGTTGATAAAGTGTAGTGTGTGGACAAATAAAGACAAAGTGTGTGTGTGGACAAAGTGTGTGGTGACAAAGTGTGTGTGGACAAAGTGTGTGTGGACAAAGTGTTTTGGACAAAGTGTTTGTTGATAAAGTGTGTGTGGACAAAGTGTGGAGGAGGGCGGAGGAGGAGAAGGCGGAGGAGGAGCCCGGGATACAGAATCAAAAACAAGAACCCCACACAAAGATGTGGGGAAAAAGCAGAGAAGCAGGAGAAGCAGGAGAAGCAGAAAAGCAAAAAAGCAGAAAAGCAGAGAAGCAGAGAAGCAGGAGAAGCAGAAAAGCAAGAAAAGCAGAAAAGCAGCAGAAAAGCAGGAAAAGCAGGAAAAGCAGGAAAAGCAGGAAAGCAGAGAAGCAGGAAAAGCAGGAAAAGCAGAGAAGCAGGAATCCAAAAATAATTCCTAAACCTGATCAAAAAAAAATTCCTAAAATAATTAGCCCTCCATTATATTTAGATTAATTATATCTATATCTCCATCATCTCCATCCAGTGGATGACAACACTGTTCTGCACTACGTTAACTACCAGCAACTACCGCTTTTGCCTCATCTAGCTCTTTCTTCGATATCACACCATCTCCGTCCTTGTCAGCCATGGAAATGATCCTTGGTTGTCATGGCCGTCCGTCAGCCCCCAAAGGTACGGGTACGATAATTGGACCACCACAACACCCACCACCACGCCAACAACTAAGTTTCGGGCCTCGGGTACCGAAAAATCCAAAAGATCCACTGGTCTATCCGTATTTATCCTCTTTGTTGTCATCATTGAAATTGCCCTTTGGGTGTATGCCTGCATCCAATTTTTTGAACAAACCCGTTTACAAACAAGCCTTTCATTCCAGCCAGCCTCCAGGACTTCCTACTTCCTAACACTCAAAAACTCAGTGATGCCCTTGATGTCCAGCATAACTGTGTCATGAGTCAAAGACATGTCTTTTGCATTATATGGTTCATCAAACTAATTGGTGAGAAGTGGTTTGATGACATTCATTCATCTGTAACGAATTTGTATGTGCCTGTCATGTTTGGTCATTTTGTGATACGAAGCCCTGATGTGTTCATCATGATCAAACTTGGTACCTACGACAACTTTGCAGGCCTTTATCTTGAAGCCTCCAATCCCAATCTAGCACCCCTGAGGTTCCGAGTGAACACCCGGCTCCAAGTCAAATCATCAGACTACAAACGGAAAGCTTGGCCATTTTCTGGTCTTGGGACTATCAAGCTTGTGAAACAATATGTAAGTGCAAATAAAACACACACATACACTATCTGTAGTTTCAAAGTGTTTCAAAAACCTCAGAATGTGTGAACACTGTGGCAAGTGATTTTTAGCTTCCACAACAGCAAGAATAACTGACATTAACACAAACAGAACATCTAAAATATTCCAAGATACTGCTGTTTGGCTTCTTCTGCTTCCTTGCTATCAACTTGCATTTCAGTAAGCGAAGCAGTTATCTCTTGCTGGGAAATCACTCCGTCTCCATCCTTGTCAACCTCTTCAAAGCTCTTGGTTTCGACGAAGCGCTTCGCTGCACCAGAAAGAATACTGGCAAGAGTCCCTCGAACCAGTTGATAATGTGAAGCCTCAGCATCTTCTTTTGAGTCTTTCGCTACAGTATCCTTGGGGGGTGCAGCTTCAGCAACAGGCGGTTTTGGATCTTGTGAGACAACCTTTTCTTTTGCTTGATCCAGTTCTTCTTTTGAAATAACGCCATCGCCATCCTTGTCCGCCATCTGCATGATTTGTTGTTGAGCCTCTTCTGCTTCCGGGCTATCAACGTGCATTTCAGTAAGCGAAGCAGTTATCTCTTGCTGGGAAATCACTCCGTCTCCATCCTTGTCAACCTCTTCAAAGCTCTTGGTTTCGACGAAGCGCTTCGCTGCACCAGAAAGAATACTGGCAAGAGTCCCTCGAACCAGTTGGTAATGTGAAGCATCAGCATCTTCTTTTGAGTCTTTCGCTACAGTATCCTTGGGGGGTGCAGCTTCAGCAACAGGCAGTTTTGGATCTTGTGAGACAACCTTTGCTTTTGCTTGATCCAGTTCTTCTTTCGAAATAACGCCATCGCCATCCTTGTCCGCCATCTGCATGATTTGTTGTTGAGCCTCTTCTGCTTCCTTGCTATCAACTTGCATTTCAGTAAGCGAAGCAGTTATCTCTTGCTGGGAAATCACTCCGTCTCCATCCTTGTCAACCTCTTCAAAGCTCTTGGTTTCGACGAAGCGCTTCGCTGCACCAGAAAGAATACTGGCAAGAGTCCCTCGAACCAGTTGGTAATGTGAAGCATCAGCATCTTCTTTTGAGTCTTTCGCTACAGTATCCTTGGGGGGTGCAGCTTCAGCAACAGGCAGTTTTGGATCTTGTGAGACAACCTTTTCTTTTGCTTGATCCAGTTCTTCTTTCGAAATAACGCCATCGCCATCCTTGTCCGCCATCTGCATGATTTGTTGTTGAGCCTCTTCTACTTCTTTGCCATCAATCTTCCTGGGTGCCAAGGCAGGCACAAACAACCCTTTAGAGGCAAGACTCATCATTGATATGGATGATATGGGTCCTAAAATGTGGGTACCAAATCGACCTAATTAAATAAGATCATGTTAGCATCGAAACTTATGGTTTTTGGGGATCCCCCATTCCCCATTTGAAGAACCTCCGATATGTCTAGTAATTATTGAATCATTGAAGCATCCATTGTGGCCCAGAATTTTGCCAAGTATCATCTCGGCTAGAGTCGCAGTAATCTCTGCTTGGGAGATTACCCCATCGCCATCCTACAGCGAAACTCCGGGTTTTGGCATTTTTTTTCTCCACACATGGCCACATGACCATATTAGTTGAGATGGGGATCTCAAGTTGGAAACCTCATGAGACAATCAATATCAATTATAACGGTATAATACAGTCACAGTGCTGAGTGAAACACTGACACAACAAATCATGTCAAGTTTGTCTATGGCTGGCGGATGGCTGACTGATTTGCTGGGATCATCTGTGCGTTTTTCCAGCCCAGTCCTTGTCCACCTCCTCAAATTTCTTTTCCTGTCAAGGCATGCTCCCAACTCTGAAAGATCTGCTTTGCTTTGCAGGAACCGTTGGAGCCATGTTTTACCAAATCCAAAAAGTTATACCATCTGGTTATTTAACATAGCCATAGAAAATCACCATTTTTAATAGGTAAACCATCTATAACTGACCATTTTCAATAGCTATGTTAAATTACCAGAGGGTAATGATGGCCTGCAAATATCTCCTATAGCATCCCTGGTCAAGGGATCCCTTTCCAAGAAGATTTTGATGGGCGATTTTTCGATCCAGGTTGACGAAAACCAATGTTTTTTTGATAACCATACTAAACTCATTCCACATGATGATATTACCACATCTTACCACACTTGCACTTGCAAACTGCAGTTTCACAGATCACACGGAGATCAACAATGATCAGTCCTCAATGAGTTTTCGCCCTGCAGCGGAGAAGACTCCGTGCAAAGTGCCACGCACGATCTTTTTGAGAGGGGATTCAGATTCTGCTTCTTCGCCTGCCGGGTGGCTCTTACTGTCAGAACCTCCGAAGTTTGCAAACTTCTCTGCCCGGGAGTGTTGTGAAGCAGCACTGTCTATCTCTCAAAGCTTGCTAAAGCCAATAGGAGCCATAAAAATTGAAAATTAAATCCACTAGTCTTCAGCCGTGCAACCAGCATCCTGATACATGTTTATTGTTTTCATAAGAACCCCAATGCCATCATATATACCATTCATGCTTTGTAGATGGAGTTTCAACATGTTTCAACCCAGTCCTACAAATCATCTGCAAATGATCAGTGTCAGGCAGTTGTTACTCAGCCCTGCACCTGGAGAGGCAGCCTGGCGCAGGTGCTGAGGGCCAGAGCCAGTTGGGAATGCATGCCAGTTCCTAAACGGATTTTGAATGATTTTGAAGCATGAACATGGAGAAGCTACGTTTTGTTCTACCCAAAACATCCCAAACCAACCCAGTCCCAGTCCCAATCAGAGAGCAGCAGTCCTCCAGAAGTCTGCGCCCTGCACTGGAGAAAACTGATGTATCCTTGGCTTCATATTCCACCAGCGTAGTGGCAGCTGCTGAAAGGATGCCCTGGCCTGCAGCAGAGGGCAGGTGAGGCTGAGGTAAAAATCATCGCATACATCCTGGTAAAATGTTTCTCTTTTTTTGGACAAATTGTAGAAGTGGAAAGGTATGCAAGATGAAACACTGAGAGCAGGGAAAGGCTCCGCAAACTCAGAGATTTGCTCACTCTCTATGCGGAAGTGCCATAGAGTGTCAGGCTCTCTATGTTGCACCAGAAATTTCATGGTGGCTGGCCAGGTCGACTGCGGACATGTCATAGACAAAGGAAAGAAGAGATATTGCAGAACAACATCCGATACCCTCTGTAAACATTACTGTACAATGAGCCGGTTGCACGGCCCTTTCAAAAGGGTTCCAAACCATTGGAGACCTCCTTAGGGAGTTCTGTTCAGCGCCCGCCTATTGGCATTGATGTTGCCGTGGAGCCTGTGGCATCCTGGTGCTGTGCCATAGTGGATGTCAGTGGATGTCAATGGATATCAGTGGATGGTGGGCCAGGAGGGGTCAGTGGAAATGCTTACACCTTCATCAATCAAGCCATGGACATCGTTCAAAGCTGTAACGATCACAACTTAACCATGTTTGGATTTCAGAAATCTGTCTGAGAGCTGCAAAAACACTTTGGCTTATTATTTCTGAGCGTTGATGAAGAGATCGTGACTCAAAGTTGGTGTAGAGCAGCACAGGCTACCCTCAACCCACCAGTTTTGGGGTGTAAATTCGAAAAGTGCAATGACTCAAAAGCCTCGTTCGGCTGCGGCTTCAGCATTTCTGATAATTGGGTAGTTGACTATCCGAAGCAAATCCGTTCTATAAATATCTATAAATAAATGAAGTATATATATATATATATTATGTTGTTATGTATATATATATGTATATATATATATATATGTATATATACATCATATGTTATGTACATATATATATATAATTAATTATAATTGTATATATATATATTACATCTATGTTGGGCATCTTTAGCATTTTCAGAAGGCTATGTGGCTCGGACCCCTATGGCCCTATGGATTTGGATCAAGCCGATCAAGCCCTTGGACTGTGCCATCATGTGCCATCCACCCTCGGTGCCTTGGAAAGGACTCGACCTGTGCCACAGAATTTGATCTCCAATGCATTGAATTGTTGTGTATTTGTTGTATAACGATCCGTGTAATACATGGCAAAGTTTGACTCAGTTCCAACTTCAATCCAAGAATGGATACAAAACCAACGTGCTTTCTTCTCACATCATAGACCAGCCCCTTGCTGAAGTTGACCGCCTTCCAGCATTTTGGCCAACTTCGGCTCAACACCTCAGTTGGACATGGATAGCGCGTGGCGCCACACGTCTGACACAAGACCTCATAGGAAATTACAGAACTGAAGGATACTGACCGGAACAAAAGCAATGATGAAACATATTCCGAGCCTTCAATCCTATGACGAACACAGCAAGTTGAAGTTGAACCATGAATCCACAACATCTACGAAACTCGTACAAATTATGTGCTCTGACGTCGACAATGCAACGGCACCACGCACCACCACCAATCAGCTGTCAATCGTTGCCCAAGTGGCGGCTCCAAAGTCGTCTCTCCAACTCCTGCAGTGATGAGGCATCCTGGGTTAAGTTGCTATGAGCTACAACCCTGGCACCCGAGGTACATCTAGGTACCTCCCCCAAATATGGCAATATGGCAATAATATAGGCGTTGACATCTTTTGAACCATCCACAAGTCCCTTTTTGCCTCGCAATCAACGAAGGTTTACAGTGATCCAGGGTTGACATGAGATCCTTGATGAATCCTTCGATTGTGCTACCCCCAAATTGAGCCCAGATTGTCCGTGGGCATGTCTACCTATGGTATTTCTGTGCTTCTCTACCTATGACTGGGAAACTCCTATAGATCCTTGGCTCCCCATTTCGTACGGAATATGGATACACATAGCTCCTTAGCTCCTCCTACTGGATAGCTACTAGAAAACACATGTTTGGAGTTTGCGGGCGTCCTCAAACTCCGGTACATGTAGTACATATCCAAGTCTTCTTCATATAGTTGGATCTAATTGCTGAACATTACTGGTGGATCTGGAACATCTCCGGCTTTGCACTGGTGCTTGTGGATTGAAATCAAAAAATCATGTTGATTTAGGTGGAGTCCCCACTTTCCAGCTCAGGAAGCAACCGCAGTCAGCTCAGTATTTCGACTTTTAAATTGTGATATTGGATGATATTGGAATATATTGGATATCCTCCGAATTTGAGGTGCCTATTTTGGGGGTTCTCCGACTCTCAATCTGGCAAGTGAATAGCCAGTCAATTGCTGTGCCATCAAGTTGATGAAGAAGTGCCAACCAGTGACCCCAATTCTCACCTGCTGGGTGTGTCTAACAACTGGCGTTGCAATCATTCTAAAGGGGAAAAGGGTGATGCCCACCCATATTCATTGACATCATCAATTGGACGACCCCTCACATTGTGGTTTCCCTTCAAAGGGGATACCGCAGCCTGCAGCAAAGCAGGTCGGATTGGAGCCTCAGCCAAGGAACCTATCTGTGGGCATGGATCATTTTATCTGTTCGGGTACACATCTCACATCACATTCGATCTGAATAGATCCGAATAGTAGATTATACTGTCAAGTATGTATATGTTGCAATATTTTAGATGTTCGCATAGAGATGCATTGGAGATGCTAAGGGTGTTTTTGACCGACTCTCAGGTTCATCATTTTTTGGTGGGCAATGGTTAGTGGATGCAAAATACAAAAATTCCATTAAACAAATTGAGCACAGTTCTTGTATAAACGAAGTGGATTACTTGTGAAATCACTTTCACCCCGGCGGAGTTTCAGTGTTATGGCAAATCAAATAGAATGTAAGAATAAGTATGCCATATGTACTTCCAGGTGGTATGTCAGAAACTACAAGTATGTCAGAATAGTGTTTCAGGGTGGGGATCACTCGAAGAAAGTAATTTTCCTCCAAATGCTGGGGGTGATATCCTGGTATATCACACTCCAGGTTGGTTTCTGTTGCAGTAGTAGGTTCCAACGGCTAAGATTTCCCGTGAACAAGTTATAAGCGGATAATTCATATTGTGATATATTGATATCCATGTCAATATCAATCAATATGTTTTGATATCGAATTTTGAAAATAATGAATCACTGTATGCACTACTGAGTCACTACTGCGGACACATCCTTCCCCATTCACCATTTGGTCCCGACCTGTGACTTTTTCTGAAGCTCTTCCACCCTCTGTGTCAGCTTCGCAATGGAGCCATACAAACGCTTCACATCCTGAGAGCCAAAGCAGGACTTCAATTCAACCCACAGAAAGGGGCAGCAGGATACTTATACCAGTAGTACCGCGCAAGGCGGTGGCGGAAGTTTCAATATTAGGAAAGCTACACGAGAGGTTCGTTGTTGTGAATCACGGATGGCAGAACGAATCCACTGATGGACCGAAAGGTCGTTGGAGTTATGTTTTCTGGACTGGCTGCAATAGTTGCAGTGGTCACCTCACCACAACTGCTGGATGTAGCGTGGTGTAGTTGTAGCTGTAGTGTAGTGTAGTGGAGTTGCAGTTGTGGTGTCATGATGTGTAATGTAATTAGTGTGGTGTAGTTGCAGTTGCAGTTGTAGCTGTGGTGTGGTGCAATTAGTGTAGTATAGTGTAAGGTACTGTAATGTTGTGTACTGTAGTGCGGTATAGTGCAGTGTAGTCTAGTGTAGCGTAGTGTAAAGAGTTGTAGTTGTAGTTGTGGTTGTAGTTGTAGTGAAGTGTGGTGTAGTGTAAATAGTGTAGTGTAGTGTATTTAGTGTAGTGACATGTAGTGGTAGTTGTAGTTGCAGTTGCAAATGTAGTTGTAGTTGTAATGTAGTGTAGTGTAGTGTTGTGTAATGTAGCGTAGTTGCAGTTGCATTTGCATTTGTAGTTGTAGCGTGCTGCAGTGTAATTAGCGTAGTGTAGTTTAATGTTGTGTAGTTGTCGCTGTGGCGGTGGTGGTGGTAGTAGTAGTAGTTGTTGTTGTTGTTGTAGTAGTAGTTGTTGTTGTGGTTGTTGTTGTAATTGTAGTTGTAATTGTAGTAGTAGTAGTAGTTGTAGTAGTAGTCGTTGTTGTTGTTGTTGTTGTCGTTGTTGTTGTTGCTGTTGTAGTTGTAGTTGTAGTTGTAATTGTTGTAGTAGTAGTAGTAGTAGTTGTTGTTGTTGTTGTTGTTGCTGCTGCTGCTGCTGGTGTTGTTGTTGTTGTTGTTGTTGTTGTTATTGCTGTTGTTGTTGCTGTTGTAGTTGTGGTGTAGTGGTGTAATTAGTGTAGCGATGTGTAGTGTAGTATAGTGTAGTATAGTGTAGTATAGCGTAGTATAGTGTAGTATAGTGTAGTATAGTGTAGTAAAGTGTAATTAGATGTAACTAGTGTAGTGTAGTGTAATGTAATGTAGCGTAGTATATTCGCATTCGGTTCTGCAATTAGTTGTAGTTGTCTATCTATCTATCGATCTATCTATCTATCGATCGATCAATCTATCGATCGATCTATCGATCGATCTATCTTTCTATCTATCCATCTATCTACCTGCCTAGCTATCTCTCTATCTGTCTGTTTAGCTGCAAGCTTGAAAACGAAGCTATTCTGCAGAGCTGACGGCCTCGTGCCCATGCGTCTTGCGATTTTTCCAGTCCATATCTCTGAAGTATTGCGCGTGCCACGAAAAAGTGATGCCAAGGTCATACAAAGTGCTGCCCCTGTCACACAAAATCATCTTCCCAAAACTGAAGATCTCTCATGCTCCAAAATGCAACCTCTCTCAGGAAATCAGCGCCCTGACCTCCTAACATCTCTGATGAACATGTTTCTTGTGCTGCGCCTGGCACGGAAAATGCATCTTTCCAGATCCTCTTCAAATGTCCCACGCCTACCATCGTTTTGGGACATACTAGAAAACCCTCACGTTTTGCTCGCTTTTGACAAGGTGCACAATCCGATGCGCCGGCCACGCGAAACGACATCTGAACGTCCAAAAGTGCTCCGTACCCTTCAGTTTTTTGCACTTTTGATTTCGAAATGTGCTTCGCGCCACGAAGGCGTGCACTTTTTCGACATGTCAACTTCCAAAAGTGGTCCGAGAATGGGGTGTTTTGCACATTTTGATTTCGAAATGTGCTTCGCGCCACAACGGCATGCACTTTTTCGACATCTCAACTTCCAAAGGTGGTCCGAACATGGTGTGCTTTGTGCATTTTGACTTGGACACGTGCTTCGCGCCAGAAGAGCGTGCAAGTTTTCATCTCTCATCTCCCCAGATGGCTCCGCACCCGCCGCTTTAGCGAGCCTACTTTTCGACCCTCCGCTGCCACAAATCATTGGAAAACACAATGAATCACGACTTTTCTACCTTTTCGCGCGCCTGCATCTTCTTTCTTCTCACTCTTTCTCTTCTCTGATCTTTCCTCTTCTGCTCTTCTCCTGTCTGACTCTTCTCACCTCTGGCTTTTCCATCTGTCCATATTGTCGGAAGTTTGACTTCTAAACTTCCTTTGACAAGCATATTGACATTGCATAACTAGACTATAATCTAAATGGCTACTGCAGTTTTTGATTTCTAGACACCAAACTTATGATTTTCTCTTTTCTGTTGGGTGAGATTGATGGAGGTTTGATGGAAGGTTGCTGTTGATGGAAGGTTGTGGATGCTTTTACCATGCCTGGAGATGATTCCAATGTAAGCGCGAAGAAATCGTGAGAAACTGATAGAAACTGCAGAACATTCACGTCACAAATCACTTGGCTTGCCTGGCTTGTCCAATAAAGCTAGTGCAAACTTCTCAGAAAGTATATACAGTATATCTATAGAAATCTGGTGAAATCTGCACAACATGACTCGAGAAACTGGTAGGGACGGTAGTGGGCATGACTCAGTCTGACAGGGGGCTGTCCAAAACTGGGTACCCCATAAACACCCAATGGCTTATCAAAAGTGTCCCTCTTAAAACTGCCACTTTGGAGTATATCAAACATGGCTTGCTGGAAATATGTCTTTTAATTAATACACGATAATTAATTACATAATTATATATATATACACTTATTTTATGGTTCGATGATTTTGCGATTAAAACATATTAAAACCTCCATTTATCAACGATTTCCTATTGGAAAAGAACCAAAATGGACCATTCCATTCCCACCCCATAAAGGGCCTCTGCTGTCAGCCGCCACCAAGGCATACCAAGGCACTTCGATGGCTACGACCAGGGTTTCGTACTCTAAGAGCTTTCGGGCGGCTGCGATCTCCTGGTATCAGCATGACAGCAACATCGGGAACCCATTTCCAGCACATGCTTTGTCATCATTTTACCACTGAAAAAGCAACCTCACGAGTAGGCAACCCAGTTTTGAGACATGCACATTCTTTCTTACCATGTTGTATTGAGAGTCTTCCTGCCCTGAATTTAAGTATGAGCTGAAGCACAGGTCTGCAGTGGCTATGGATCAAAAATGATCAAAACCTGTAGTACCATATTTGGATTAATTGGGAGGATATGGGAGGATGAACATCCATTTGCCAGCGATTTTGAGGTTCACCAGGGTAGCCTGTTGGCTCACGTAGCATCCCATAATATCCCATGGCCCCACCTCAGGTGCCACGCCCAAGTTCTGCGCCACGGGCAGGAAGCGTTTGATGCGATTGAGATCATGGTCTTCCATGGCCATGGCCAAATCTAACCTGAGCCGTGGAATGCGACGGCTTGGAGCGTTTGGGAAGACGGACCTTCGGCCATCAACGGATCTACCTTCCCTGAAAGTGGCAACTTGAAGGGGAAAATGGGGAATAGCATTGGGGGGTGCAACTTGTGAGACCACCTCACGTCAAGGACGAGAGATCGCCATTGAGGGATGCAGGACATTGTGATACCGCTGATCTTGAGGATGCCGATGGTGATGGTGAACAGCACACTTGGAGGAAGTGGAGGAAGGAGGAAGGTGCAAACTGAGCTGAAGATGACAACGACGGCACAAAGCTAATCACATCTTCGCAATTGATGATGACTTTTGAGGATCGGAAGAGGACAACAACAACTGGTTCATCATGATGGTTTTGTTTTCCTCATTCTGGGGATTTCAACCACACATTGACAGTCATAACCATTGCAAGTATGAATGGCAAATTTGTTGGAATGTCCATCAAACCCCACCATGAATAAATGCCTCTTGGCTGCCTCCTGCGCTCAAGAAGAGGGAATGCGCAGCATGACTTTCTCTGGATGATTTAAAAAGAATTTAGGGTGGAAAGGTGAAAAACTAATGCGAGAGCAGTTCTGTGGGAAATATCTCAGTTTGGCTTCTGTGCTTGATCGCTGCCCATCTCACTCTTTGGGTAGAACGTCCAATGCGTTCATTTCCCGCCCAAACAACTGCTTTCCAAGACAGCAAGCTCACCAAAGAATTCATCCCCCTTCCATCCCCTTCCTCCTGCTGAGACAGTGAGTATCGGTCAAAAACGTTGTCTCAACTGACAGGATTTTGTCTTTGAGCCCCATGAAACAAAAAATCAACCAATGTCCGGATTTTGTGGGCGGCTGAATATGCCCAAATGTCGGCCCAAACCCAAAATATCAGAATATCTATAAATCCCATGACATCAATATTGATCACAGGTGCAGAACTTCTGCCTCTAGCAGAGCTGGCAGAGCCATTTGGGCAAGTGACTGTGCCTTCGCTCGGTCTGATGCGACGACCTCTTCTGATGCCTGGAGGCAGCACCCCGCTGAGTCCAGGAATGGAAGCCGATGAAGCGGGCTGATCCAATGGATTTGGCAAATGGATGCAAATGTTCCAGACATGGATTTTTTATGACATCTCAGAGTTCAACAGCATTCAGAAAAATTAGACTAATTCATCAATATTAATCATCATCACTATCACTGCTAGAGAATGCTAAGCCTCTGAAACAGTCCGAAAGCTGCGCTCATCTCCAAGAATGCAGGCAGCAGCCCATCAACCCGGAACGCAGCAACATCTTAAGGGTCAGTGGTCAATGTTCACAGCATGGTACCATCCGGCGATCACGTATGGCCGTATGGCAATGGAAAATCTTTATCTTTCATCTAAAAGAACCATCCATCGACATCCAGTCATCCATAAATAGCATAAACCATCATAAGTCTTCATCATTCACACTAACTAAGCTGAAACAGTTGCTATTTTTAGATAGTTGCCCTCACCGTCCAAATAGATGGGGAGTCTCGGCCACTGATGGCCTTGGTTTCCTTGGCTTTCGCTTCAGAGGTTTTGGCCTCAGGGACCTGTCAGGAGTGGCGCCGTCAGCTTTGGATATATAACAAATTGGCCAACCATGGAACACTGGAAACTTTAGATGTTCATGCAAATGTTTAAAAAAAACAGGAAAGCATCACTGAACTAGAACAGTTTCATGTAAACCTAATAGAAAGTTTCAGTTTAAGTGGTCATCTTTTGACCTGGTTTTTGTGACTGAACCCTTGCGACCCCCTATGTGCGAGAACGCACCGTCGGAGAGCTGGGCATTGCAGCACCTGCAGGGGATCCAATCATTGGGTGGTTTTTCGATGGATTAACAGTGACAGTTTGATACAATTTGATTCTGACCAAAAAAAATCAGGCTTTTCATATCGCAGTTGTTGCGTTTGGAACCCCCTTTCAAACAGCACAAAACATCTGAGAAAACTCGCTTAGTTCCCTCCTCACAAGTCACTGGCTGGTCAGGTGACGGACCAAATCAAGGTACTATGCCTGCTAGGTTGTCATTTACGGCATGAAGACTATTTGCAAAATATACAAACAAACACTATGGGATCAATTGGGATCATAGTTCTATGGTGTAATCCCCCTATTCCATCAAAATGGGGAAATACATTAATATTAATATTGCAGGAAGACAAACCCAATTTGTCTCAATGAAACACATTTCAGCGTCTCCAACACCCGACGTCATGTATATCCCAGGGAAGTATAGATTGAACCTACCAGGTTACCCACGGAGATGGTCTGCATTTCTGTTCTGTTTGCCACACTATTCGAAATAATTCTGTGAATTAGCATTAATAATGATAATAATAATAATATAACAATAGTAATACTAATAATTATATAATGATAATCGAAATATAATATATCAAAATACATAGTCTAATATCTATCTGTATAAATATATCATATCATTATTATAAACATCTTGATAACAGTAGCTTCATTGTTTCTTCAAACTTCAAACCACCGTTTCCCAGTGTTCCCTAGTGCCTTCTTTCCCGGGCGGTATGACCCCAGCAGCGGGACTCGGAGGACTGGCAACAGTGGCTACGTCTCCTGGCTGCGAGAAGTGTGGCTCTAACAAGTCCTTGGGGCACCTATGGACCAACAAAATGTGCCATCTTGTGGGTGGTCTTAGAATGTTATAAACATATTTCATATTACAGTATATTGTAGTATACATGTCGTATACATGTCGTATACTACAGTATAACCTGTCTTAAACTTTAACATGATCAAACTATGATCAAACTATGCCATCCATTTTGATCCATTTTTGCGGGGGTTATCATTGATAGTTGACCCGCACCTTTGAAACCATCCTGTCATATCAATGGTCTCATCCGACGGATCGGCGGATCAGCTGCTTGCGGCGACCGCTGAAACGGGCCCCGCGGGCCTCTCTTCATTACCGCAGTTGGTCGGACGAAGATACCATGCTCTGGGGCACACCTGTGATGAAGGCGTGAAGGCAAGATTCTAGTTGTTGAGGCTCTATCACAATGCAAAATGCTGCAATTTTTGCCCAAAATTGCAGTGCGCGCAACATTCAAGAGTCTTGACCACCCAAGATTCATTCGTGTGAAAGAGACAAATTTTGCTGAGAACCCGGCTGAAAGTATACTTCCCCCCGGACACTGCCATTGTTCTTTCCCACTTTCTTGTCCAGCCTGGCTCACAGGTTCTGTTCTTTGGGATCCTCTAAAATTTCAAGAAAACAGGACCATCCTTAAGCGAAGATGCAAGCGTCAAACTGAGGTCAGAGAAAAAATCGAGGCATATCAAACTGGCGATCATAAAACTAGATAAAACTATTTAAGACTCTATAGGATAATTATGGATAATTATCAATCAAGATCTTGAACAAAAGATGAACTGCATCGAATACAATGACCTTTGACAACATGTCTGCATGCCATTGTTTGACGCTGCCCATCTACCCTCTGAGAAAAATTCTGAGGAAACGTGGATAAAAAAACTCGCGCCCATGAAGGACATAATAATACAATATAGCTGGTGCATAGGATGCTATATTACAAATAGAACCCGCGCAAGACAGGTTTAAGAAATGTAACGCTAAAAGATCCAAAAACAAGGTTGCCTATAAATCCTATAGGATTTGCGGCAAACTTCCATGCTCTTTTCCGGGACTTCTGACCTCTTGTCGCAATTGTGAAACCACTTTTCAACTCTTCCAACGACTTCTCACCTCTCGTCAACTCTTTTCAACGACCTTCATTTCTGTGCACATCTTCTTGACTCTCCTCAACTCTCTTTTGATCTCTCTCTTCTCCTCTCAACTCCTTTCAACTCGCGTTGGCTCATCTCACCTCAGTTCCACCTGTCCAATTTTTTCTCAGCCCAGTCGAAGTGACGCAGTTGCAAACTTTCTTGTTCAGGCCTAATTGCCTTTCGATTTGATCATGGTTTCAACATTCGATTGTGTTATCATTCTCGTGTCATGTGCTACTGTTGACTGTTATTGACTGTTACCTTCCGTCCAACGTTCAAGCACGCTTGGGCCGCAGTTTTTTTTCCACGCGCGCGAAGAGCTGTGATGTCACGAGCAGCCATCTGTCAAGAGCGCTCGTGAGCAGCACAGCCGCACGCGTCTTTGAGTCCCGCATGCCTGAAAGGCGAAACGAGCAAGGATATTACGCAAGCAGCACAGCTGTGCGTGCCACCGGAATGCAGCAAGGCGTGGCAAACGAAGGCAGCACAGCCGTGCGCTCTTCTTCCCTGCTTCTTTCTGCTAGACATAATGTCGCCATCGCAATCCAGCTTGCGCAAGGTCACCTTCCCGCAAAACACAATAGTATATTACTCACGCAGCCGCAGCAGCGAGGAACCTCGACGCAGCCATCATTCCACTGCGATCTGCAGAGACTGAGTTGCGAAACACAAAAGAATTACAAACAACGGCTACACAAATTGGAGCTCCAAAACCGGATCCCGAAGCCCACGCACAAAAACGATGATTTTGACTTTGAAGCACTTTTTGAATCTTTTTGAAAGAAATTTTCAAAGGAAAATCATCAGCGCTAAAATTGACAAAAACTTGCTGCCAAAGGCCTTGCGCAACTTTCACGCAACCACTACAATACGATTTCGACAGGGACTTGCAAAAGACCTTCAGAATCGCACGCCAGTACTGGAGAACGAGTACCCTTCGAGAAGCCTTGGCGCAGCCATTCCACTGCGATCTGCGCAGACTGAATGGCAGAACACAAAAGAATTGCAACACACTACTGTAGAACACATCGCTTTGATGCACCAGTGCACAAAGTATCTCAACACATGCAAAGCACAATAGCACAGCATCAACATAAAAAGAGAAAAAGTCACCTCAGTTACATTGCGTGTGCAGATTGAACCGGATTCGACGGCAAAGCGGCCGAAACCATCGCGGACGCAAGCAACTTTTCTCCGCAACGGAACCTCCGTTTACCCGAAAAAAAATGTTTCGTGCAAATCCTAACGTGCAAAATCGCATCCATGATGTAGCCGTTCCAATGCAATCCACCAACAATGACTTGCAAAATTACCTTCAGAATCGCACGCCAGTACTGGAGAACAAGTACCCTTCGAGAAGCCTTGGCGCAGCCATTCCACTGCGATCTGCGCAGACTGAATGGCAGAACACAAAAGAATTGCAACACACTACTGTAGAACACATCGCTTTGATGCACCAGTGCACAAAGTATCTCAACACATGCAAAGCACAATAGCACAGCATCAACATAAAAAGAGGAAAAGTCACCAGCAACATCCTGTAACCCTCATTTCCAATGCGCACGCAAATCGACCAGGAATCGACGGCAAAGCGACGACGCCCGCAACCGTCGCGAACGCGAGCCAACTTTTCTCCGCAGCGGAACCTCCGTTTAACCGAAAAAAACACATAATGTTTCGTGTTAAATCCTAACATTCAAATCGCATCCGTGATGTATAGCAATTCCAATGCGATCTGCCAACAATGACTTGCAAAACGCAATCAGACTCGCAAGACACTACTGAAGAACAAATCCCTTGCGCGCAGCCTTGGTCTCTAATTACTCTTCTCGACTCCACTCTACTCAACCTCTACCCTTGCTCTACCTCTGCCTCTACCCCTACTATCCGCTACTCTACTTCTCAGCTCTACTCTATACTCTTCTCTACTCTACCTCCACTCTACTCCTACTCTACTCATCGCTTCTCTTCTCTACGCTGCTCTGCTACTGTATACTCTGCCCTTCTCTTCCCTACTATACTCTACTCTACTCGCCTGTACCTCTACTCTGCCTCTATTCTACTCTACCTCGACTCTACTTCACGCAGGTGCCCACTGGACACAGTGATCTCTGGGCTAGGGAGAATGTGGCTTCATGATCTCTTAACGCAGGTGTCAACTGGACACAATGATCTTTGGGCGAGTGAGAATGTGAGTTACTGATCTCTTAAGGCACATGCCAACTGGACACAATGATCTTTGGGCTAGTGAGAATGTGAGTTACTGATCTCTTAACGCAGGTGCCAACTGGACACAATGATCTTTGGTTGGTGAGAATGCTCACTTTCCGTAACTCGGAGTTTCTCGACGAAACTTCCTTTGATTATGGGGATGTTATTCGAAGGTCTGCGCCAAGGTACTTTCTCGTTTGTGGTCTTGCTCAGGTCAAGTGTCTGTCTCAAGGATCCCCATTGAAACACGACGGACGACGAAAGACGACGAAGAGAAAAAAACGAGCAAAAGGGTTTCAAGGGTTCCTCTACGGGACCTCCGGGGGAAGAAATTCCAAGGGTTCCTCTCCGGGACCTCCGGGGAGAAAAAATAAAAATAAAAATTTAGAAAAAATTAAGACGGGCACATACCATTGAGAAAAACACATAGCATGTTTTATGCATATTTGCAATGTTCGGTCGCAAGTGTTCTTCCCCGGGGTATGGGTTTGCCTCCGGGATTTTATTTTATTTATTTATTTTTGGCAGCCTTGAGCGCGAACCTTCACTGTGGGAAAACACTTGGCCTTGAGAAATCCTTCGTACATGGGAAAGTTTTCCAGGAATACGGTTGGGAAACCAGGACCTTTGAGGAGGGGAAAAAGAAAGCACCTTTGATACAGGGAGGAGGGTTGAGACAGGCACATACCATTGAGAAGGTAGAAAACCCTTCATCCAGACTTTTGAATTATAGGATATTATAGGAAACTATAGGATATTCTAGGACATTGTAGGGGAACCAGCCTCACTTGCGCCCATAGAAACGATTCACTTGCGCCCAGATTGTAAACATACCTTTATGTAGAACAACAACCGCAACCATTCAGGGTCTACTTTTAGGGGACATAGGAGGTGCTTGGGGACCGGGGGGTTCAGGGAGGGACATGGAGGCATGCAGCAACATAATGCACACAGGCAACAGGGACATGGGGGCATGCTGGAGCGAAAGGGGCTACCCGGGCACAAGCGAGACAAATCCACGGACACAAGCGAGGCCGATTCCTATTGTAGGATATTATTATAGGTATGGCTTATAGATGTTTATAGGATTTTAATGGATTTTATAGGTATCCCCTTCATTTTGGTGAGTTCATCCCAATAAAACCCCAGCCCAAAAAGCCTACCTCCCTGCTGCATCCAGGGCACTCGATGCCCAGCCAATCGCCCTCTGCGAACTTCGTGGCACCGCTGAAGCGAACGACGCCCGTCAGCTTCTGGTCGCCCACGAACTGACGATGCACAGAGGCTGGGGCACCAAGGGGCACCGGCTGGGGCACCAAGCGGGTAGGCTGGGAGATCTGGTTGATGATACTGGGTTATTAATGATTACTATGGGATACTATGGGATGTTTCTGAGATGATTGTGGATTATATGGTGACACACAGGACCACACAGCAAGGATTCTTCCTAACCAGCCCCATGGGAGGAAAAGTGTCGTGGCATCGGCACTGGTACTTTGAAGAATGATTCTATGGACATCTCTCCCTCATCCGTAGGGTCAGGGTGAGGAACACCCTCTGATAGCTCAAAATTGCTATACATATGGATCGCTGCAATCAATCTGTGCTATGGGCCAACAATTCTTAAACATATGGGTAGATAAATCATGATAAATCCAAACATGAATGGATTGATGACCATCCCCCAACATGAGCAATTCACCCAAGTTTTTGACCATGGCAGGTGTCCACAGCTAAGCATCACACCACAGCATCTCCAACCTGGACCTTGGATGTCTTAAGGAACTGTCAAGGTTACATGGATGCAGCCCCCGCGCTGCTTGCGGGTCTCTAATATTATCTAATAGTAGTGCGTTTGCAATAGCTTGTTGTTGATGCATGGAAACAAGAAACTCAACAGTACAGCTTGAAACACGTGGGCAACCTCTGTCTGAGATCCTTTCATGTCCACTCGCCAACAGTACATGCTTTTCCCTCAAACACCCCCAGGAACACTGTACAATTGGACTGCCTCAAACTCCAACAATTCATGATTTCAACCCAAATAGCTTAAAATCGCATCAAATCCGTCTAGATGGGTCTGTCCATGTCTAAAAATTCGGAAGGCCACAAGCATTTCCTTCACCCCCTTAAGTAGACCGTTTTGATCGACAAGGAGATTTTGCAGGTCCTCCGGTTATCTTGCACATCCCCATAGGTTTCAATCACAGTAGTTCCGAGGCCGAACCACATCCCGCTCATAAACATCTTCGTAAACCAGGGAATAGGGATTGAGATTGGCGTTGCACGTCACCATCCAGGGAGGCGTTCTAGGGTGATCCCTTGTGTTTTTAAATGATTGAAAATTGAAAACTATATACTATATAATAGGATGCTATGAATGCATACAAATGCATATATAAATGCTGTATGTTTCAAATTAATAGTTTGAAACCAAATTACTGTAATTAAACAGTTTGAAACCAAACTAACCAGTTAAAAACATTTAAAAACCACTTATCACTTTTGATTTTTCATGCTGGTTCTATCTATAAAGGGAGGTTCCTACTCATGCACCACTCAGGTCCAATTCACAACCTTCAGGCATCATTCCCGTTCAAATGTCGCCGGGAAACTGCAACGGCTCCTCGCTTCTCTGCCGCAATGGGCATGATCGAGCCACGAGTAGCCTGTGGTAACCAAGTACATGGGCCACAAAAACAACCGATATCAACCGATGTATGCTTCTGTCGCAGTTTCATTTTCAGGGCTAGCAGTTTCTATATGTTTTTATGGCACTCTTTGGCAACTCTGCTTTTCTGCTTCTCCATTGTGAATCGGCTGAATCTGAGGCACTGTCAACCCACATCAATACATTCCGGGGTTGCTTGGTAGCTTCCACTTTTCCGAGAAATCAGCACTTTTTCGGGGTAACCCATCCAAAAGTCAATTTGATGGTCTGTTGATCACAAGAGATCTTGGTTCAGCCTGCATCATGGTGGTCCTCTTTGTTTTAGCCGCCATGGCACCAATCTTTCTCTTTCAAGGGCAGCTGATAGGCTGAGAATTGCTTCAGAGTTTGGACGAATCTGCGGTCCGATAGGTGAGTGGGTCAACATTCCGAGTGCTGACATGTCACTGGAAGTGGAGCTGTTTGACTTGAACAACGTACTGATCAGTGGACTAAGTTGAACCACTGAAATGCCCATGGAAAGCAACAAATTGGTGGGCAAGGAATGGCAAGGACTCCGTGAGTCTTTGAAGGCAAAAGTCTACCCTGGACATTCGGGACTAGCAACGAGCACATCGCACAGTACTAGTGCTGCAAATGAATTCCATGCAGGATGTAACAGGCCCAGTGACTGGCCCTATTATATGTGACTCAAATGCACTCTTCAGCTCTCTCTGTGCAGCCACAATTGAAACCCAAATACCCCAAATGCTGCACCATCATCCACATTTCGCTCTGCTGCAGCGTTCTGCGCTGTGAAACGCCATCAACGCCCTGCCAGGAGGAAGTGATTTGCTTTACCTCATCAAAACATGCCAAGGCCTTTGCATGTTTGCATTGTCTGGGCAAATCTTCCCAGGAAAAATTGTCACCAAATTTGAGCAATGCACCCGCAAGTCCGCAACTGATTGTTGAGACGTGGAACTTTCGTCCATCTCAAAATTGCCTTCATTCTCCGGCAGCATAAGCAACTCAGAAACAGCGAGTTCGCTAGATTGATGTCTAAGTGATTCTTGCGGAGCAATCAAATGTCGTATTTCAAGAAAGTGAAAATATAAGAATTAGGATTGCAATGCCAACGTCCGAAACTTCTGAGACACGCTTCAGCACTACGATAACAAAGTTGATGACAGTGAGTCGAGTGTGGAAGAGGAGGAGTTAATTCTGATAGTGTCATTATGGTTATTTGGCTATGAGTCAAAACCCTCGTACCCTAGGTGTCCTATAATAGCTGCTTAATGGACGTTTATTCATACAAGTATGGCAATAATAGACTTCGACACTTCCCATTTTATGATGATGATGATGATGATGATGGTGATGGTGATGGCGATGGCGATGGTGATGGTGATGATGGTCATGAAGGTAATGCATGTGATGTCAAATCAGGCATCGTACGCAACTCTAGTAATGGTGAAAACTGACATGCGGAGGATGGCTATATTTTTAAAATAGATATGTTATGATATGTTTAGGTATGTTTAGGTCCTTTTACAGCTGGCTTGGCCAAGTCCATGCAACTGCAGAGGCTAAAGAACCATGACCTGCAGGGCAGGAAATTGTGCGCAACAAGGATCGGTCTCGAAGCAAATTGACCGGCTCTCCAAGGACAAGTCTCTGTGTAATGACATTGTCTCAAAGCGGAACAACAGGTATGAATGGATCACCCGCTTTACCACGTGGTGTCTACATCTTAAACTCACTTCCATTGAACTCCTCCCGATTCTTATATGTGAGCCTCCTTTGCTACGCCAAGCAACTCTGTCAACTCTTTGGTAGCCAAGAACCGCCATGGCAAGAAGAAAAAAACAGATCTTGAGGGCCGCGGGCCCAGTTTGTTCAACGAAATCTGTCAGATCTGTGATCACGGGTTGTTGATCTCCATGGTTGAGATGATCCTCCTTCAATCAACCGAAACTGGTTCACTGAGCTTCTTAGCTTCTTTGACTGGGGTGCTCCTGGGGAACGTGACTTCTCTGACTCTGACCATCCAAGTCACTCTCAAACGCTGGAAGAGATGAAGAAAACAAGATGATGCGAATTTAGTTGTGACTTGTGGAGCATGTAGGTTTGGAAGGAAGATTGCTTGCTTCTTTCTTTACTGTCTGACCTCTCAAATGTTGGCAGTCGATATGGAACAATCCTATTCTCACTTTCGGCACTAAATTAGATAACCTTCCGATTCTTCTTTCTTTGCAGGTCCTCTTGCCCTGAACCAGCAATCAGCCACAAATACGTTGACATCTGTCGTGGCGTACATTCCGCACTCCCACCTTTGGATGATGTCCACAGCAACATACATGAATGGACATCCATTACATCAATGAAAAACAAAATGGCGGTTCAGATTCAAGACCCGCAGTTTGCTTTCCACCACAGTTGTTGAATGTTGTTGATGCATTTCAATTTTAAACTCCACAATTAAAGTTTGGGATGTTTGGTGAAATCGTCATGGAAATGACTGACCCACAGCTGGCCATCTTTTCGCGGGTCTTGCGAAGTGCATTGCCGTTCTCGGCTCTTCTCACCTGCTGCCGGCGTCAGGTTGGAGTGAAACTGCCCTAGCCACAAGGGAAAACGTCCGAAGAACGGCAGTTGATGTGGATAAGGGTGGTATGGGCCAACATCCTTGTAGCTTGTTGATTCTTGTTGAATATCCGATATCCATCGAGATCTCCAAGCCACAGATTGAACAAATGAAACTACGTCGGGATGTTCACCTAAGCGAACCCACTTGAGGGTGCTAGGCACTACTAGTCTTTCTTTCTCCAGCAACTTGCAACTTCGGACCTTTTAAACACTGATGATTAAGATCTTACAATTTCAAAGTTGGTTCACACTAGTTCATTAAAACAACTCAAAGGATCTCAAAGGTCAAACTCAAGGTTGCCTGTAGTGATTAGTGATTGTGTTTTCATGTATTTTCTACACATGAGTAGAATCACCAAACATCTTCACGCAGGCGGCGGAAGGACGGCCTCATCCAAAGTTTGGCTGGCCTGTACTTGCCGCGGCCCCAGAATCGATGACCAGCATCATGCCAGTAGATCCTTGGCTCTCGATCTCCGAGGTTACATGGGGATGGGTCAAAACCCTGGTACCTAGTGAACCCCAAAATAGCTGGTAAATGGATGTTCATCCCACTAAAAATGTATCTATAGGTATTGACCCATACCCACATTTTCATCCATGTTCTATCATGTTCTGCTACCAACTGGACCAGAATTAATGGTTCGTTCAAGTCTTGCTATGAGTTGCGACCCGTGGATGGGGGATACTTCTCAACAGGAGACTCAGTCAAAGCCAAGGGGCCACCCACCATAGCCCAGGGCCTTGTATTCATCCTTAATTTCCTGGAACAGCTGAGGACAAACTCCAAAATGATGGAAAATCCGAACTCATGCTCCAGAACAATCAGAACATTGGCCTTGACGTGGCCCCATTGGTTACTGGTTGCTATCCTCAGACTCCTATCCTTCCCCAGTCCTCGATGAGATCCGTGTCAGCATAAATATCTTCATGCATGAAGTCAACCACTCGAGGAGACACCCTGCACAATAGGGGTGATGGTCCCACGGACCAAAGAGGTACCCGCACTGACTTGCAAACTTCCAAACCCTCAAATGTTTGGCAATATGTTCCGGACTGTATATTGGGCTCTCAAATACGGCAGCGTTGAGAAGCGAAGTCCTGCGACGAACCCGCTTTTTCCATAATTTAGAATTGTTATTTAGATGTTTTTTTGTTGCGTGGATACATGCACTGACAAAGTCCTTGGATAGGTTTTGGCGATTTTTGGCGGCGATCATTTTCATGGGCCAGTTTCAGTCCATGAGTCCATGAGTGCTGGGCTGCTCATCTTCCCCACACAATCCATCCAAAAAAAGGACTACCCAGTGATACCCAGCGCGCCTGAGCATTTTCATAATGAAATCTGCATCCTTTCTCAATCGCTCTGACGCATGGGCAAAGGCCCTGACAATCAATCCACTCAGGTCTCTGGGCTGGGGCTGCCTACTACGTGCTGGTTTTATCCTTGCACCGTCTAGTAGGATGATGTTTCCAAGCATGGACTACATGTGCGGTTTGGTTCCAAACAGCAAATAAAGAACGATTTCAACGCAGCTCCCGAACAGGTTTGTGAAAAAAACATATACAGAGTACAGAGTTCACTTTTATGAGTTTTAAGCACCTTGATTAGATGATTAGACAAACAAATCTAGAATATGGCCCGAAAACGGGGGTTGATGCAACTCTGAAGTTCTGAAACATCTGCAAAGGATATGACGGCTGTGATGTTGCAACAAAGGTCGCTTGCTGTGGTGGCCAACACCTATATAGGACCTATGACGTACAAAAGAGTGAAGGGTGACTGACATTTAAGAAACCACCGTTCCAAAACGTAACTAGCTACGTTACATCTCACCGCACCTCCAGCGCTTACAGGACAAAAATATGTTGATTTCACGAACGAAACGTAGCATGGAACCATGTTGAAAGCATCCAAATTCAACGAATCCAAACAGTTTGGATACTGTAAATGTGGGGAACCCAAACATAAGCCATTCCTTTTTTATCACCACTTTTATGGGCTGTATGAAGATTATAAAGCATCCCCAGTCATGATAGGTTTATGACAGACTTTCTCACAGCTGAACCGGTGCCTGGGATCGCCATCGATCGCCTCTGCCACGAAGTCTTCGTTGTCGCGTTCCGCCTCCTTTATGTCATGATTGTCATGACGATCAAAGGTTGCAGTTACCAAAACAGGAGGTTCCTTCAAAATTGGATACGGATGGATATGTTATGATGTTATGTACACGTATATTTACGCATTGTATAGCCACAATTTCAAGGGCATTAACCCATTTTCATTGGGATATTGATAATATACAAGAACACAAATAGAATCTGGTAGATACTTATAGTCTTATAGTGGTTGAAAAATGGGATAATCAAATAATAATAAACCCCTCAGTTATGTCTTTTCAACAAATTCATACAAATTCCACATTATTCCTGAAATTCAGGACCCCAAAATCATCCAAAATCTATCAGCTGCAACAGGGAAACCAATGGCGGATATGGAGTACTCAACAAGGATTACGAGCACAATGGACCAGCTTCATGGGGTGTTGAGTGTTGAGAAACCATGACAAATGTATATGTTCAGAATGGTGCTGAATATCAGTGGGAGATCAGGGAAAATACACGCCTATGAGTCCTATGAGAAAATTGAAACTGTGTTTGAATTAATATCATCATTGCCATTATTTCTTTGAACAATAGGATAATTAATTTTTTCTACCTCTTGGAGTCTACATTGTTTTTGAAACAATGAACCAAGCCAGCGGGGAGGCTCCAATGATATCCGTCCAGCAGTTCTGCCAAGTGGCGCTGGCTTTCTGCATCCTTGGATGGTGAACCCCAGTGATTTTTGCAGCTTTGGGCGGTGTCCAATTGACTTGGGACTCGACATGTTTTGTGCCCATTAAATATGCCTTCAATTGCAAACTACCAAAGCCAGGGTTTCGCCCGCTTGGTCAACAAAAACACTGACTAAACTTAGGCTAACCTTACATATCCTGCAAAACATACAACCCTTAGCGTCCCTGTCCAAAAACTACCCAACCCAAGACCCAAGTAGTCTCAAATTTACCCAGAAAAGGCTTCCAAAGGGTTCCAACATGTTTCAACACTTCCAAGCGTTCAAGGCGCTTCGTGTCCATGAACATGGCGATGTCACTCTTTCTAAACCTCCGACTTCCCATAGCCACACCTTGGGCAGCGAGACCTAGCAGAGTATCCGCACCTTCCTTTGGAAAATCATGTCGCACGAAAAACATTAAACAACACTATAACACAGGATCACAAAATATATCACACAATATCATGAAGTAGATTAAATGAAAATAATGAACTGGAGTGAGGTCATGTCCTTGGTACAATGGTGTTTCCATTTTTTTTCCGTCGTCCATCATCTTCCAAACTGGGTTTCAATGCGGAACAGTGTCCAAATGACCTTTTGGACTTTGAATAAGTGAGGAATTGGGGTGACAACAGAATTGCTGGACCCTTGGGTGATGGCTTGCGAAGCCGTTTGAGAGGCAACTGATTCCCAACAAAAAGGATTGGATATGATTGGATGACACATTGATCGCCGCAATGAAAAATGAAACCAGGATATTTTCCCTACCTTTGGATACCCTTTTGGCAAGTTTGAAGTGCGCATTGAACTGCCTTGAACACTCACCTCCTCCCTCTTCTAACAGGCAACTGCTCTCATCACGTCCGGTCAGGGTTGGTCCAGACACAAAGGTCTTCGGAAGAAACCATCGGCAAACCTGCCAGGTAGTTCGGTAGTGTTGCCATTCGCAACCCTGGAACCAATTCATTTCCGATGATTTCCACTAGAACGTTCGTGACATTGGCCATTGTCAGGTCCATGGCTACCATGTGCGAGCTTTTGGCGAAACCTTCCATTCTCCAACTCATCATTCATGCCTGCACGATCACAAGGAAGGACAAGAAGGCCAGCGTCTTAGATGATGCCATTGCCGAAAATTCTGGACTCCCCTGGTGGCCGCAAAGGCCTCAGCTGCAGGAACACGGCAAAAAAAACATTAACTATTATTATTAATAATTCATTAATAATATAACATATGTATTAAACCATGATAAGACATCACAATCACAACAAACAACATCAAATAACATTAAATAATGTCCAATAACATCAAATAACATCAGATCCTTAAAAAATCAAATGGCCATTGTTCACAAGACGCCAAACTCTAACCTGAGCTGCCAGCTGCGGCTTCCTGGGAAGATCCTCGGTGTCCCTTGAGCCAAGGTCGCAACAAAACTATGCTGCAATTCTTGTGCCGCCCTGCCCCCCCCCCCATGGACATGTTTATCTGATTTTCAAACAGTCCTACATGACCGCAATTGCAGTGTGGAATCTGAGTTCAAGGTGTCCATTTGCAAAATGGTGTTTTGGGAAGAAAATGCATTGTTGAGACAGTTTTATCAGTTTTTATTTTTTGGTGTTTTTTCAAGAAGTGAATCAGCACTCCCGCCGACATCGCAATGCTTTGAGATTGCAATGGGATAGCTGTACACCGCTGTAAGAGAGCTGTTCTGATTGCACGAAACCTAATTTTGGGATAAACGCATCAGAATCCTCACAGTGGGGCTGAAGTCGCCTGCAAGACTTCTCTGCAACACGCTCAGAAAGCAACAGCAACACCATGCAAACCACCAAAGGAATCATGCAAGCACGCATACCATCGCAAACCAAAATATAGCAAGAAAACATCAAAATCCTGGAAATGGATTCTCTTGCCTGTGCAGCTTGTGCAGTCTGTGGGGATGAGGGTGTCGTGGCTGACGACACAGACGTTGGCCCTGTTGTGTTCTTTTCTGTGAGGACCTGCGCTGGCCACCGCAAATTCAAGGGTCAAACCCAAGCGGATCACTCGGCATATCTTTTCAAACATTTTGTGGCAGAGATATCTTGAAATATGATGCCATTATATTCATTCGCCCATTCGCGGCATCGCACACATTTCTGGGTGATCAACATATAGATTCTGATGTTCTGATTTATCATGATTTATCTAATATTTATCTTATTTCCATGCACCACAAGAAGGATACCGCGTGATTCTGTCCATTTCCCTGGACATCCGCCCGGCCTTCAAGGGCTTGTGTGGCTTACTGGGCGTGGACTTGGTACCGTCGCCCTACCATGGCCCGTGTGGCGAAGTGGAGCACCCGGAGGGGGCCGGAGGGGCCTTCGAAATCTTCTAAGTCGTCCAAAACATCAAAACATATCAAAACAATATAAACCAATCATCCTTTGAAAACAAACAAACAAAATCACGCGTGGTGATGGTTTTTACTTCCACCATCTTCCACCTACCGAGCCGCACCTTGCCACCTCCCACTGGAAAATCCACGAAGTCCGTCCTCGATCGCAGGGATATGTACCATGACTAGGACTGAGGGGAACCTCAAATCCTTGGAACCCATCATGATCTTTCATACACTTTATATAATGTTTCTGAAATGATTTTCTGTGGTTGTTCAAATGTCAAGCGATGGTGAATATCAATATGCTGATGCTATTTCCTTATTTCTCAGTGTGTTTATGCTTTTGTATTTATGACATGGGTTCTGGGTGTCAATCAACATGCTGCATCAGTTGGAGCTCATAAGAACCCTGTTCATCCCATTTCAACAAAATGCCCGGAGATGCATCACAGTCAATTTATATAGGCACTTGGGGGATTGGGGTTGGCGTGGGTCAAGATGTACAGTAGGCACCCTGGCGAGCACGGCCAAAATTCATACAATGTCATAATACATCATAACAATATATTTTGGATCTCCTTTCGAAGTCAAAGGTTCACCTTCTTAGTTTTTTCCACTTTTAAGTGCCAATGACCCATAGCTGCAGCTGCTCCCCTGACATTAGTTCTCCAATGCTCTCCCTTCCGGGGCCCTTTTCAGGTCGATCCTTAGATTCATGGGGTTCAAGCATGCTAGCCCCGTCTGGGAACAGCAAGTGGTGGCCGCCACGCGGTGAGTGAATTGACCTGGGCACATCTGGCCACTGCGGCAGAGGCCAAACAAGATTCTGCGCATTTCTACTGGTGCATATACATATAAAGAAATACATAGTTTTGCCATTTAATATGCACATTTGTTGTGTATATATATATATATGTATGTATGTATGTATGTATGTATGTATGTATGTATGTATGTATGTATGTATGTATGTATGTATGTATGTATATACATGCGTATTTATATATATGTGTGTGTGTGTATGTGTGTATTGCACAAAAACAACCAAAAAATATGTGTATATTATGTATATGTATATATGTATTCATATACCTCCGAAACTGATGAACATACTATTATATATATACTCATCTATTGCACATAGGTGCAGATAGGTACATAGATAGATAGATAGATAGATAGGTAGGTAGGTAGGTAGGTAGATAGATAGATATGTATAATTATGTATATATATATATATAGGTAGGTAGATAGAAGGATAGATAGATATTAGATAAGATAGATAGATTAGCATAGATTGGCGTAGATTAGGGTAGATTAGCATAGATTATAAAGCATAGATAGGTATAGATAGGTAGATATATATATATATAGTTGAATAGACAGAGTTCTAGATAGAGATCGAGACAAGTGAGGATTTCCTTTTCCGGTTGCAGTTCATGTCATGGGGAGAAACAACCACCAACGCACCCATTGGTCAAGCAAACATGTTGTGCTTCCAGCGTCTCTTGACCCACCTCCAGTTAAAAGGGAGCACTTCTTGTAGCACCTGAAATCTTCACCAGCTGCAGCCATCGCAGGATGTACTGATGATCACTGATGTTCCAAGTCGGATGTTCACTCTGCTTTCCATTGAATGCCAACTGCGCGTGGAAACTGAGAGGAGCACATGCCCAACAAAAGCTCTTCGTCCTGCGAAAGCAGTGTTCAGCTCAGCAAGGTGAGCATTGCCTATCTTGGCAAAGTTGCATTGCAAACTAACCATGGGTGGTTGCAACTCATCCCAAACATATTGGTCACTTAAGAACTCAAAAGTACTTCCATCCACAGCTGTAAAAATACGGGCATGATCAGAGAAAAACCTTCGAAGGGGGAAAACAACCCCCGTCAATTTGGATGCTATAATGGCAAATATCATCGCAGGACGCGAACACGGGAAATAATTGAGCCTAGTTACCATCAAGTACCAGGTTGGCAAATTGATATACGCATGATCAAACCCATTTCTAGCGTACGACCAGATCTTCCATCCATGTGCTGGATATTTTGTGAAGGGAGGAGGAGATTAACGCAAATCAATCACAGTCCAAGCACTAGTTGCATAAACATATGATATGCACCATGTATCACATACCTATTTGCGCATCTTATATATTGTTCTATATTTTTATAAATACGTATATATATATAATATGTAATTTTGTAAAAAAAATATTAAACGTATTTACTTTAAAATATCTTTTGCGTCCCTGTCTTATAATATGATTATTGATATGGATACCTGTGAGATCATGTGAATGTATCACCCTCATCCTCATCCTCATCCTCGTCATCATCATCATCAACATCAACATCAAACCATCCCGACATATTTCAAATACATTCAGATTCACACTTGAATTATACGATTGGATTTAATTAGCTAGTTTTGTAGTTGGGATCATCATCCTGAATTCGGAAATGGGTCAAAACCTATTGTATATTACATACTATTACCATCTATTACCATATTTGGGGGAATAAACATCCATTAGCCAGCTATCTTAGGGTACCATAGGGTACCTAGTACCTAGGGACCTAGGGTGCCAGGGTTTTGAGTGTCTGACTCATAGACATATAGGATCCCAATTGACCCACCCAAATGGTAATAATCTCCTCCAGACAGGTGCCAATGGTATGTGGGCAGGCGCCCTTCTGCCCATTGATCTTCCCCGCTACGTCGAAGCCAGCACAAGGCGCACTGCAACAGAGGCAGCTTTGGAAGACAAACCACTCGTTGATGCATAAGGGTTTTCGGAAAAGAAACAAACACAAAATAATGTGAGCAACCTAGTGACCAGAATGATCAGCAAGGACTTAGCAAGGACGGAAAAAGCGATATGTGAGTCCCGGCTTCATGTTGAAGATGGTGTTGCCGAAGCCGCAGGGGTGCGACTCGCAACATGTGAAGGCACTGGTCCGAATCCTTGGTCGTGCAGTGGTCACGGCCAAGGCGAGCAATAAAAGATGGATCCTCTAGTGACTCCGATGATGTTACTAGTGAATTCCTAGGAATGGTATGAGGAACGAGCAACGTTGTAACCAAAAACATTGCAATATTAAAGCAATTTAACAATATTATAAACATAATATAACAATATGGACAATATGGCAATGGTACTAATAATGTAGTATCGATATATAAAGATTGACAGTTTATAAAAGTAACTAATCCAACTCAACGATGTTTATCTCAATAGCACAACTATCCCCAGCGGTTCCAGAAACCCCCTTTTGTGCGTTTCGAGCTTCGGATTCTTGCCCTCGGTGAGGAGCGTGCACTTCATGTAGCACAAGTCCTCAAAGAGCCTTGGACCGCAGACTTCCCGTCGGGTTCAGTCTAATTTGTCTATGCAAGTCACGTAGTGGTGGAAACTTGTAGAGGGTACTGCTTTATTTGCTATATGAACAGTGAGAACAAGTTCATTGTCAGCCATCCTCATCTCATTGCTGTATATACTGTCCCTCTGAGATGAGGAAAGCTTGTGTTGACTTGATTACATTGGCATAAGGTGTTGGCGGCATCTCCACACGTGAGCTTGGCCACACCGAGTTCCATGCTCTTCATCGTCGCCGCAAAGATTGCCATCGTGCATGTTCCTCGAATGTGGAAGCTGCAAATGTCAGTGCCCAATTTTAAAATTGTACAGCCTCCAGGCGACATATAGGTTTGTCTAAAGATGGTGTACCCCCAAATCCGCCAAATCCATTTGGGGGGGCCATTTTCAGTCATTTTCAGATACACCCATGTTCCAAAAGAAGACTGAGTAACACATAGTAACATAGTAACACCATCAAATATCAGAAATGGCTCTCTGGGACAACATGACTGGCAAATACTGGCAACATCGAAACAAATCGGATGGTCACAAAAGGTGCATATATGTGCATATCACATCACATTACCAGATTGGTGCTTTAAGTTCAACCCATCTTAAGATATTGTGATATGTCTATCTATACCTCACCGCGTGTGCAAATTTCACAGAACTCCATTGGATTACAGTAATTAATCATCCGAAATAAAGATGTGAGTATATGGGTGTTGATCAAGAGAAAGGTTCCTGGGGCAGCTACAATCGCGCATCAATCGCGTACCAACCGCGACTCCACACGTGTCAATCGTGGGACAACTTGGTCGTATCCGGGTTTATCCTGTACAGAAAATCATACGTAAACAATCATAAACATATTATACAGCGATCATTCTGGGCAAAAGAGGCGTGGGCAACGGTCTACTGAGGCGGGTCTTACAATCGCCTCACAATCGGGGATCAATCGCGCGGATATCTAAACAAAATATAGTATCATACAGTATCTTTATATACGTAAGTTTATATATATAGTACAGACATGGACACACAATGACACTACATGGACAATGGAACATGCTAAATTGAGTGCCCCTTCATATTCCTGCCACGGCGCTCCGCTGGCGCGCTCGAGAAGCCGGCAGAGGTGGCCGCGGCACCTTTCACGGTCTCACCTGGCACCACGGATCACCGCATCTTGGAAGATGGGACCTTTCATGACGCTAAATGCATCTTACTTTGGAGGAAAACAACATAGAAAAAACCTGAAATACCTTGACATATCTTGAAATATAATATTTAATTATATAATATTAATATGTCATCAAATATTTATCTGGAATAATTACTCTTGAATCATCTTGAAATAACTATAGATAATTAGCATAAATGCTGGCAAAACATTGATGCGGTCAATCAGGTGAGGATGTTGTGTCACAAATGGGCATCCACCAGGTCGAAAGGACTCGCTGGAGCGACCGTTGAACAGCCACGTGTCCAGATTCTGGCAGGGAACATAGACTGGTGGCTCGCGGTCCGGGGAACTGCTCAGAATTCTACCCCCGGATTTTACCTTCCTCTTATCAAAGACAAAGGGAAGGTGGATTTGGATAGGGCGCGACAAAGTACAAGAACATACAAGAGCAACAAGCTGGCCGTAAGAAAGTCCTCATCAATTTGTGGACATAGTTGTATCATGTTGTATCTGGTGGCCATGTCCTTTTGTTTCCGGCATGTGCTTTCATGCCCAATTGATTGGAACAGGCTGTCTGGCCTCATACTTTCTCGCTATGGATGTCAAGTCCTGGAGGATCACTGAAGCCAGGTGAAGTTCACCAGATAAATTAATAGGCAGAAACATCAGAGACTACAAAAAAGGAAGAAAAAATAGGATACCAATGACCGGGTTCACTATCTTTGCAGGTGCTCATGGCTATGACCAGGTCCTGAATCTGCAGCAACGGGTGATGGCCGCTTGATGCTATTGCCTCAGGGCAGGGAGGGTGCGGACTCCATTAGTTTCTTTGTAATGATTGTAATGGCTCCGAGCGGCCAAAATGATCATAGCCACCAGCAGTGCCACCAGCGCTTTGTAGCGAAAGATGCGCAAGGCTGCAGGGCCTGAGGTTGGGGTCCCCATGGCACCCAGCTACAAAAACGACAAACAAATCATATCAGTCATCAGGAATTATCATGGTGGCCTTCCACTTCACCTTGGATTTCCATGGCCAACTGCAAACCCAAAACCATCTTCTTTGACAGAATGCAAGTTTTCTCACCATTCCAAACAGTTGCATTCCTGGGCCCTGACCGTTGTATCCATTGCCATCGATTGGCTCATGGACGTCCTCCGGCGACGGGAATTACAGCAAACAGCAACGGTCTTATTGCCCACAGTTCAACAACAAACATAGAACGTGGAAGAAATAGCCACCTGGCATGCTTGGTTTGGGAAGGTTTGAGTTCCAACTAGTATTGTTATGTTCTTTCTCAAGTCATCTCAAGCCGTTGGGAGCCAGAACATCAATGCAGAAAGCTTCACAGCCGCAACGCCGCAACACCATTGTTTTGGCGATCACTCCGAGCCCTGCAACCGTGCACAGGACACCTGCAGATCAGGAATATACGGTGGGTTTCCTGCACAATTGGGAGCGTCACAATCTTGGGAAGCACCAACAATGATCCACATTGAATCTACATGCGAGATCATGAAATCACCACGAGGTACACGATAGCTGCTGTTGGAACATGTACAGTAGTTTAACTTTCGTGCGCAACGTGCGTGCAGCACCCAGCACATTTTGGCGGCGATGCGCGCCCATTTGGTGCTGGAAACCAGAAGGCGCCACCTTTACAGGTCACTGTGGCATCATGCCTTCTCTGGCCCCTTGGTGGCCCGGGGTGGGCAGCTCTTTGAACCCTTTGATCCTAGAAGCTACAGTGCAGCCGGTACTTTTCCCCAAAAGTTACACTTATAACATGTTATAAGTTCCAACTTTCGTGCGCAACGTGCGTGCAGCACCCAACACATTTTGGCGGCGATGCGCGCCCATGTGGTGATTCGTAGGGAATGGGTCAAAAACCTGTCTGGCGGAAGCCCCACCCCCGCAGCTGCTCTCTGGAGCAGTTGCTGAATCTCCAGCCTTTTGACCTGGTCCAGCCGCCCATCTAAACAGCGGCAAAATGCCTTCTGAATGGTCCTTCAGGAACCCTAGTTCCCTCATGGTTATACAATCAACAACACAGCATTTCATGGGAGTCCTAGTTGTAAGGTACTGGCTACCATGCTTTGTACACAATCCGACTTCAGAAATCTGCCAGAACATCTTCGTGCAAAACTTGGTGAAAACGAGATCCTACTGCTGTACAACGGCTGTTGGACAAACATACTACACCCTCTCCTCCGTTCCAGCGAATGTTTCCGGCCATGCATCCCATGATGTCTTCAGCCTCTGACTCGGACGCGTGCTCCTTGACCTTCCCAACCACGCTGCTATGATATAACCAGCTCCACACAGTGCGGCCAACTTGAATGGCCCCATGATGCGCCTGTGCTGCTTGGAATCTCTCCGGGTTGAACTTCTTCACCACCCCATACCCGTGAAAATGTTCACCACCCTCCTCGGTGCAAGCCAGATTCCTGCAAAGGTGGACACGGTCACTGACCCTAAGGCGCCCTTTGTCTCCTCTCACAGATTCCGGCTCGACCGGCAGATAAAGGCCATAATGGGTACGGATTGGCTGTTCTTCCTGTCCCACATTGAAGACTGCTACCTTGCCGTCTCGCTTGACCACTACCAGTTTCGGTGCCTCGCGACTACGATTGAAGCCCCGGAGTGCAGCAGTTTCCGGAACACTGCCGGTTGCCGGTCCGATAAATTCTACTTCAGCAGCCTCCGGAGCTAAGCCCACGAAGCGTTGCCCGCAAAAGAAAATCGGACCAGCTTCAGAATACGTCGAAGAATCCAAACCACGACCATCAACATAGCCACCTGTATGGAGACACTTGGCTAGCGCACCGACCATGCATAGTGGGCCACGCACTACACATACCGTCAAAATCCCACCGATCTGAAACAACCGTTTGCAACCTGACTTCACGCCTGTCCAGGACGTCCCAAAGACCGCCCAACCACAGAAACTGAACACCGTCTCTATGACCACCCAAGCTCCGAATGGAGGTAGAGACTGAAAGTAGGGCTTATAAAGTTTTAACCCGTGGTTTGAACCGTGCACACCTAGGGCATGCGCAAACCCAGGCTCTATATGGAATTAAACCCTGGGTTAATTCTTTCTACTTGTCTTGAGCTACGCTTTAACTTTGATGCTTTAGATCGAATGAAACCGTGGTTTAAAACCCCTTCCGTTGCGGATCTGATTCTAACATACATCTGCACAGGATTTATGTTGCCTGGCAAGTTTTAAACCGCGTTTTAATTCCATCTCTGCGGCCCATTGTGCAAGATATCCCGGGTTCTGGCTGCGGTTTGAAGGTTTGACCCCGTGGTTTAATTCGGTTTTCTACAGATCTTCAGTCCGTCCCAAATCTTTCCGTTCGTCACGGTTTTGTCTGGCAGAGTCGATCGGCAGTCTTCACAAGTTCTCGGTCGCATCAAAGTGTCTATCCATTGAGACACACAATGTCACCTCTGGGCCCCAGCAGGCACTGCTGATGCACTGCGGAGGTGTGATGATACGGATGTATTGCTTTGGATCTGTCGCTGAGGAATCTGTGACGATTTTCAAGGGCCTTCTGAGGCAATGCGCAGAGGCCAACAACGTGAGATCATCTCCCCATGCCCCTGGCTGCTCCATGTGGGAGCAGTACGATCCATATCTGCCTCGAAATTGGTTTTCCATGCGGGCACCAAAGCATGCGGAGAGAGGTCTCAGATACCCAACGACACTTCTGCGTAGTTGCAGAGCCGTCAAAGGCACCTGTGCCGAAAACACTATGGCTGAGAATTGGCAATCACCATCTGCTGCAACCGGGACTCGTTTCAGTCCCAAGCAATGCAACCGTGAGTCCAGCAAGGCATTGCTTTTCGCAATTTTCTCCATAAGCTCCTGGTTCTCCTGCAAGGATTGTTGCAAGGCAAGATTCAACTGTCTCTCCTCCCAGAGATGCATTGCATGTGAAGCAGGCTCTTGTACTGACTCATACAACTGCAAAGACCATTTCTCAGTGGAAGAAATTTCAAAGTGGTGGCTGCAAAAGCAGCCATGAGTACGTTTGCGCTTGCACCTGTCTCCTCTCAACGTGGTCGACATGCAAAGGACTTCTTTTTCTTGGCCAGCTGCTTCCACAACAGCTCGCTGAGAGGACTCTGTGACACTTCCAGGAAGAAGATCGCAGGCATCATCTGGACGGACTTCTGACAGAATCTCAGCAGGCACCACATTGGAGTTCTGTGAAGAGGGAGCTCTCAACATTCTTTTCAAATGCGCTGATTTTTTGGGAAGCGGCTTTTTCCGTTTCTTCCCAAGATTGGATTTGGGTCCACCTGGTATCTTGGCAATGCCACCTGGCTGCAGCAAGGCATGTACAAACAGAGAGTGTTCAGAGTGTCCCGCGAAGCTCATGTAGGTGCGGTGTCCATCCACGACACGGTTGTCCGTTGTTACCCACACTGTGCAAAAGTTGCTTCGAAGATGGAGATGGCGAATGACATCATACGAACCTGCCACAGAAAAACGATCTAAACACCGGTTCCATCTTCTTGTTTCCTTGTGTACGTCAAAAACAATATCTGATAGCAGAGATACGTATGCAAAGCAGCAACACATATCTTATTCCACTAACCACGAACTACAAATCAAGACATGGGTAAGCAACAAAAACCACTATATATATATACAGTATATATATATATACAATATATATATATACAATATATATATATATACAATATATATATATACAATATATATACATACAATATATATATATATACAATATATATATATACAATATATAATATATTTATATACAATATATATATATACAATTTATATATATATACGATAATTATATATATATACGATAATTATATATATACGATAATTATATATATATATATATAAATGCAATCTAGGCCTGTGAGTGGAGAAGCCGCTGCGTGTCTGACCTCTTCGGAGGTAAGGTTCAAGCCCAGTTGCAAAGCCGCCAGCATCTCTGGTTTCTTTTGAAGCGCATGCTGCAAACAATATTTTGGAAAAGCATAGCAAAGGCGGGCAGTGGACCCATCATCCAGAGGCTTGTTGCAAACGCTCGCCACAAATGTTCCAGTGGGCCCATGCTTGTGGAACCACTTGCACAAGGCGTCCAAATCGAGACGCTCACGGTGCACGACCTGGGCCTCTTGTTCCGAGTCCAAACTGTCCACCTGCACGCTTTGTTTTTGGCTTCGTACATGTAAGCAGGAAGGTGCGTCCGCCACAGCCGCCTTCAAGTTCTCATAGTCTCCAGCTGCTAACTTGGAGTGAAAGGAATCGCAAACGCCTTTCATGAGAGATCCCACATCCTTCTTGCGCAATGTCCTGCACAACTTTCCAGGGTCAATGTAAATATATTTCAAGGGTAAAATGTCACGAAGCCATGTGGAAAGATGTGGAATGACATCAAAACGCTTGGAATCACAGGGAACAAACTCATCCAAAAAAATAAATGACATGAAACAGATTGAGTGGAAACATCTATATGATACAAATTTTGAGCACGTGCGAAGATGTGTATTGCACCCGCACACCGAAAGCAGGGTCCTTTTGCGCAGTAAGCCCTTGATCGTTCTCCAACTGCGTTCCAAACTGTTGGAGGTGTACGTAGTGAAGCCAGCCGGAACCTGGCCGAACCCAGATCGCCACGGTGCCGAGTACACCCCGGCCTGGCCAGTTTCTTGGAGAAGATTTCGTACCAGGTATTGGGCGACATGGGGTTCATCCCAATCTGTCTCTTCACCATTGGAACGAAGACGATTGATCACTGACTCCCAAAACGAAGAAAATTCCAAGGAACTTGGAAACCAAGCAGACTCCATGACAAAGCTCAGCAGCACGGGCAACAGTTCCATGTTGCGCAGACGCACCTCACCAGTTTCACTGTTGCGCCGTTTGACTTCCTGTTTCACATTCTGTTTGGTGTGGTGGAGGCAACGATGAACTTGCACATGCTGCAACCCAGGGTCAGATTCAATGACCGCTTGGATGCCTTCCATACATGAGCAATCAGCGAATCCATGACTCAGTCGGATCCCATTGCGATGAGCCGCAGCAGCAAATGCCTTGAACAAAGTCATTTGGGACTCTTTGCCCTCTTTGCGGGACAAAAGGAAATGTGTTGGCAGCATACGAACCCCTGGCTTCTGGCTCCCACCAGACCTAAGGCCTGCTGGGCCGATTCCTCCTAATACCAAGGACTGCTGATTCGTCTCGAACGTAAAATCAGCAACAAAGACAGAAAGGTGCTGGTTCTGCTGGAGAAAGGAATCTGCATCTTTGAAGTGGAAGAGAATGCTGATGCGGTCAGCATTGCAAATGCTTGAATCCATGATGCAAACATTCTCAGGTGGATTTGCCATCCAAGCCTGCACACTGGCTACGCAATCAGCTGTGAGCTTCGCACGTACCTCTGCCCTGCACGGGCGAGCGTTTTTCAAACGCCACATTTCCGGCCGATGCTCTATTGGAATTCCACTTTCCTCCATCTTCAGCAATGCCACACCACCAGTGTGAGTCTGCGCATACTGCTTGGCCAATCTCCTGCGGATGTGCACCACGTCCTTCTGACCATGCGACCCACACTGCGAAACTGCCATCTGAGAATCTCGTGGGCCTTCTGCAAACAACCACGCTTTGGTGCAGCCGTCTTTGCACTCCTCTGGGCAGAGCAATGTACATGCATAGGCATGGATGAAATCTATGGTTGCATCTATTATGGTGGTGTCCCAAACAACGGTGATCTGCACAAGTGTTTGGTATACCGAACTTCCTAGAACTCTGATGGAGATGGCCATATCAAATTCCGATGTTCGAAAAGGAATCATAAGACTTTCAAACCAACTAAAATTAGTAGGGGCAGCCGTCTCTAAGAGCACTTTCAACAAGTATTAAACCGTGAGTCAAAACTTTAGAAAACTTGAAAGACATGAAGTTAGCAGCCAGCACATCTATTCTCAAAAGGAATTAAACCCTGGTTTAGAACTTTCAAAGAGACAGGAACGCTGCCGACGGGCCCCTGTATCTGGTTCCCTTGAAAGCACCTGCAGAAAACCTCAGTACCAAGATCTCTAAGAAGAAACCTTGTGTCTAATAATCCTTTGAAAACTTGTACAAGACTTTTGTGTAAGGATCCCTTGAAAACACCTTTAGAACACTTTTCAACCATACGGCTCCTTGCATTTCGCGATGAAGGTCACAGAGCCCTTGCTTGAGGATTTTGATAAGGGATCGTTCACGACCTCCTTGGCTTGGAGCCACCGAGCGGCATTTTGCCGCAGAGTCAGATTGGCATCCCTTTCAACGATCTCACAAGGCTCCCAGTTCTTCGGCTGCCTACCTCGACCTCTCCGGTCGAGAACTGGAACAGGTTCCTGTTCCATGGCTGACCCCGCCAGACTGGAGCCGCAGCCACTGCGGCCGAACAATGAGGAGGAATTAAACTCTGGTTTAGAACTTCTGAAAAGAATTAAACCAAGGTTTAATTCTTGGGCTTCATGAAACGCATGGCAAAGAATTAAACCAAGATGTCATTCTTCCATGAAAGCATGCAAGAGATGTGAATGCCATAAGTTTCAACTCAAGGTTTAAAACTTTTTAAACCTTACGTTTACTCTTTTCCAACTCCCACTTCGTGGAGTCGCCAGCAGATACGTAGTCCAAGGTGTCAGCCCATGAGGTCTGGCACCATTCACGCCAAGACCTCAAAGTCGAACTTGTCGTGGGAAGGCATCGGAGGCTCTGTCCCACCATGGGAGGTGGTGGCTGGCTAGTGGCGTTGCCAAACCAACCGTCCTCACAATCCCCAGACAACATTGTCAACATTATGGCAACCAAGAAAGCTCATACATTTCGTGGGGGACCCCTTGGTCAACAGCTCTTTGGACCCTTTGATCCTAGAAGCTTGAGCCAAAATGGCTACGGTTTGTGTGTGTTTGCTTTTGTGGTATAAGCTCTGCTTGCATATGCTAGCTCGTCGTATGTTGCAATAGGCTTGGAAATGTGATGAAGCCCTGCAAACATTGAGGGGGCTGGCAGGAGCATGGTGTCATGCTGGCCACAGTTTATTTGGCGTGGCATGTATGCCCAATGCCAAGAGTTTGACCATCATATGGCCTTTCTCATTGCCACCAACCTCCCAAGATCCGACCCAACTACCACCCAGTTACCACCCCCGCGCCATGCTGCAACACTCCAGGAATTTGGGTCGACCGAGCCGTCGTAGATCAACGGCCCGGAGGACACCTCGGGGCGGAGGTTTCATATGACACCAGACCTGGAGAGTGCAGCCCCATTGCCCCATCTTGTGGCCAATCAATATCTGGGGGCTCATGCTTCAAGATTTCTTGCAATCAAGATAAATTGGGGGTGTACCCAGTGTACCCTTGGTATGTTGCACCAGGATGCACCAGGTGGCTTCAATGTCTCTGAAAGAAGTCTAGACGTTGCGGATAAGCATCCCAGACTATCCGAGGCCGGGATGGAACCAAAAATATGTTTACAATTGTTTACACCACCAGGTAATACCATTGGCTGCAGTCCAGCCACTATCGCTCAGAGACCAAGCTACCGCACAATCGCCTTGGCCGGCCGTGACTTGGAGTAGCGTGCAGGGGCTCAGAACATTTGTGGTTGAAACCTGGTGACAGTGGTTGTTGCTAAAGTGTGACTTGGGCATCTGCCTTTTTCATCCTTTTCCCCAAAATTGACCAAAAGGGTCTTCCTAAGGATAGATTGCAATCATACTATTCTGAGGCCATTCGGCCAAATTGGCGATTCCCTCGCCAATTGAGACTGTAGAACCATGTTTTTTCCATGCCTCTTGTGACCAAATATGGTCAATTTTTATATCTGCTGCAAGCCAAGCATCTTTCCCAATCTACTTCAGCTCCACCAATCCAAGCGGGAGCGGACAAGTTTCTTGTTGCCTCCTCCTCCAGGAAGATCCTTAGCATGCCACGTCCAAGCCCACAGTTGGCAGCTAACAGTCAGCAGCCGAAGCCAAGTGTCTCAGTGTTGCTGCCATCCTGCAGGTTCCAAAAGAACAGCGACCGCTGGGCAAAACCTCGACTCAACTTGCGAAGTTGAGAAGTTTCATAGGATGGTGCATACTCAGCGAACGGATGCCAAGCTGAAGTCATCAAATCCTGGGTGTACAGGGTGTCCTGTAAGAATTTGAAACCTTCAATTTGAGAAACCATGTCTGTTTCGTGTATTTGCATCATACCCCTGGTTCATGAAATTTTAGATTCGAGATGATAGATTTGTTTTTTCCCCAAAAGCCGGTGCTTAACCATCATTTCTCTCATTAAACATCGCCATTTTGAGGGACAAACCCAGCTGCCAGGTGGCTGTAGCTCAGCGCTTTTGATTTGCTCCAATCCACGTGCCTCGGCTTCAGCTTGATTTTAATGGGCCCGGCTTGGGTCATGAAAAACTTGTGATTTTAACCATAAAAAATGGTGGCTTAATGGGAATACAATAGGAAATGCAATATGTGATATATATATATAGTACCCACCATACTCCACCATAACTATGATCACATATCCGAAAATATGGTGTAGCCCAACATTTGTATATTTTTTTACGGAAAATCATGATAAACCATAATTGGGTTTCAGAGAAATGTGTCATATATACATGTGTCTGGGACAAACATGCATGTTGTCATGGGTCAAAAAGTAAGCCTCGGAGACTCAAGTATCGTCATGTTTATATACATAGTTTTGTTACTTAACCGACCACCCAATTTGTTTTTGGCCGAATTTCGATCCATGCCCCTTCTACAAAGGAAGGGCGAAACATGACCAATTTAAACAGGGCAGGAACCTTCATGAAAATTCTGCGAACATGTGCCAGGTTCTATGGTCCAAGTGTGATGGGTGAGGGTCATTGGTTGCTTATGCTACACAGAGATGGTTCGGTAGATCTTAAAGCGTTGAGAATATGTATGAATATGTTGAAATGCAGCTAGCCTATGATTTGTGTTCGTCTATTCTCCCTGCCAGGTACGCAGACCACACAGGGCCCACATGACCGCGCAATGTACGCAAGCACGTCCGTTCCTGACAGGCACTGGAAGATGCCAGTGTAGTCAAATATCCACTGACCGCCACTGACTGATGTTGGGTTCTCGCGGCCATGTAACAGAAGTCATCAACTGTTATATTTTGATTCTTTGGGGATGGGTTATATCAATTCGTACCACTGATCTAAATTCATTTATGATTATTTTTCTGGATTGTTTATGGCATTGGGTTTCCCACATTCATCTCGGATTTTTTACAAAAGGCCAGGAAAGTGGGTCAAAGGACAGGAAGAAACTTCAAGGACTGCTCGACCTTGCTGACAGCACAGATTCACTCAACGAGTGGTGCTAGTCTTGCACCATGTTTCATAGAAAAAAATTACAGATATTGCCAACAGCCCCTGTGAACCAATTTTTTTGCAACATATTTGCAACATTTTCTCCCGCATTATCACACTTTTTTGTTGATGCCAAGCACATGTGTCACATGTTTCCGACCAAAGACCCCCCCTGCCTTGAGATCCCAAAGCTTCAAGGTGGAATCATCAGCCCAGCTCAATGCCAGTTCCCGATCCCAGGAGACCTGCAAGCTTCGCCCAAAAGGCTCAAATTTAGTCCCAAACAAAATCCCGAACCAACTGCTTTCTGGTCATCCATGCGTCAGCACCATCCAGCATCCAAGCATATTCCAGACCCTCAACGCCTCAGCTTTGCTAATCAAATTCGTGTGTCCATTGAGTACGGCCGCCCGCGCTGTGGCACAGGGGTGCCAAAGCTGCAGCGTACATTCGCCATAGCTGAGGCATCGGAAAGCAGGCTCCCAGGTGCACACAGCACCGGTCACCTGACTCATACATGACATGATCATCGAATGATCATCGTATATCATGATATACTTTGTATAAAATTGCACGTGCATGCTCTATATGTATAGGTATCTATATACACAAATAAAAAAGAGCATATACACATATCCATCTATCCATCTATCCATCTATCCATCTATCCATCTATCTATCTATCTATCTATCTTTCTATCTATTTATCTATATATCTATCTATCTATCTTATCCTATCTATCCTATCTATCCTATCTATCCTATCTATCCTATCTATCTATCTATCTATCTATCTATCCCTATCTCTCTATTTCTATCTCTCTATCTCTCTATCTCTCTATCTGAATCTAGCTATCTGAATCTAGCTATCTGAATCTATCTATTTGAATCTATCTATCTGAATCTAGCTATCTGAATCTAGCTATCTGAATCTATCTATTTGAATCTATCTATCTGAATCTAGCTATCTGAATCTATCTATCTATCTATCTATCTATCTATCTATCTATCTATCTATCTATCTGAATCTATCTATCTATCTATCCATCTATCTATCTATCTATCTATTAATTATCTGAATCTATCTATATGAATCTATCATCTATCTGAATCTATCTATTCGAATCTATCTTCTATCTGAATCTATCTATTCGAATCTATCATCAATCTTAATCAATCAATCTTAATCAATCAATCTTAATCAATCAATCAATCAATCAATGTATGTATGTATGTAAGTATGTATGTAAGTAAGCATGTATGTATGTATGTATGCATGTATGTATCTGAATCTATCTATCTATCTATCTATCTACCTACCTGTGCGTGTAAAAAGTATGCACACTTGTACAGAATATATATATATATATACATACATATGTGGCATATGTATATATATATATGCACAGTTATATGGTATATTTATATGCATGTGACATGCACCAGCAGCCTTCGTGGATTCGGGATGCCATGCCGGCCTCTTGATGTCCAACCATCTTTTGGAGCAATTGGCCATGTTCGATGTCCCAAAGGAGTATGCAACCATCTTCACTCCAGGAGCAGATCTGCTGAGCTTCCCAGTTCACCTACAGAAAGAGTCTTTGGAGGAGAGCAACGGGGCATCTCAAAAATCATGGAGTCAAATAGTCCCACTCATCAGTTTGGAGCTACATACATACTGCATATGGGAGCTGGTTCTGGATTTCACCTCTGGCAAGTCCGGCCTCGTAACCACTGATATCTCCACTGTGGCCACGCAAGACCCAAAGAAGTTGCCTCAAACGCCGTAGTGTGGAGAAGGCTGCAGAGGAAACGCCAATTCCAACTACCGAATCTACCCGAATCTGATGATTCATGGCCAGATCTAAAACCCAAATGAGCAGTGATTCTGAACATGTCTCAATTCAAAAGAAACATTAAAAAACCATCCACTCCAACCTCTCCTCAAAACTGGCGCATTACTTTTGAGCTTAGAAATCTTGGGGTTGCGTTGGATCACAGGGGGAGGACAAAAAAGGGATGCCTATGTTTGAAGGATTTGAAGGCCATTGTCCAATTTGTTTGGCAGCAACTTCAATCAGAAATACTGCTGGGTGCTTTCAACTCTGGTTCCAACTACACTCACTTGTATAGCAAACCATCCGCATTTGGAGCGTCTGACACTGCTCCTGGATGCGTACGTATAAATCGCCGATTGATAGTATAAGTTCCTGCTAAGATGTGGTAGACTGGGAAGTCCAAGTGGCCGCAATATTTAAGAAACGGAGAATAGAATATAAAATCATATCGCTACAATCTATCAATATGTCATAAATACCATGTGCATATCTATCAGTCTATCTATAGACATGTACACCTCGAAATTGAATGACCCGTAAAGATCCATAAAGTGGAGCCCAAATTATCCAAGAGAGGGATCATTTAGTTTCTATATCCATATCTTGTGATTATTGTAGAATATTGTGAACTAAAACTGTTGAGAGCTTCAGACCGAAGCATATCACCATCACCACATATCACAGTCCCGACAGGTTGCCCCGTCTGAAGGTCCCAAAGGTGGACTGCCATACTCCTGGCCAGAAGCTTAGGGGAAATACACAGAAATCCACAATTCGGAGCTGGTTTCATCGGTGAGACATCTACAGGAAGACTTGTTCAAAAGTTTGTTCATGTTTTTTTCTTATCACTCAAGATGGGAGCTAGAGGCTGAACAAAATCTCTTTTCCATGACAGAATTTTTGGGGTGGGATCATCCTCTCAGGCTTTGGAAATAAAATGACACGACATCACCAAGCAGATTAAGACATAGAAATTTAGGTCAGATTAATAAGGTCAGCACTAAGTAATTACTGATAATTACTGTACAGGCCAATCCCAAGCCCCAACATGTGAAGCCGAACAAGGGAGGCAACAATCCCAGTCCAGCAGGCAGCCAAGCGATCATCATTCCAAGAACACTCAAGGCCGCAGTCCACAAGATGCTCTATGCGACATAGTCCTACATCAGCTGCTGCGATTGCTGGAGCATCTTGGCCCAGCATAAAAGATTTATATATATATAAGGATGTAAAAACATATATATATATATATAAGTATGTATAATTATCAAAAGCCGTTCCTGGCAATCAGGTTGGTGGTGTAATTGTAACCAGCCCCCAAAACAATCGTGAGGTAGGATCCTAATCCATCCTAATCCCAGCATATCCCAGCTACTAGCGAAGGGTTTAAGTCACATCAGTTGGGCAGAAGTCACATCAACCCCATGTAACAGCGAGTTGGAAGAAAGTCACATCAACTGGGCAAAAGTCACATCAAAATATCAAAATCCCAATGGCACACCGGCTTTCAAGGAATGTTGTTATATCTCCAAAAATGAAGAAAACATTGCGCACACTGAGGTATTCACATATGTTTAAACTATGTTTTCAAAGGATATATTTAGGAATCACCATGGCACACGGCCTCCCAGATCTTTAACTTTGTTTCCTAACAAACATAGATTTCCATGTAATAGCTATGGGCAACATCATCATATCAACAACGTTAAAATCTGAAAACCCAGTGGCACACCGCTGTCAACATCCGCTTCCGCTTGAATGTTTCATAAGTTCTGCCTTCTGTAAACATTCCCTCTCTCTGCTGGCGTCTCCCGCCGGTATCTCCCGCCAGCGCCAAACAAGGGGACCGAGACTGTAATTTTCTTTTTCGGCAAAATGTTTGCACCAGCGGCAGCAGCAGCAGGAGGAAGCAGCAGCAGCAGCAGCAGGAGGAGGAGGAAGCAGCAGCAGCAGGAGGCAGCAGCAGCAGCAGGAGGCAGCAGCAGGAGGCAGCAGCAGCAGCAGCAGAAGGAAGCCGCAGCCGCAGCAGCAGCAGGAGGCAGCAGCAACAGCAGCAGGAGGCAGCAGCAACAGCAGCAGGAGGCAGCAGCAACAGCAGCAGCAACAGCAGCAGCAGCAGGAGGCAGCAGCAAGGAGCAGCAAGCAAGCAGCAAGCAAGCAGAAAGCAAGCAGAAAGCAGCAACCAGCATTTGCCCCGTTGAAAGAATAATGAAATATAATATAAGTTTTATAAATCAACGCAATACAAAAATTGAACTTCTAGGCGCACGGCCCCAAACAATGAAATCGTCCAATTACTAAAAGTTGTGGTGATGCCAAATTTGAACTTTTTCCAGGCGCACGGCCTCCCGATACAACTTCTACGAGCTGATACGACTTAACGCTAGGGCTAGTAGGGTCAAATAGAATCATGTCAACAAAACATTGCTCACAGCGATGAAAAAGTCAGAGAACGAGCAAATGTGGTGGATTTTGATTTTGCCACTTCATGCCACTTCCTGCCACTTCAAGTGGCGTATGCCACTTCGAGTGGCATATGCCACTTCGAGTGGCGTATGCCACTTCGAGTGGCGTATGCCCTTTCGAGTGGCGTATGCCACTTCGAGTGGCGTATGCCACTTCGAGTGGCGTGTGCCACTTCGAGTGGCGTGTGCCACTTCGAGTGGCGTGCTGACTGTGTAGCCTTCGCGTTCCGAGTGGCGTATGCCACTTAAAGTGCAAGCTTTGTAGTACAAAGTAGTACTGCTGGTCCTTTGTGCAACTTTTGTAGTACAAAGTAGTACTGCGCAGTGCTTTGTGCAAGCTTTGTAGTACAAAGTAGTACTGGGGAGTGCTTTGTGCAAGCTTTGTAGTACAAAGTAGTACTGGGAGTTGTTCTGCGCAACTTTTGCAGTACAAAGTAGTACTGGGGAGTGCTTTGTGCAAGCTTTGTAGTACAAAGTAGTACTGGGAAGTGTTTTGTGCAAGCTTTGTAGTACAAAGTAGTACTGCGGAGTGCTTTGTGCAAGCTTTGCAGTACAAAGTGGTACTGGGGAGTAGTTTGTGCAAGCTTTGTAGTACAAAGTAGTACTGGGAGTTGTTTTGTGAAACTTTTGTAGTACAAAGTAGTACTGGGAGTTGTTTTGTGCAACTTTTGTAGTACAAAGTAGTATTGGGAAGTGGTTTGTGCAATCTTTGTAGTACAAAGTAGTACTGGGAAGTGTTTTGTGCGAGCCTTGTAGTACAAACTAGTACTGCGGAGTGCTTTGTCTTTGTAGTACAAAGTAGTACTGGGAAGTGGTTTGTGCAAGATTGTAGTACAAAGTAGTACTGCGGAATGCTTTGTGCAAGCTTTGTAGGACAAAGTAGTACTGCGGAGTGCTTTGTGCAAGCTTTGTAGTACAAAGTAGTACTGGGAAGTGTTTTGTGCAAGCTTTGTAGTACAAAGTAGTACTGCGGAGTGCTTTGTGCAAGCTTTGCAGTACAAAGTAGTACTGGGAAGTGTTTTGTGCATGCCTTGTAGTACAAAGTAGTACTGCGGAGTGCTTTGTGCAAGCTTTGCAGTACAAAGTAGTACTGCTGGTCCTTTGTGCAAGTTTTGTAGTACAAAGTCGTACTGGGGAGTGCTTTGTGCAAGCTTTGTAGTACAAAGTAGTACTGGGAGTTGTTTTGTGCAACTTTTGCAGTACAAAGTAGTACTGGGGAGTGCTTTGGCAAGCTTTGTAGTACAAAGTAGTACTGGGAAGTGGTTTGTGCAAGCTTTGTAGTACAAAGTAGGACTGGGAAGTGTTTTGTGCGAGCCTTGTAGTACAAACTAGTACTGCGGAGTGCTTTGTCTTTGTAGTACAAAGTAGTACTGGGAAGTGGTTTGTGCAAGCTTTGTAGTACAAAGTAGTACTGGGAGTTGTTTTGTGCAACTTTTGTAGTTCAAAGTAGTACTGGGGAGTGCTTTGCGCAAGCTGTGTAGTACAAAGTAGTATTGGGAAGTGTTTTGTGCAAGCTTTGTAGTACAAAGTAGTACTGGGGAGTGCTTTGTGCAAGCTTTGTAGTACAAGGTAGTACTGCGGAGTGCTTTGTGCAAGCTTTGTAGTACAAAGTAGTACTGGGAAGTGGTTTGTGCAAGATTGTAGTACAAAGTAGTACTGGGGAGTGCTTTGCGCAAGCTTTGTAGTGCTAGTGCAAGCTTTGTAGTACAGATTAGTACTGGGAACTAGTTTTTGCAAGCTTTTGTAGTAGACATCATTACTGGAAAGTACTTGACATGAAAATAGCCAAGAAGAACTTAGCTGACATCTGGGAAGACATGGAATGAGATGAGAAGAGCTCCGATGAGATGAGTTGAGATGAAGTGCAAGTGTGAAGTGTGGAGTGTGGGGTGTGAAGAGTGCAATGTGAAGTCTGAGGAAAGTGTTTGCATTGCACCGGTGTCGCGCGCAGGTCATGTTCTTATGTTCTTGGCCACAACACTACAACAGCTTCGCACAGCTTCGCACAGCTTCGCACAAAGCACGCACGCACAGCCCTGGCTGGAGCACGGCGCATGCAAGGTGCTTAGTCGTAGTACTGGGAAGTGATTCATGGAAGCTTGCGTGACATATGAGAAGAGATGAGATGAGAAGAGATGAGCTGGGTTAAGGTGAGAAGAGCTCAGATGAGATGAAGTGTGGAGTGTGAAGTGTGAGGAGTGCAGTGAGAAGTGTGGGGCGTGAAGAGTGCAGTTTGAAGAGTGAAGTGTGAAGTGTGGACTGTGAAGTTTGAAGTGTGAAGTGCCAAGTGTGCAGTCTTAAGAGCGCCGGGTGAAGTGAAGTCTGGAGTGCGAAGAGTGCAGTGTGAAGTGTGAAGTGTGGAGTGTGAAGAGTGCAGTGAGTAGTGCGAAGTGCGAAGTGGATCTGCAAATGTGACTTGCGATGGAGTCAAAAGATCCAGCTATCATCATCGCTGCTGGAGTCCTCAACAACGATGGGCGCAGCAGTCGACATTCCATCTGTATCACGCTGCGGTAGCATTCCGGCCACCCTTGGCAAAAGGTTGGCTTGTAGGGCAATGGATCGCTCATTTCAAACTGAAACAACACAAAACATCTCTATCAGAGATAACTGGCAGATGATGTTTGAAACGGCGGCTATAGGGATGATGGTGATGATCATGATGATGATGATGATGATGAGGACCGTTTTGTCTGTGCATCAGTCCGTCCTCTGTCCATCACACTGTCACATCTCTCCTATAGTTTTTTTGGAAACTTCTGCCACCGCCTGGTGCGGTTCCTATGTTAGCGCCAATGGTGTAAATGATGATAATGAAGTCGAAGCTGTTGAACACGTATTGCTACGGCCAAGATGTGATAGGTAAGTCTTGTAACGAATTTTCGTTCACATTGTTGTGAAACTGGTTTGTTGTCATTCTTGGGGTCGTGCCCACAGTTAGGCAACCGTTTGAAACTGGAATGTTTCTAAGATCTTTGCGCGCAATATGTGAAAAACGTGACTACATGTCAGAAAATCAAACGGCAGCAGCAAAAGTTTTCACAAAGAGGTATCAAGGCACAGTGGTGGCCCATTGTCGAGTGCTTCCAGGCATTGCCATAAAGCTTTGGCGGTTTTAACACGAAGAACCATCCCATATATGTACTTTGACTGCCTTCTCAAACCCATTCCCCAGTATGCAACCACTTGTAGAGATTCGTGGTCAAAGAGACACTAGTACAAAGTAGTACTGCGGAGTGCTTTGTGCAAGCTTTGTAGTACAAAGTAGTACTGCTGGTCCTTTGTGCAACTTTTGTAGTACAAAGTAGTACTGGGGAGTGCTTTGTGCAAGCTTTGTAGTACAAAGTAGTCCTGCTGGTCCTTTGTGCAACTTTTGTAGTACAAAGTAGCACTGGGGAGTGCTTTGTGCAAGCTTTGTAGTACAAAGTAGTACTGGGAGTTGTTCTGTGCAACTTTTGCAGTACAAAGTAGTACTGGGGAGTGCTTTGTGCAAGCTTTGTAGTACAAAGTAGTATTGGGAAGTGGTTTGTGCAATCTTTGTAGTACAAAGTAGTACTGGGAAGTGTTTTGTGCGAGCCTTGTAGTACAAACTAGTACTGCGGAGTGCTTTGTCTTTGTAGTACAAAGTAGTACTGGGAAGTGGTTTGTGCAAGATTGTAGTACAAAGTAGTACTGCGGAATGCTTTGTGCAAGCTTTGTAGGACAAAGTAGTACTGCGGAGTGCTTTGTGCAAGCTTTGTAGTACAAAGTAGTACTGGGAAGTGTTTTGTGCAAGCTTTGTAGTACAAAGTAGTACTGCGGAGTGCTTTGTGCAAGCTTTGCAGTACAAAGTAGTACTGGGAGTTGTTTTGTGAAACTTTTGTAGTACAAAGTAGTACTGCGGAGTGCTTTGTGCAAGCTTTGTAGTACAAAGTAGTACTGGGAAGTAGTTTGTGCAAGCTTTGTAGTACAAAGTAGTACTGGAACGTGTCTAGTGCAAGCTTTGTAGTACAGATTAGTACTGGGAACTAGTTTTTGCAAGCTTTTGTAGTAGACATCATTACTGGAAAGTACTTGACATGAAAATAGCCAAGAAGAACTTAGCTGACATCTGGGAAGACATGGAATGAGATGAGAAGAGCTCCGATGAGATGAGTTGAGATGAAGTGCAAGTGTGAAGTGTGGAGTGTGGGGTGTGAAGAGTGCAATGTGAAGTCTGAGGAAAGTGTTTGCATTGCACCGGTGTCGCGCGCAGGTCATGTTCTTATGTTCTTGGCCACAACAATACAACAGCTTCGCACAAAGCACGCACGCACAGCCCTGGCTGGAGCACGGCGCATGCAAGGTGCTTAGTCGTAGTACTGGGAAGTGATTCATGGAAGCTTGCGTGACATATGAGAAGAGATGAGATGAGAAGAGATGAGCTGGGTTAAGGTGAGAAGAGCTCAGATGAGATGAAGTGTGGAGTGTGAAGTGTGAGGAGTGCAGTGAGAAGTGTGGGGCGTGAAGAGTGCAGTTTGAAGAGTGAAGTGTGAAGTGTGGACTGTGAAGTTTGAAGTGTGAAGTGCCAAGTGTGCAGTCTTAAGAGCGCCGGGTGAAGTGAAGTCTGGAGTGCGAAGAGTGCAGTATCACGCTGCGGTAGCATTCCGGCCACCCTTGGCAAAAGGTTGGCTTGTAGGGCAATGGATCGCTCATTTCAAACTGAAACAACACAAAACATCTCTATCAGAGATAACTGGCAGATGATGTTTGAAACGGCGGCTATAGGGATGATGATGATGATCATGATGATGATCATGATGATGATGATGATGATGATGACCGTTTTGTCTGTGCATCAGTCCGTCCTCTGCCCATCACACTGTCACATCTCTCCTATAGTTTTTTTGGAAACTTCTGCCACCGCCTGGTGCGGTTCCTATGTTAGCGCCAATGGTGTAAATGATGATAATGAAGTCGAAGCTGTTGAACACGTATTGCTACGGCCAAGATGTGATAGGTAAGTCTTGTAACAAATTTTCGTTCACATTGTTGTGAAACTGGTTTGTTGTCATTCTTGGGGTCGTGCCCACAGTTAGGCAACCGTTTGAAACTGGAATGTTTCTAAGATCTTTGCGCGCAATATGTGAAAAACGTGACTACATGTCAGAAAATCAAACGGCAGCAGCAAAAGTTTTCACAAAGAGGTATCAAGGCACAGTGGTGGCCCATTGTCGGGTGCTTCCAGGCATTGCCATAAAGCTTTGGCGGTTTTAACACGAAGAACCATCCCATATATGTACTTTGACTGCCTTCTCAAACCCATTCCCCAGTATGCAACCACTTGTAGAGATTCGTGGTCAAAGAGACACGCTTCAGGCCTCCAGGATCTACAAGTCTGCGACAGAAATATGGTTGTGTCCAGCAAGACTTCTTCGGCCTTGTGTCGCCGAATAGATAAAGTCCAGGTTGGTTGGCGGGCCAAGACAGCTGAGCAGAACGACTCTGGTACATTTTCCCAATCATCCTGGTCAGTGTCTGTCCGCGCAAAAGGGATGCCAATTGTGAAGGAATTTTCCCTTTTTGGAAAGATGTCCTGCAGTCTTGCTTCTGTTGGTGCTCAGACACGAAAGTAAGACACTTCTTGACATAGCTATGTTTGTATTCTGAAACGCTTTCCTTTCTTTGCTGATACCATCGTACTGTTTCACAAATAATGTCCTCTACCAACTCTTCTCACCCAGCTCTCCTGTGGTGCCATGAGCCAAACTGCTGTATGGTTTTATTTCAAAATGCATTCCTCATCTACTGTATGGTTTTATTTCAGTAAATCCATTGAGCACGCAGGAGGTGCGTAAACCGATTTCGCCACTTCACGCCACTAGCAGTAGTAGAAGTAGTCGTAGCCGTAGTCGTAGTAGTACAAGTGGTAGTAGTAGCAGTAGTAGAAGTTGTAGCCGTAGTCGTAGTAGTACAAGTGGTATACTAGCAGTATACTAGTAGCAGTAGTAGAAGTAGCCGTAGCCGTCGTAGTAGTAGTAGTAGTAGCAGTAGCAGTAGCAGCAGCAGCAGCAGTAGTGGTAGTGGTAGTGGTAGTGGTAGTGGTAGTGGTAGTGGTAGTAGTAGTAGTAGTAGTACGCGACGTCGTAACAGAAGTCGTAGTCGTAATGTCCCACCGTGAGCATGCCACTTCATGCCACTTCAAGTGGCGTATGCCACTTCGAGTGGCGTATGCCACTTCAAGTGGCGCATGCCACTTCAAGTGGCGTGTCGCCCCGTGAGCATGCCACTTCATGCCACTTCATGCCGCTTCAAGTGGCGCATGCCACTTCAAGTGGCGTGTCGCACCGTGAGCATGCCACTTCATGCCACTTCATGCCACTTCAAGTGGCGGCCGCACCGTGAGCATGCCACTTCATGCCACTTCATGCCACTTCAAGTGGCGGTCGCACCGTGAGCATGCCACTTCATGCCACTTCAAGTGGCGGTCGCACCGTGAGCATGCCACTTCATGCCACTTCATGCCACTTCATGCCGCGTGAAGTGGCGTGAAGTGGCGAAATCGGTTTATGCACCTCCTGCGTGCTCAATGGAAAAAGTGTTCGAATCAATAACCCATCAAATAAAGAACTATCAAAATCTATACGAAACACTGCGCGCACGCAGGTGTGATACGACTTCAGGTCGATTGATACGACTTAAGCCTAGTGGTAGTATAAGATGGAAAACATTGGAAAAAACCATGGAAAAAACATTGGAAAACAAACAAAAACAAACAACGAAAGCATCAGCCCGAGCCCTGATATCCCTGATGTTTGCTGATCATCTTGGGATATCTGGGTGGAATTTTTCACCGGCTGCCCTTTTGCCTCGAAGATGCCATGTCCACAGCTCCTGCCCTTGGATCCAAGTCTTGATGGAATCCTGACCAACACTGACCTGGGGCAGTGAGGCTGGCAGAAACCACTGCCATAACATCAAGACTCAAGACCATCAACTAGTAACTAGAAGCAAGGTGTTGGAGCATTGGAGACACTTCATGTCGGAGAATGTGTCTTAGGAGTCAAGTTCATTGAGATCATTGAGAACATCGGTTCTATAGAAACAGGAACGCTGCAAGCTGCTCAGTAACTGATAAATCAATTTGTTCCCTAATGTTTACAGGAGTTGGCGCATTGATTCCACGGAAACAACAGTTCAATTTGAAAGGTGTATCTTTTTGTTCAGAGGGGATAGCGCTTTTGATCTCATATCAGAAGAAGTGCTGTTGAGAGAACAATTTCTCCTAGTCCTAGTCCTATTGATTCCTATTGTGACATGGTTGACCCTTCCTTGCTTGTCTTCCGAAGATTATATGTCGAGGTTGCTTCCATGGTTTCAGGTCTGACCTGTTCGCTCAACCACAGATCTCTGTCGGACATGGTGCAAAAAGGTTGTTCCCCAGACCTCCCTGCATTCGAAATAAGGTCAAGCGGCAGAATAGCTTGGACTAAACCAAAATCCATAGCGTGGGAGCAAAATATAGTATCATGAATTATCATGATGTGGGATTCTCTCAAGTAGTGCGCCTCCAATTTTTATGAGATGTTATGATTGATCACCCCGTTCCCAATTAAATTGGGAAAAATGGGCATCAATCGATCCATCAATCCCCCATTTTCAGACACGTCCATGCATTTACGAGCTGCAGCTGGGACACGAAGCGGAGGTTGGCCCAGTCGGCCTCAACGTCGTGCACGCCACCTGGTCGGTGAGCCACCAGCATCACCAAATGATGTCGGAAAAGAACATATGCCACAAATATCCGCAAATCGCATTGCTCTCAAGGCACCCAACCTGACAAAATGCTGGTTTCAAGGACACTCCTTTTCCTGCAGCCCAACACGCCCATCGCCGCAGGAAGATGCGCACGTTGGCAGCACTAAGATCCCAGGGCTCACCTGGAAGGAAACCAAAGCCTTCATCACTCGGCATTCCACCGTCGACATTCATGGGCGATTGTGACAAACTGTTACCCATTGCGCTAATGCAAAGTTTCAGGCTGAAGATCTGATTTGAAAGTCTAGAACTTTGAACCAAAACAGGTACTTAGATGAAACTTAGATGAAACTTAGATGAAACTTAGGTATTCGACTGTTGAATATATTGGAGACCTAGGCTTTGGTCATTCTATGGGCCGTGCTAGATCCAGATGATCCAGGCACCAAATGCACTAGCTTCGGCCAAGTGCGCTTGGATGCGCTTGGATGCGCTTGGTGCGGGAAATCCACGGAGAAACGGTGAGAAATCCAACCATTCCCCCCTGCTCCCATAGGTTTGATCTTTTGGGAACTCTGCAAGGAAGCTGCAACGCAATGGAACGCAGACCCTGAGACCTAGAATCTGTAGATTCTCATGGAAGCTGATTGCAAACATTCCGGAGGACATCTTTGAACACCCAGAAATTTGGCGGTTCGAATGGTCTCCTTTTATTGCAACCAGCTTCCCCTACTTCCATGAATGACATACCGTAGTCATGGTATGTCATAGTCATACTGGCTTCTGTGGCACGCAGCCTCTACGAAACCATTTTACTCAAACGCTAAGGGCAGTCACAACCTTTACCTTCGGCTCAAGCTCAAACTTCAATCTATGGAAGTCGTGCCGTCGGGAAGCATTTACTATCGGTGTTTGCCGCTCGACCTCCACCAAGCTCCACAGATTCTGGTTGCTCGGGGGGAACATCTCCCCATGGATGTTGACCAGCTGCAAACTTGATCTGGAATCCATTTGCTCCAAATCTGCCACCTCCACCTCACACTGTTCGGTGTCCATGGTTCAACGCAGTTGGAAATGACAAAGGGGTCGAGCATGAGTACAGTTGATATCTGATATGTAAATTCAGAACCGACCGTAATTGTATGGTCGGTGGTTCTCCCAAGTAATGTTTGCTCCCGATTAGTGTGACGGTACCCTATTGTGAGAATTTTTTGCTTCCGAATTCAATATCTTGGTGTTTGTGGGGGGGGGGGCCTCTATTATGAGAAGTGTTTTTCATGTGTTCATTTTTTTCAGATTGTTTTTTCTCATCCATTTTTTTCAGTTTTCTCCTAAATAATTAGATGCCTTCTTAAACCCTTTTAAAAAAACAGCATCCAAACAATTTTTCAAGGGGGTACCTCATGAGTGGATCAGATACTCAATAATATAATTGTTTGGATGGTACTCTATTGTGCACACCAACTTTTGGGAGTAAAAAAAACATTTCTCCACCTTTCTTCGGGTAAAGCTGGTCCCTTTACTTTAGAAAGTAAATTGAAAGTAAATTGAAATCAATTGAAAGTAAATTGATTTAAATTGAAAATCAATTGAAATCAATTGAAAATCAATTGAAAGTAAATTGAAATCAATTGAAACTCAATTGAACGTAAATTGAAATCAATTGAAAATCAATTGAAAGTAAATTGAAATCAATTGAAAGTAAATTAAATTCAATTGAAAGTAAATTGAAATAAATTGGAAATCAATTGAAAGTAAACTGAAATCAATTGAATGTAAATTGATTTCAATTGAAAATCACTTGAAAGTAAATTTATTCAATTGAAAATCAATTGAAAATAAATTGAAATCAATTGAAAGTAAATTGATTTCAATTGAAATCCTTACTTAAGTTGACTATCCTAAAAAAAATTGAGGGGTGAGCAAAAAAAAATGCGAGTTATTCAGTATACTCAAACTGTTTGAGGGGGGGGGCACACTAATCAGTAGCTCACATTAGTCGATTTGGACAGTCTTGCAAGTCACCGGTATTGAGAAAATAACACTTTCTTGGAACTACTGAACAAATATGGTTAGGTTAAGTAGTTTCAAAGCAAATTCCAGTCACGAACCTAAGGCTGATCAGCTTATGATGGTTATGTGGGCCAGGTGCTTGGGAGCTGATCTGCTGATTGTCATTTCAAAAGAACAAACTCTGGGACCCTAGGATGATAGGAATATGACATCTGTTTGCATGACATTTGACCATGCCCCGCACCCAAAAATGGCAGGCGATACAGGACAAAATCAGCATGTGCAACCATCATCTTGACCTCCGCTTGAACGCATATTCATATTACTGTAGTACCCCCTTCCAACCCAAACTGTCACCAGGGCACCTGTCTACGTGTGGTACTCATACCTTCCCACAAGGCTGAGAGTTGTCGCACGGTGCGTTTCACACGGCTAGTAACTGTGCTCACAGCACCTGTGGCATTCACCTGAACGCGGTTGGTGAAGGATGCATCCTTTCCAGAGGCTCCAATTCAAGCATTGATTGGTGCTGAGACTTCTGTTGTTGTGTGGTAAACCCAATATTATTATACAACCCGAAAGTAAACCATCTCCAATAATTATATATATATATATAATTAGTACCCATAAATGGCAGGTACTAAGTAAAAACATGTAAAAGCTATCCCCAAATGGTCATTTTATGTTGCGTTGACCGTAAAAGCCGCATCGAATCCAACCTGTGTGGGTCTCCATGCCTGGTGTCATGTTCCCGTCGTTTCGCGATTTATGATCAACGCAAACATATCTTACACATAAAATCTGCACATATGTCACATATGTGTGCCTATATATATATATTATATTTATATGCATTATCTGTTGATATATGGAAATATCTGTGGATAAAGCACACAGTATCTCTTACGTGTGTAAAAAGCTAGAGAGAGAGAACATTCAAATGTCCCCACCACCATTGCAAAACAAATCTGCGGTCACGTTTCCACCTAGAAGTTGAGGCCTTGGCATCCCACATGAACAGGCTCCCAACATGCAGAGCAGTATAACTTTACATAATGGCATACATGCTCTAAAAACGTGCATGTTTGGCACTATACTATTTGCCCATTCTATGTCCATATGGATATATAATATATATTTATGCAAAAGTGTAGCCGCAGTGTGTAGCCTGAAGCATCACTTCAGTCCAAGGGGCTACTGCTACGATCTGTGCCGTATCATCAGCTTTGTTCTTGTGCAGCCTCAATGAGCGCATCGCTGCTTGCAAGATGCTGATATCGCTTTTGGGCCGTGTGTCAGCCACCACAACGGTACGCAATGGGGGAATGTCCTCGGTCTGGGGCAAAGTTCCATCTACTGGAGGCACATGTAAAAACACCCTCATTGAGTGACGGAATGAGGGTGGGGAATCACATTATATTGTTGTTCCTAAACACAATCAAGATCATGGAGTGGTCAACTGACTTTTCCGAAAACCATTGTTTTCCCAGAATGGGATCTGTTCTGCCTGGTCCAGGAATGTCCTGAGTCCAGCCCCAAGTTCCCACCTGTTCCCATTAGCAGCGGGGCTCTACAAGACAAAATTGGGGCCCAATGAGAAAAATGTTCACCAAACTATGCCAAGTTTGCTTTTATTTTTCGAAATACATTCTTGTGAGCAATCCTCCCGTCGGGACTTTTGATCGAAACCTTTCATAATACATCACGCATCATCACGCCCTTTGCCAACTATTAAAGCTGCTTTCTTTACAAGTCTCAGTTCCTTCATTGAAGAGCCGAACACAGCACAGTGCCTGCACGGCTCTGTCCGGGAAGCATGATCCGTATCAGTTTTTTGTGCACCCCTTTCCTGCAGCCCCTTCGCATTCACTGGTGTATGATGTTTGTGTGCGAGAAACTCCGTGCATAAACACTTTCTTAAACCTAGCCAAACCATGCCAGCAAACAACCTTTTCTGGAAGAACCCGATGCTTTCCCGTGGGCATTATCAACTAAAACTTAAATATGATTTGCTGTATGTAAAACCTTGTACAAAGATTCAAATTGACTTTGAAAAGAGGCGAACTCGAAACTCTCATCCAAATACCTTCCGACAAATCCATACAAATCCCACAAATCCAACTTGCCAAAAGGATCCAAAATGCCAAAACTTGCCAGTTCCAAACATTCCAAATCAATGATATCAATTCACAGAGATTAGCATATCTCAACATGTCTTAGTTGTCATCTCCCACCTGGATACTGCCCTCTGCCAGGTTTTTGCGGCACATCTCTCGGTAGGTCTTTGGATCTCGATGTGCCAAAGCTGCCGCGCGGACCTGATGTTCTCGCAACTTCATTGCGAAGGCTCGGGCATTTCTGAGCCTGCAAGATGTCAGGAGAGCCAACCAGGAGCACGTTGAGGAGGCCACAATGATCCACCATGTTTACCAAAAACAAAAAGGGGGGGTTGATGCATGTTGATGCTTTAATGCGAGGAGGCTTGGTGTTTCTGTACTTCTATTATTCTTCTATGATCACATTGGAGCTGGTGGCTGCAGGGTTGTTGGCACTTATGCTCAATGCGATGAACTGCCACATCTTGAGCTTCCTTCTCGGTCCACCAACGTCATCGTCATCATCATCATCATCATCATGATCATGATCATGATCATGATGATGATGATGATGATGATCATCATCATCATCATCGTCGTCGTCGTCGTCGGGTCGTGGTCGTGGTCGTGGTCGTGGTCGTGGTCGTGGTCGTGGTCGTCGTCGTGGTGGTCGTGGTGGTCGTGGTGGTCGTCGTGGTGGTCGTGGTGGTCGTGGTGGTCGTGGTGGTTGGTCGTGGTGGTCGTGGTCGTGGTCGTGGTCGTGGTGGTCGTGGTGGTCGTGGTCGTCGTGTCGTGGTCGTCGTCGTGGTGGTCGTCGTCGTGGTCGTCGTCGTGGTCGTCGTGGTGTCGTGGTCGTCGTGGGTCGTCGTGGTCGTCGTGGTCGTCGTGGTGGTCCGTCGGGTGTCGTGGTCGTCGTCGTGGTCGTCGTGGTCGTCGTGGTCGTCGTCGTGGTCGTCGTGGTCGTCGTCGTGGTCGTCGTGGTCGTCGTGGTCGTCGTGGTGGTCGTCGTCGTGGTCGTCGTGGTCGTCGTCGTGGTCGTCGTCGTGGTCGTCGTCGTCGTCGTCGTGGTCGTCGTCGTCGTCGTCGTCGTCGTCCTCATCCTCATCCTCATCCTCATCCTCATCCTCATCCTCATCCTCATCCTCGTCGTCGTCCTCGTCCTCGTCATCGTCGGCATCGTCATCATCGTCATCGTCATCGTCACCGTCGTGATCGTCGGCATCGTCATTGCATCGTCATCGTCATCGTCATCGTCGGCATCGTCGGCATCAGCATCAGCATCAGCATCAGCATCATCATCATCATCATCATCATCATCATCATCATCATCATCATCATCGGCAGCAGCAGCAGCAGCATCGCCGCACATTTGTCATACGTTCAAGTTCTTTTGCCGTAAGTATCCATATGTCGTGTTCTCCAGGTGTCTTTAGGATATACGTCATAAGAGGTAATCTCTATCCTGGTGGTTTACGTTGTTATGTTACTCAAAACACAATCGTGCTGACGACCCATCCCGTGGTCGCCCTGTTTGAATTCCTAGCAAAGCCGAGCCGGCCTGGCTCAGTGACTTGAAGCAGAGCCAGCATGAGAAGTCTGATGCGTTTGAGTGTCATACGTGTCATATTTGTGGGGAGCACCCTATCATATATATCATCAGAATCCGATTCATCTTAGAAAATTCTTAAATCAAGGTCGGCAGCAAGACAGACATTAGCCGCCCAGAGTACATCCCATGGTTCATCCAATGAATGTCACCACATCAAAACTCCGCAGTTGTAGCAGTAATCTTCGTGATCATCATTGTGCGTAACCTGATATGCTTACTCAAACGGAGCAAAGAGTGGAAATGATCACGTCATATCATATCCATGATGGATGCCAAATCAACAGAAGGAAAATCTGAATAAAACCCGTGCAAAAGCCTAAAAGGCAAAGCATCATGAGGGAACCCTTTCCCATGTAGTTTTTCCATGTAGTTGGGGGCCACATTAAAGGCTGCCAGGCAACTTGTTAAAGAGAATCAGCATGGGTGACCACTCGGCACTCTTCAAACTGATGAATTCCGCAAGCTTTGACATGCGCTGGTCATTGCAGGCCAGTGGCAAAACATAGCCTCGACACAAACACATGGTGGCATTGAATGCAGGATCGTGGCTCTCCATTAGATCTCTTTATGTTCCTACTGGGTCAAATATGAGCATCTTTATGAAAAATATAAATTATATTCTAATAATATTTTAATTTCAAGGGTGGTAATGAACATTATTATTATTATCACTATTGATATATATATATATATAGGCTATCATAAATTAGAAAACAGTTTCACAAATAGTTATAATAATAATACAAATATATAATAATGTATTTATACAAAATGGTTACTGGAGTACAACTCGAGGAGGTCGAGGGCAAACTTGAGGGACTGGATCCTGGGGACGCACTTGCTGGGACGGCTACTGTGATGTCCACATAGGCTGCAGGTGTGATGAACAAGGAGCTGGGCAAAAACAACTAGGAGGCAGACTCCAACAAGTGCGACCAGCCAAAAGGTCTCAGAAGCTACGGAGCAGGAGGGATCTCAGTCAAGATCTGCGAGAAGTGCGGCTATTTTGAATTGAATTTTCATTGCTGTTTCAACTCGTAGTTTCAGCATGTAAAGATTGAGAAAACGTAACATACTATATCCATAATTTTTAATCGGTGCTAGAATTAACATTTCAAAACCAGGCGAATTGTTAGTGATAGATAGTTCTGTATTTGTTCATCATCAGTTGTTAAAGTTTTATAATTAAATATATAATGGTACGGTTTAAACATATAGTTTATCACTTTTTGTATATATTGGCTAAGGCGATTGCTTTTGCAAAATCCATTGTTCTTGACATAGTTTATATTATTTTGTTAAGTTATTTAACAATTCTTTGTGTTCTTCATCAACAAGTTCCATAAACTCATTATTATTGAAAAACTAATTCATTCCTAAACGCCCGTCATATGCGCCCTTGATCATGGCATTGCCAACCCCATGACCCCCATGTGCGTAGCATTGAGGAACACAAAGCACCCTCAAAAAGGAAGGAACATGATTTTCTTCGGAATTGGCTCTCTACGTTTCAGTATGTTTCAATAATAATGCTATCCTGACACCCGAAAGCGCCCTTTCCTCAAAGCTTATAGTGGTCACATCTATAGGAGGGTGCGGAAAGTTTGACCTTGGCGAAGGGTCAAAGTGCTCAACTTGCGGATTTGCCAGGCGACTATTTAGATCACAAACATAGCCATCATGAACCTCAGATGCTGAACTGCGAGTTCTTCCACGAACGCATGCACATATCTGCTGGCTCGGGTTGCGAATCACCTACTTTGGAAATAATGCCTGGTTATTGTTCATTGGTCTTGGTGTCCCCTCCTGTAGGGGTAGTGCTCCTACTTGATATGAATCCAAAGGACATAGGATTCCGTAAGGCATGGGCAACTAGGCCACTCAATCATTGCCTTGTAGTATCTCCACCTGTAAGATCCTGTAAGCATCGCTTGAATTGTTGCCTTTCTGCCCTGGTGGTTACGTGGTATCCTTTAAAATCCTTTTCATACAGGGAGACAGTCTCCAAGGAACTGCTTTCTGGAATGAATAGAGGTAGTCCAAATCATCAGAGGATTCTCCTCCAAACGTGGCAGTAAATTCTGCCTCCAGGTCTGCAGTGATGCCATCGCGGATCAAGCTGGTATGGAAGCCATCACCCTGCAAGTGGTGCGCTTCCTGAGCTAACACAAGCAACGCACGTACATGTGTAGTTTGTTTTCAGCAGTGGAGGCCGGCTCTACCTGTGTGGAGCCAAGTGTCGTCGACAATCTTCACACGAAAATGCTGACCCCTCAGTATGGGGGCGCTGTTGTAGACGCAAACCTGAGTTGGCATGGATGGAATGGATGGAATTGATGGCAAAGTTCACAACATCTGCGTGTTTCCCAGCCTTCCCAATCTTCCCATCTTGAATTTATATCATCGACGATCGACCTCAAACATTACTGAAACTGCTGGAAGACCCGGAAGCTTTGTCTTTAGATGTCTTTGGAGGATTGACCCTAACCATCCTAAGAGTTTGAAGTTTTCGATGCCACGCGTGCCCAGTGGCGACCACTGAAGCAAGTGGATCGATGACATTTTGCCCATCACCCAGCATGGAGGTATGAAACCCGCACCCCCGGAGTTTCCTGGGGCGGCCGTTGTGACAGATATAGCAACGCGCATGGCTCTTTTTTAAACAACCTAAATACAAAATGCACCTAGACTATCCGCCTTGGAAAAATGAGGACTTCATTCGTCCCTGGAAAAAAAGGCCATGTGGCCAAGTATCACCAATGAAACAGGGTTGGGAAAGGCAATGAGATAATATGAGAAACCAAATTATATATATATATATAATTATATACGATTATATACGTATATATATATGCGCATAATTGCAGCCGGGAATGGGGCCAAAAAGACTCAGGTCACTCTTGTTGTGCAACTCGGAAGTACAACCTTCTAACCCTTCTATTCTTTTCAGAAGCACACGAGAATCTACCCTGTTTTGAATTGAGGCCGTCTGTGGCATCTGTTCACATACTCGAGGTTTGCATAAATCAGCCAAGCATCTGACAGGTTTGAACCGCCAAGGGGCGCCAGGGTACAAAGATCACCACGCGACTGCTGGGCTGCTCTTTTAAGGATCTTGAAACAATCATGGCATAGATATGCGTCTTCCTTGCACAATGGCATAGCAAGCGAGTCCCTACTGAAATGAGGCGGGAGTTCCACACCTGAGTAATGTTTTTATCCTTGTCTTTCGATGACCACTAGCACATAGTCCACGCAACTGTCTACGCAGAGCTTGCGCCATTGCATGAGGTAGCCTATGCTGGGTATGTTTTCAAAGGGGTGCCTACGCGAGCCTACGCGGTACAGGCTTTGCCTACCCGGCCATGTTTTCTTTTTGTTCTCGATTGTGGCGTGAGGTTTTGGAACCACAAACCACAAACATCACAACTAACCAATGAAAAATGACGCAAAATGAATAAGTTCTAACTGTTGCCAACGTGTGTCTACACAAAGCCTACGCGGTGTAGGCAAAAACGAGCCTACACCAATGCCGACGCAATCTAATTATGCCGTCTGCATGGGAGCCTATGCCTGGGCATAATCTGTCTTGTGGAGTTCCCACTTTATCGATTTTCCTCCATCCAGACCCCCCCAAAAAAACGCTACTCACCTGAGTCTGATATGGTCAGGCGTAAAAGGATCTGAACAAACTGTGTTAACAAGTGTTAACTGCGTTGTTTGAACAACCTAAAACAAGGCCCAAGGCACAATAAGGCCATTTTGGAATATAGACAAGTGGGACAAGCGTGTGGGGGTCAAGCAGCTTAAACAGTCGGAGGCACACTCTATTCAGCAAACAATATATAATCAGCAAAATATCCGGGTTGAAATATCCGGGGAGCCCTTGTGCCCCCTCATTTTATAGTACAAACCTTGGGCCTTACCCTGGTTTGCTACAAAATGAACAACCACCATCAAAAACACCTAACTACAAAATGAAAACCCAGGGTCCAGTGGCATCAACATAGGTTTGCTACAAAATGTCATGCCCAAGGGCTTTATTTCTAACTTCAACATCCAACATGTTACCTCTTGCTTTGTTGCAGGTCATTTTGTAGCTATTACATCCTTCAACATCCTTTGTTATACAAACAAGAGCAGCTACAAAATGGATTCACGGCCTCACCATATAAACCCACACACAGCCTTAAAAAAGCTACTTTGCTACAAAATGGTGGCCCTGGGTGCATCTTTAAAACCCTGTTTTACTGATAAAATGGATTAGGTTGTTAGGCCAGGGCCCTTCAATCTGTAGCTGAAATTTTAACGCGGATAGCAAAATGACCAACTGCAAAACTGCATTGCAAGGATCTAACATCATCCAACATCCAGAAATCAAACATGGCAATGGAAAATCCCCCAGGTATTGATGATTTGCCCCCCCCAAAAAAAAAAACTATGGGGGATTTCCTGGCTACCAATGTTTGATACAAAACGGAAGGATTAGTTGGCCAAGAGTCCCTGCACCTCCCACCAATTGCAAACGCATCGGCCTAGACTTCTCGTTTCCTTGGTGATTCATGTCTGCCTTTTGCCTGCAAAGGTCTCTTCCAGGGGTTGCTTTTTTAGGCGCCCTGAAATACACCTCAATGAGAACAAAAACAGTACCAAACATCCCAGTTTCTGATGCTCCGTGCCCGTTGAAAAAATAGGTTCACAGCTTCTTGCTGGTAGTAGCGCGGCTCCACACCTCCCAAACGACCTTTTCCTTTGCGACTTTGGCGAGGTGGTCGGCCTCTGACAGCGAATGTCTGGCAGAAGATAGAGATCCTTGGCGGAGTTTGAGGGGGAGCCCTGCCAATCCTAGGAGCATCCCATCCGATTCCTTCATCATCGCCCATCCGCTACCAAGCTTGCGACGCTGTGCCCCTATTAATGCATTCTAGAGACCCAAGCAGAAGTACCAGGCTCAGCAAGCAATGGCGCACTCTGGTCATGGCTCACATTGGCTCACATCACATCGCGAAAATCAAGCGGATCCACAAGGACCGAATGTGGTAAATCCAATTGATCACCCTCCTTTGGGGGATATTTTTTTAAATTCTAAGCACATACATGCAAATATCAAATAGAAAATTGGGTGTATATAAAGGGTTCAAAGAGGTATGCTTGGGCATACCGTAGTCCATTAAAACGTTGAAACGTGGGGTAATACCATGACCGCACCGCTTCCATTGGCTGCCTTCTTACTGATCCTACTGGGCCGTCATGCTCTTCTCTCCGCCCCTCTCATCGTTTACCTTGACGTCCAGGTCGGGCAGCTGGGCAGTGGAAACCACCCCCGAAGTGCTTTATGTACATTGCACTAAAAGAAAGCTGGAGCCGACAACGTCATGCAACAATTCCGGACCTCTGAGCCGTTCATCCATGGCAGTTTAGCTATATGGATGGCTATCAAATCTAATCAGCTTTCCACCTCCCATGTTGTAGAATCCCATCATCAGCTGATGTTGAGTCTGGCAAAATTACAAATAACTACAATATACATGTCCCAAGCATTCCTAAGCCTGAAACATGGTGATTTTGGGGTGGGGCCCCTTGCCCACCATACTAACCAGTATTTAAATACTATATATATATATATTATATATATATTTATTTATTTATTGTGTTGTCATGGTGTGTCATGGTGAGGTCATAGTGAGGTCGCTCACCATAAGCCCAGATGGACTCATCTTGGCCGCAGCACCTTCGTGAGCAAAGAGCCTCGGGGCTGGGCCCCCGTTGGTTTCAGTGTGGGATCAACAGTTGAAACTTGAAACCACCCATCGGACCATTCGGCTAGGGTTGTCATGATGTTTTGATGGATTATATATATAATGCTTATATAAAGGAATGATGCTTAATTCACACGTTGACAAGTCGATGGGATTGTTGCCCCCTGTTGCCTGACAAAGAAACTGCATGTAGGCATAGAAAGGCATTTGACGGCGAGATCTAAATCAAGTGGAAACTATCACCAAAGAATGCGTGCGTTTCGCTGCCACCAGAGTTGTTTCAGTGTATGAGATCACCTGCGTCAGAGTTGATGCCCTAACTTCAACAACTTTTATCATCTTCACCTAATCTGTACTCCGTGTTAAAGATCTTCGCTCCACCCCGCCATCCCATCCTCACCTTTAGCCATGCAACAAATAGAGTTGGTTTCCAGTCTGCAAATCCCAGCAAATCAGCAAGCCAGCAGCATCATGCGTCACAGCCAGGTGACGAGTCCAATCCACCGCCACCTGGCCAGAAACGGCCGACGGCCGGCCACCAGCTTTTGGAACTCTTTGGGCCAACATAGGCCAACTGCTTGAAAGTGCGCCCTCTTCATCGGTTTTCCATTCATAGCCAGTTTGATCCTCCATCATCTCATCAATTGTTTGCGCAAACTTGGAGTTTCCCGGACGCGAAGCCGCTGAGCTGCTAAGTGCAAACAAGCCACTCCTCTTATTGTAGCCGCATGTCCGGACATGATATACCTGACCCCAGGTAGCCAAGCTGGTTGCACAAACGGGTCAGGGGAAAGTTCATCTAACTTCAGTTGGGTGGTTGGCCCTTCCCATCCCCAAACCACGTAGCCAAGACACAAACACTTGCCCTGCTCCAGGTCCCATAGCCGAACGTTGTGACACAAGTCACCTGACCATTTTACTAAGGTGTCAACGTTGATGCTTGTGGCACGAGTACGGGATTGGGACTTGCCGATATTCCATGGAACAGTCTTTGGCGCGTGCATGTGTTTTTGTGTGTTTGAGACGGGGTGCCTGGAACACTGACAAGGGCTTTGGGCATAGAGAGACACATGATACAGTAAATCAAAATCTGAGAACAAATCTCTTCAACTGAAACTTGAACAACCTCCGCCAGAAAGTGGAAGCCATGTCTAGCGTGAATCGTGAGCATCCATCACATCACGACCGCTAGGAGCATAAACAGGAGATCCCACCAAAGCATCAAAAAGACAGAGCCGGCTGAGCCAAGGAAATTTACAGCCACCGGGCTAACGACCCGAGAGAAAACCTTCATCTAATTACATCTATATTATATAATTACCACTCTTCAACCTGTCCATCTGCTTCCGTCGCTGTAGGTGTTAAAATATGTTAAAATGCGCTGCAGGTTCACGGCTCATGCTGGCTGATGTTGAAATCCTTATAACGTTCCATCGTGTTCCGACCCTAGTAACGTTCCACCATGTTGAAATCCTAATAAGCTTCTACCATGTTCCAACCATTTCCAACCCTAATATACCATAATATAAAAAATCGTTAATATAACCTTCTCACATGTTGCAATTGTAATACCCTTCCACTATGTTCCAACCCTAAAACCGTTGGGTGCATGTTGCAATTAGATTGCAATCCAAATATGTCCCACCACATTCCAGCCGTTCAGTTCATGTCGCAATCCGAATATGTTCCACCATATTGTGACCCCAATAACGTTGACTTTGCATGACTTTGCACTCTGCGTGGCCTGCCATGTTGGATATTGCCCAAGATCATCTATCTATTAAGGAAGGATGCTTTTGGCCTGCAGGTGGGTGAATGTCCAAAACCCAAGCAAGAACAGGTTCTGATCTCACAAGCCCAAGGGAAAAATGGGACAAAGTGCTTTGCCCACAGTACGATGTGTGCAAACTGTCCAGGGCCACTACCACGGCATCACCTTATCTTAGCCCCCGAAAAAATTGTTGGTTCAATACAAAAATATACAAAAATCATCTAAAATCCACGAATTTTATAGGCCCCTGGGTACCCCATTCCCGCCTGAGAGAGCCCGTAGACCTGTCCAATCAACCTCCAAGCCTGCCCGCTGCGCAGGATCCCTTTACGTAGCAACACTCGTTGATCAGTCACTTGATGCTAGTGGCGGCCTGTCACTTGATGCTCATTCTCGGTGCTATCCTTGGCTCCTCCCATGGTGTGGATACACCGGCCGTCCAAATCCCAGAGTTGCCTCGGCTTGGTGAGGGCGATGAGAGGAACCCCAGCAATACCAAGCGAATCTTACTGTGTCAAAACACTTCAAGAACTCAAAACTTCAACCAAATATACTGTAATATCTTTGTTATGTATCTTTATGTATTTTTCATTTTTTCAGATGTTGAATTCCCTTTGGAATCACAAATGTATTCTTAAAAAGAAACGGGGATCCACTGAAGTTGATATGCTGGGACACTCGATGATCAGACCTTCGAGCCACCTAGGATTCTTTTTCACAAGTTCCCAGTCCGTACTTAATCCTACTTGTAGAGTCTTGTAGTCTTGTAGTATAATGCCATGGCACCCGCCACATCTCGCGACTCATGACTGCTGACGACTCCATCATCTGTGAATCTATGACATTTATTGAAATTTATTGACATTTTGTGTTTGCCGCCCCGGGTGAACGCTGGTGATGTCCGAGGTGCAATGATCCATTGCAGCGACCTGTGAGCGCCAAGGCCCGTGGGGAACTTCGCACCAAACTCAAGGTGAGCTCTCTCGCCTCTCTCGCCTCTCCGCTCGCCTTGCCTGAGCTGATCTTCGACAATTGCCGAGCACATTGCTTAGTGATTTGCCATTTCAACTTTCATGGAAAGGGGAAAAGAGTGTTCACCTGAAGAGGTCCCTGGCATAGAGTAGAGAAAAACCTGATAGAAACCACGAACCCGAATGCATTTTTTGAAGATTTTTAAAGCTCACGTAGAAGAAAGGTTCCTACAGAACAACAAAAAGCGAACAGGAGATGCTCGATCGCATTAAAAGCCACTCTTGCGTGACACTCTTGTGGCATACTCTTGGGAGACACTCTTGTGGGACTTTTATGGGAACTCTTGTGAGACACTCTTGCCTGACACTCTTGCTCGACACTCTTGTGGCATACTCTGGTTTTCACACTCTAGTAAGAAACTCTTGTAAGACACTCTTGTTGGACACTCTTGAACACCTCGCAGTACTACTTTGTACTACAAAGCGTCCACACAGTACCTCACAGTACTACTTTATACTGCAAGTCTTGCACAGAGTAATTCCCAGTACTACTTTGTACTACAGAGCTTGCACAAGGCACTCCCCAGTACCACTTCGCATTGCAGACTCCACACTCCACATTTACCTCTCCACACTTCACACTCAACACTCCACACTTCACACTCCACACTTCACACTCTAGCTCCACACTCCACACACACTCCACACACTTCAGACTTCACACTACTCCACACTTCGCACTACGTCACAAAACATCACCCTTTCTCACTTTCCCCATAGAATCCATAGACAGGGCGACGACGCGATTAGAGAACTGCAAAACGAAAACGACCCGCAAACAGTCCACCACCCCCGGCCCAGACCCCCAAGAAAGAAAACAAGAACCCTTCGCTACGCATTCGGAAAACATGCCAGTCAAGTCCATTTTTCAATGAACACATCATGTTTGTTCCAGTTCTGGCTGGTTTCTCAAACAGTTCCATCAATTGCCACTCTAAATGCCACAGGTCTCACACCTGGCCTCCATTCTTATCATTCTTCAAACACAAGTCTTGAAGCCGCAAATCCTGAAGGCTCAACGGCTCAACCATGGTCATCATGGTGCTATGCCATTATGCTGATGGCGCATGATGGTGCTTGGGGTGAACATCCCAGCCGCCCAGCCCCTCTCCTCAGTGAGCTGCACGGAATCTTGGAAGAGACGCAGTTGCCAAAATGCTTCCTGCCATGGCAGATTGCTCCAACATTTTTAGGGGTATAAAAAACCACGAAAATGGTGAAGTTCACCATGTTTCTCTCCAGCAGTTTTCAGCCATTGCGCCAATGATCCAAATGAGGCAGAACCGAAAGTTATCAGCCACAGGTTCGTTAGGTTCGTTAAATCATCGGAGATCATCTGTCGCGCCTTCGCTCCCAAGGCTGAGATGACCGCCTTCAGTGATAGGACTGGATCGAATTGACGTTCCAGGACGCTCTCACCGGAGATGGTGCAAACCTCACCAAAGGCCAAGGCCAAAGGGTTGAGCCGAAACAAGCTGGAGAGCTAAAGTGATACCATATTGAGTTTCATATAAGTCAGCCAAATAGAAAGTTCATGGAAGTCCTAGATATTCCAAGAATATGTAGATCCATGGATATTCCAAATTTTGGGAATCCAATGGGGTGATCACCGGCGTCAGCAGCTGGGTACCAGCCCAAGGCCCCGGGCACGCACCAAAATGCTCTCCCTTAGCTTTCACAACTTCTAGACGAAAGAAACACTTTCGAAACGTTACCATGATGTCAAAATATGTCACGTAAGAAGTTGTAACTGAGTTGTAGCAAATCAATGTAAATCACCTCAAATTCTCAGCCCATTTCAGCCCCAATAAATATAATCAATTCAATCATATCAACTCAACCATTCCTTGAAACCTTCGGCACCAAGTGTCCCAGGACTTCGACTCCGCTCGCTCCGCTCGCGGCTTTCCATCAATGGATGAAGTCGGTGATCGGTTTCCGGAATCGGTCCCTTGCCATGAAAATCTTTGGTTAGTTGATGTTAGTTGGGATCATGTCTGAAGTCAGTAGATTAATGATGACTGGTAACTGGATTGGTTGACGATATGAAACCATAATTAATTAATTAATTAATTAGCTCTATCTTGGGGGGGCCAAGGGACCAGGATGAGTGAAAATCCTCATTCATTGTGAGCTATAGGCTATAGGGCTGGATTCTGATAAACTTTGTTGGAAGCTGAGGTCACCTCTGATGGTGAAACCTTTCCAAATTCCTGGATATTAATCACCACACACTGATACGACCTAGTTGAGCATCGTGAAAGATTCTGACTGCTCCTGTGGGCCAAGCAGCTTAGGCTTCATGGATTACCGCATGTTGGATTCACGGATGGTTCAGGGGAATCTGCATCCACTGAGAATATTCTCCTGGTGTCTCCAAAAGATGGCTTTTGTTCACCTCAAGCCTCAGGTGATCAGATCATCTTTATGCCCTGATGGCTTGAGTAGAACTGAGCAGTGTCAAAAATTAGACATCGTTGCTTATTGGGGGTTCCCAGCTGGATTCGGAAAATCCTAAATATCTGGCGTAGTAATTGGTAGCATAGCCCATTGCAGCCATTGCAATCATCAACTCACTGGGTTGTTTGATGTTGTTTGAGGCATCGGGAGAGTGGTGACCAAGGTTTGGAACACAAATCGCCCACCCGAAAAAAAATATGATTCTAGTTATATTGGGGGTTCCTAAAATAGGGGTGCCATGGGGTACCCCAAATCATACAAAATTGGACCATGTTTAGTATTGAAACCCATGGTTTTCGGGTACCCCCATTCTAGGAAACCTCCATATATCATGTAAAGTATTCTTGCTTGAGGCGCAATGGTGTAGCGGTCTTGGACCTGTGAAGACAATTTCAGTCTTGGATATCGAACTCGACTTCACTCAATACTTCAATGAAGTTGGTGAGCATTTCGTGAAGATGACACCGCAAGAATATTAGTTCCATGCAAACCTTTGAACTTGGACATGTAGCGCTCAAGAAACACTCTTGATGTAAGATTTCGAATCTGCAAGGTTCCGTCTCCGCCATGTGTGAAAACATCTGTTCATAACTCCAATTCAGACTGCTGGAATACATCTCAAACTGCAGATTTGGTCAGGTGCCTAGTTCTGCCTTCATTACTGCCAGTGAACAATTGCGACAACGGGCCCAGTATGGGAGAATTCGCAGACTGGATCCAATTTTGATCAACATAAAAATTCTACATGACATACATGCAGCAGTATATATTATACATATCTCATTCATACCTTGAATATCTCGAAATGATTCGAAATGTCTCCATCTCTCCTCGATGAGCTTGTCCTCTTCGCCCAGTTCCTGACAGGCCAGAGAGACCTTTGATGACTGGTGGTGATGATCGTGGCTCTGGAGTTAAGACAAAGAGTATAAAACAAAGCGTATAAAACCATCATGTCCCTGGAGGTTCTCATCACAAGCAATTATTTTGCAGAAACTGGTTCGTAACCGGCTATCGCTACACGTCAATACCCATCCAGTCAAATTGCCAGTCCAAAAGAACCCCTGCCTTATGAATTGTTATCACTGATCAACCCTTCCTCGAAAGCCTTTCCATTCTGAAATCACAACATGTGAGAGCTTCGTACTACAGCCTTTAGGGTTTTCTCAGGGAATTGGGTACAGGTTTGGGTGAATGTTCCATAGCCCTGTCATGCCCTGTCAAGGTGTTTGGTAAATTGGCACTGGAGAGGGCTTGGGGCTCCACGTCACATTCAAACCGGCCCACCATCTCCCACCACCCCAAGCGCTGTTTTGACCTTTTTGTCCCTTCCAATGCGCGCGGGCAACCCGCTTCGCCATCTGCGCTCATTCCACAACACATCTCCTTCCCTATCAGCGCGCCCACCTGAACATGTTTTCTTTCGGGGCAAGGTTTGCCTTCCAATCCGTGCGCAAGTCAAATGCAGCAGTCATGGTGGCAGAGACTGTTCAACACCTGGATGTCGTTGCAGCCACGGATGTCCATCACAACCTCACGAAGGCATTGTGGGCGGAGGAAGCCGCATCACCGGCCGCTGCCCATTCCGTGGCGGTAGCTTCACCTGGACCCAGGCCAGGAACAAATGAGGATGGGCAGTTACCGGGGAGTTGTTCGGAACCCATCCCCCAAAAGAAAACATCAGCAAACAGTACCCCGGAAATCCTGGGAGATTCCCGGAGTTCATTGACTCTTGCAGCAATTTCTGCTCACAAACGCTTGCCACTGTAGATTTGGATAGATTTGGTGCCTAAAAAAATGGACTCTTTAATTGCAAACCAAGAAAATGAACAAGCAGGAAAGTAGGTAAGCGGGTAGACAAATCGGCACGCAAGCATGCAAGACAGGAAGAAGGCAAAAAAAAACTAAATGAAGCACACGGTGTTCAAAACAAACCCACATGCAGGATGCTCAAAAGGGAAGTCCCGCTCATTAGGGTTTCATCACAATTCAATATGGTGGCTTTTGACCGTCTACATACCAAGCTTGGGCAAAATGTGTAATCCCCATCCCCTGAAATGGCGCGGCAAAATGTGCTCTCCCCAAAAGGGTGCGTCTGAAACTTCAAAAATTTGATTCTTCACTCATCCTCATTTAATTTCAAATGATTCAAAAACTACCGTATCAACTTACAACATATATGGCAAGTATCGAGTATCTACCACTTCAATGCCCTAAACTAACACAGATTTCTTAGATGTGGGAAAAAACATTGGTAGGAGGTAGATCATTTTGAGGAAACCATGGGTTTTGGGTAACTTCCACATCTATGTTACCTTACATGACTTTACCCTAGGGATCTCTAGGGTAACTTCCAAGTTTTGGCTTTGCCTCCCCCGCCTCTGTTTGGGTGACCGAGACCGAGGCCAGCGACCGGAGGTCAGCAAGACATTGCGGTCCTTGCGGGCGGCACCCAAGGCATAGCGTGCAGCTTGCCAGGTACAGCGGACAGCTGTAAGGACCTGAGGCGGATAGACCCTATGGAAATCACCATGTTTTATCATTTTTACAGTTAATCAGATTTAATCATCTATAAATGGATATTGCTGTTGGGAAAAATGCACAGAGCACCACTGCACCCCCATGAGGTCATTTTTGAAGTTTTCACGGTCGTTGAGATTCCTCCAACTGTGGCTATTGGCTCAAGTACGCCGAGCCCAAGTTGGAGTGAAAAACGTGCACTTGCATCTGCCTCTTGGTGGGGTTCTCTGGGAAGGGACTCGGTAGTGTGATACCCGTGGGTTATGAGCCCCAAACGCTGTCCGGAAGCCGTGTCGAGCAGCGACTTCACTCAGCGTCGTCGACAGGAACACCAAGGTCAGGCGGCTGCTCGTGCTGAAGAAGTACAACATGGGTCCCATGGAAAAGAAGAACGTGCTGAGACGGCTGATGAGATGCTGGATCGGCTCTTGGACGACCCTGAGCATCACATATTTCTTGATTTTGAAGGCTGAAAAATCCATAGGCTGATTACCTCGTCAGAATGAGGTTGATGTGTGGACAAGAAAGGCCGGTGAAACCGAAGACAGAACCTGGGGAGTCAAAGCCAGCCCAATCGTCTTGTCCAAGCGGCCTACTATGAAGTGGACGGAGGGCCGGAGGGGATTGGTACTGGTGGGATGGCGCCTGGGGAGACAAGTGGGAACCTAAGAAAAAGAAAAAGAAGAAGAAGTACTCGGACGCGGAATGGGAGCAGTGGTATAGGGAGCACCCGGAGGACGACACAGGGACAGAGTCGTTGGCGCCGGGCCCAAGGAAGCCGGCAGAACCAGCCCAACCACCTCCAAGACCCAGGATTCGCCCGGGATACGACTTGATTCGACGCCCGGAAGATACAAAACAGTGGGATGGCTCACATGCCGGAAGAGGATAAGGGTGGTGGAGTCTATCATCACGGCGATCATCACGGGAGAAGAAACCAGCTGGTTAACAAAACCACCACCGGTGACAAGTTTCGACGGCCAAGAACAAGCTGTGCATCTATGGGTCGTCCTGGAGGAGAACGAGTACCAGAGGAGCATAACCAGGGCACACCACCGCTGGCGTGAAAATTCTTTTCACCCTGACCATCCAACGCTGTCCAAGAACCTGGACCGACTGAGGCCCTATAGGGTCACTTTCCTGTGGAACGATTTGGGTTCTAAGGAAAGGAAGGTGATTCCCGACTACAGTTGGGAGGAAAAATGGGTGGAGGAAAAATTGGTGGGATACATGGCAATACATGGTATTCCTGGTCAAATATGATGGAGAAAGGAGGATTGAGAAAGCCCCTGCTAAAAAATAGGTAACAGGGAAAAGGACATCGGTGGCTGATGAAAAAGATCATCAAGACCCGAAGAAAAGATCATCAGCTGCTGGATCCAAGCACAAGGAAAACATCATCAGCAGCTGGACCCAAAGAACGCCGTTGGACACTCTTTGACCGTGGCGCTGGTGAGAGAAGGAATTCAAAACCCCTACGAAGTTAGGGATATAGGTTTTCAATTTTTTGGAGCCCACCCGAAGAGGAACTCCACGCGAAAGGGATGAAGAGGGGAATCAACACCAATGGGATGCTGTCGCACGAGGGTCTTCGCCCTTCTGGCTGGGGGAAGGGCGAGTTGCCAGTGAAAACTTGCCCAACCCTCGAACTTGTTGTTTAGGTGTTGAGGAACTGCAAGCAGGAGGGGGGAGTGCGGTTAGGGAAAATGCACAGAGCACCACTGCACCCCAACGAGGTCATTTTTGAAGTTTTCACGGTCGTTGAGATTCCTCCGACTGTGGCTATTGGCTCAAGTACATCGAGCCCAACTTGGAGTGAAAAAGGTGCACTTGCATCTGCCTCTTGGTGGGGTTCTCTGGGAAGGGACTCGGTAGTGTGAAACCCGTGGATATCAATGGGCCACTATGGGCCGTTTCTACATAGCAATGTCACAAATAACCACGGGGAATATATCATCTGCAATCGACATCTATCATCATCTATCTATATATAGTACATCGCGAAATCTGCATCTATCACCTGTATATTTATCACAAGATACACCTTGGGAGCTTCGATATCTCGAATCCTCCAAGGGCCAAGGGGCCACATCGCGGTCGGCACGGAGTTGCTGGGAAGCCCATTCCAGTGCCAAGCCGTTTTGGCGCACGGCACTTTCAACGATCCGCCGTTCATCCCTGCCACCAGCAGCAGCGGTAAAGGAGAACATACCCAGGAGACCTACAAAAATATGTCAAACATATCACATCACATATCACATACCCACAAATACTTGGGAAAGGGAACACGAAAGGTAGGTGATCAGGAAGAGGAAGCAAAAAGATGGACAGGAGTTCAAACGGCAACAGTGCAGGTTCGGCCAAAGAGTGTGCTTCTGTGTGTACAAGTCTCTCTGCATAAAAGCCTCTGTATGTAGAGGCGTCTGTGTGAAAAAAAAACTTCTCTGTGCACAAACCTCTCTGTGTACTAGTAAGAGCATGCGCGGATAAAAGCTGCTCTGTCTCAAGGCTACTGTGCGCAACGTTGTCTGTCTGTAGAAGAGGGTCGGCATGGACGTCATGCCATGTATAGAATGCTGAAAGGGAATCCAAAAAAGGACAAACAATTATCCTAGTGTCATCCATTAGCGTTCATTATCTGGAAGGGACGTGACAGGAAACGAAAAAAACAACAAGCTCAAATGCATGTTTGCCTGTTTTTTTGGGGGGAGGAGAGGAAAGCATCTTTGCGTAAAAGCTGTTGTGTGCAAAGGTTTCTTTGTGTAAAAGCTTCCGTGTGTGAAAGCGTCTGTGTGTAAAAGCGTCTGTGTGGAAAGGCGTCTGTGTGGAAAGGCGTCTGTGCGTAAATGCTGCGCTGTGCAAAAGCATCTTTGAACTTTGTAAAGCGTCGCCGTGTAAAAGCTTCTGCGTCTAAAAGCTTCTTTGCATGAAAGCCTCTGTGTTAAAGGCGTTTGTGTGTAAAAGCTTCTCTGTGCACAAACCTCTCTGTGTACAGTAAGAGCACGTGCGCATGAAGGCTGCCCTGTGTAAAGGCTGCTGTGCGTAACGTCGTCTGTTTGTAGAAGCGCATCGGTGTAAAACCCGTCACCCCACCAACATCTTCAAACAAAATGAAACCCAAAAAGCCAAGCTCAAATGCTTGCTGTTGTTACTGTTGTTGATAATGGCGGTGATGCGCGCAGGGCCCCAAAAGGCAGTTTGCACTGTGCTTAGCCAATGTTAAGGCCCGCGGGACAAAAAACACCGTAAATATCGATGTTTTTGGTGCCTCACAAAAACCAGGGTATTTACAAGGTGTTCTGCCCTTGGCAGCAAAAACCACGGTATTTACAGTGTTTTTGAACAGCACCTAGCAAAAACACTAGTATTTACGCAGTTTTCATCATGTTGCAAGAAGTAACTGTTACATGAAAGTCACAAAAACCCTGTGAATTACATTGAATTACACTGTTCTGGGTTTGCTTTTGGGGTGCGCGGGGGGCAAAAGGGGGGGTCCTAAAATATAGAACAACCTCCTGAGTAGTCAGGCAACGGGGCTGGCCACCCTTCCTTTACTTCGTAAAGTAAAACTCAAGGTAGCCCAACTGGAGCTACCTTTCGTGATAGTCCATGCTGCTAAGATCTCACATGATTGAGAGGTTCTGCATTGGTCTGAGTCTAAGGTCTTTCCGCTAGTTTCCGAATCTAGCAGCCCGATGAGTTCTCAAGTAATCAAGCTTGCAGCGATGATCCACCAAATTTGATGCTTTTGATGACCCGTGAATGTCAGCCCTGTTCTCGAACTGCGTTCGCCAAGCTGATTCAAGAGTTGGAAGCCTTAGCGGATACTATCGGCCTTTTGCATATTTCGCTACTACTGACCATCTGCCCATACCAGTACCTGTCCAAAAATATTCAAACATAGACTATTTTTGGCTTTCGCTACCCCGGCACAAGTCCAAAGGAATTCTTGGCCTCTTTGCAGCTGGCAAAACCTGTAGCAATCGCCAACTCCTCACAGACTGGCACTGACATGAGCTGACCACTTCCACATCGTACTTTGGGTCGGATCCACATGTCTCACCCAGCTTTCAAGAGGTCACTTGACAATCCTCTGCCTCAATGGCAGTAGCATGTGTCGAGGGCTCCACTCCAGCTAAATTTCGAATGATCGATGAATCGTGCAGGATCAAGCAGGTTAGGATGATGCCAATATATTACAGTCCTGGTGGCAACGGTATTAAATGATCTCAGGTAAGTATCGACAGCTTCAGCTGGATCAGGACCGCAGCTGGCCGCAATCGGAGTTGCAGTCCTCTGAACTGCCTTCAGACAGAAGTTGCTGTCGTCAAACAGGTGTGAAGCAGCATGCTGGTAGGCCCTCACGGCAGGACACGGCAGGACACGGCAAGACGCGGCAGGACACAGCAGAAAGCATGGGGCTGGGGGTCTTGGCCATGGATTCATGTGAATAGTGGGCTCTGAGCTTCCACAATGACGTTCCTGCACTCCCAAAAAAAGTAACTGAGCAACATGTGCCACCACCTACATCATTGTGCCATCACATGCCACTGACTTAGATTACTTTAAAAAGTGCTTAAAGCCCATGAATGGATGCCCTGACGCTCCTCCAATCTTGTTCAAGGGCTTCCAACAGGACTTCCTCATTCTGTTGTAGCTCTGGGGAGGCAAATCCTTGGAGGAAACCCTCTTGGATTTTGAAGGGCAGTTTGAAACGGCAATCGCACCGTGTATGGCCCTTCATGTTGGCCCTGCTTTCACAGGAAATGCAATGCTTTTGGGTCCTTCTTTGGGAGTTTCTGTTAGCTCCTGACATATCCCTTGATAAATCCCAGCCCTACGCGGTCCCATAACCCAGTTCTGCACCAGTTTCCAGTCATTACTACTTCCCAAACGAGCGGCTGATAGCCTGGCCTTCTTGCCGCACTGCTGCACCCACCACCTAGCACCCAAACAAAGCGATCGTTTCAATCCGTAAAACAATGGGACATGATTCTCCGAACCCTTTTTGGGGTGCCATGTTTGTTGTCCAAGGGGTGAACTAGGTTCATTTCTTTTTTTGTTCTCTCTATACCAGCAGATACCTGTGCAGTTCACGGATCGCTTCACGGACTCCCTGGTCTTTGGTGTGGCTGGTTGTCAAAGAGAACGCTGGCCAACATCGACTCCCAACCCCACCTTGGGGTTTCCCTGTAGCTCCTTGCTGGCAAACTGCAGGCAGAAACCCTGCAGCTGCACCGCTTCCAACATGAAGTGCTTGTCCTGAGATCAAGCCATGGATCTACATTCCCCTACATTGGTCCATCGCCATTTCCCCTATTAACATTGCAACTTTAAGGCCTTTTTTCCCCATTTTCAGACACACCCAATTAGCTATGATATACTATGGTGGCATATAAATCTCATGGTATATATTTCATATTACTACCCAAAATATGAAATTCCATAAATTCCAATATAAACCCCATTAAATCCCATTAAGTTGACGGTTAAATCCACCATTTTCGTCCATGAAGTGGGCACTCTAAGCACCAAGCTTCGCCCCTCAGCTTGGCTGATGCCATGGCCATGGCCCGAGCATCTAAGCGCAGCGCCGTCAACACCACCTCTCGGTCCTCACCATGGCAGGTTCACATGGGAAAGTGTTGCTTAAAGTTGCTTGATTCAATGTATTTGTATACTAATACTATATATATACATATATGCACATATATGTGTGTTTATCATATTTCCCAATGATGTTTTAATCCATGTTGATGCTTCGTGATTTCTCATGATTCTTCATTGCAACTTCCCCATTAAAAAAAATAAAAAACATCAAGAAGGTATCAAGTATCAAACATGATCAAACCACCCATGTTAAACATGATTTCAGTGCTGCTTCAATGTTCCCGAGGCCCATGCCCCAAAAAGTCACCTGGCCTCTGTCAGCTTGCTGGAAGCAAAGCGCAAAGCCTGCCAGTCTTGGCAAAGTGCTGCCAGAACCACCTGCAAGGCAGGAGGCTCTACTGGGAAGGCATGGAAATCATAGAGATATCATGGAAATATTGAAATATCTGGACTTATGACTTTAAGTGACATGCAAAGGATTTTGGAATGAGTTTGGTTTGGGTACGACTCAGGATGAGCCTTGAAATTTTTGACCTTGTGAGAATGACATAGTATAATGTGATTTTGTCATATTTCGTATGGTTTCGTAGTGATATGACTCACCTTTCCAAGTAGCTGGGTGGCTGGGCTGTTCAGCTGCCTTTTCGATCCTTTTTGCATCTCAAAGTGGCTCTCGACCAATGCTGTACTGATGGGTTCCATCCGGTGACAAATCGAGCGCAAAGCAGGAGATCTGGTCTGGCCGATGCCTATCAAATCGCACAAGATATAAGTACAGCAACACTGTGGAATGGCCTGGCTTGATGTATTTGCATAATTAATCATAACCTATATGTTTATAGATATTTAATGATTACGTATTTTCACAGTCTTAGTCCTAGTCTACACTTGGGCTTTGTGGTCCAACTTGATATTATAAGAATAAGACCTTGGACATGTCCAAGCGCAATCATTGTCACCACAGGAATCACCCCAAGCTGGACCTGAGACTCATCCAGCCGTCACAAAACGGGGCCCGGACAACAAACGCACGGAAGAGTTCCGGCACAGTCCCAGGACGTGGCTAGATTTAGTAGAGGCTAAATGGCAACCCACCCTGCAACATCCAAAATCTCAATGACCTGCTTAGATCCTCTGCTTCAGCCCCTGTCGCATCTGAGAAATTTCACTATGCGGATTCGGGTTCCCATGAGCCCTGTGGATTTGGAAACCCATCGCACACAATCCAAACTAAAATTGTTGGGCATCGCCGGATCGCCTAGAAAGCAGGATGGTTCCGGCTCCAACCTCGTTTATGTGAATGACACTGCGCTGTATATGTATATATATATCAAAGGGAGTTACATATCCAACTATAAAGTGGAAAACGCCAATCAAAACAAGAATAAACAAGACAGTCATTTCAATCGAACTCCTCTCTCTCCATGATTGTTGGTCAATCTCCCGTTGTTGCATCTTCCAGGTTGCAGCGCAGGCCATCACTAGTGCACGCGCTGGTCCTTCGGGGACCCCAAAAGGCAATCATTTCCGTGATCGAGGTGCCCTCTCTCTATTTAAATATAGTGTCATGGAGTCATGAAATCATGAAGATCTAGAGTCGTGCAAAGTTGCTTCACGAATCTTAATAGTTGTCCCCAAGTTTCTCATGATCCACGACTTCCTGTGCTTATGCTCCTAAATCATTGGCTTCGTAGAATGCTAACAACTGCGCCCACATGCCACGCCATTTCAAATGTCTCAACAAGAGGCTCCTAGGACTTCACAGCTCCAGCTTGGCAATGCGAGCTTTCAAAACCTTTGCCTCCAAATACTTTTCCTTAAACATGTGGACAGCTGGAGGCTGAGGGGGCCATGTTTGGTGCCAACTTATACAAAAATGTGGCATGGTGAACTTCATGTAACCAATGTGTAACAATGAATCCTGCACCAGCAGTCGACCATCGACCAATGAGCTGAGCCGAGCGTCTTCTTTGAGCATGGCATCCTTTTGATCTTTTAATCTCGAGATCTCCTTTTCCTTCAGCTCCTGCACCACGGAGCTGATCCTTTCACCAGCGTTTAGCCATGTTTAGCCCATGTCACATCATGCCATAGAAACCATCTTTTTCACCCTTGCAATTGATGGCCCACTTCAACCCTTCGAAGGTTTGCAAGGGTGTGTCTGAAAATAGAGTTGGAGAAATCGGTGAGGAATGGTAAGGAATGGTAAGGATATGTCAGAATCGTAAGGTCCTGGACTTTCGCCTTCAGTTCTTCTGCTTGGTCGAAGTCTTCCTCCGCCTTGGCGGCTTCCTCGCAAGCGCATCTGAATCTCAGGTGGCTTTAGGGCCCTGCACAGCGCATCAAAGTTGTCAAATGTATAGTGTAGTTGGCACACGCTCGGCAGACGGCCGCGTACTTTTGTTGCTTTTTTGCTCATTGGGGTGGGGTGGGGTAATAACGTTCATTTGCACTTCCTCACATATATGATGCTACGTTATTGTATGTCGTCTTGCACTTCCTCACATACATGGTGCTACGCTACTGTATGTCGTCTTGCGCTTCCTCACAGATATGATGCTACGCTTCTCCATGTCGTCTTGCACTTCCTCACATAAGTCGCAGGACATACCCTGATGTCAGACGACGTCAAAGCGATGGTGAACCAATGGGTCTTTAGACAAAGTCTAGGGCCTATCACCCCCATTGCCTTCTTAGAAGGGCTGAAACAACTTTTGAAACAATGAGGAAAAAAGGCTATGAAGTGCTGCTTCGCAGTAGTTTGGAACAATGCAAAATGAGGAACGTCAAACAACATTGAGTTTTTTGCTGAAAATCCCATTTCGTGCCACGGCCGTCTATCAAGCGTGTACCTAGTTACAGTGTAGTTTCAACATGATTCAACATGTTTCAACATGTCACACCCCAATTTGATATGGGATCAATTGCAAAAGGTGATTATCTTTGGACGTTCTTGGATTGTTCTTCTGTTATTGGTGGGATGAGGACCCTCGAAACTTGAAGCACTTTGTGAAGGTACACTTGTTTAGCAAACATGCGGCAAAAATCCAGTGCATATAAAACTATATACATTTATGTCATTTTATGTGTATATATATATGTTATGTGTATATATATAATTATATATAGATTATGGCATTATGTGACCAAATAAGCAACCATTCCTGGAGGAATCTTAGCCTCTTCTCGACCAGAGGCATCTAGTTCACCGTTCTTAGCCCACGCATGTGCGAGGTCGTGCGTCCACACAAGCCAGCACAAGTGACTCGGTATAGTCCAAAAGATCATCTTTTGAGCATGTTTGGCCGTGCTCAGGGTCAATAGATTCCTTTTATATAATCCCTTTTTTAAATGTTCATGGGTGCTTGGTGCCCCAGAGTTGTTTCAAAGAAAGCTCCCAGATTTTGTCGGCGCTGAACCAGCTCTTGGTCCTTTTTCTCCAGCAACTCCTTGAGCTGCTCCTCAAAAGCCTACAGGCTGCATGCCAAGCTCTACCGATTCTGGGGGTGCAAGTTATGTGGTGAACCATGACCTGTGAAACAAAAAACTCTGAAACCAACCATGACTAGGGGTCATGGCTAGGGGCATAGCAAAATTCAAAGACCCAATTGGGGATGGTTTATCTTTAGGTTTACCAATTCACCTCATTATCAAACCATATCAAACCATATCAATCTAGCATCCGGATGCTAGGGGAGCCGATTGCTAACCGTGGTGAGACAATCCACCTCGTTGCAATGCGATTGGGTGTAACACTGCAAATTGACAAGAGCAAACCGCGAATACTCTATCCATTTCCGATGTTTGGAGACCTACTATATACATCTATATGCAGCAGAAACATGCTGAAACTATGCATGAAGCACCGGGGTCAGAGTCCCCACGATCATTCGAACAAGCGATGCCATGCCCAAAGTCTTATGTTGTCAGAACCATTCAGAACCACAAACCACTGTCAGGATCTTACAATTTACAAACCAAAACAAGCCTTTGCTGTGACCTCACACAGTTCCCACATCTTGCCGATCAATCAGAAACACCCGCTGCCGCGGCTGCCTGACTTTCGCTGTCCACTTCGACTTCAGGACTTTCAGGACGTTCAGACCGGCGATCATCATCTGTGGATGACTTGGACGAAGGTTCGAAGGGCGCCGGCTTCGGCTTTTCCTTCAACTTCACGGCCTTGTCCTTGGTGTGCCGTCTTTTCTACCCTGCCTACAAGGATGCAACTTACCAGTGAATTGCCTTTCAACAAGGGCCACAGGGGAAGCTAAGGAAGTAAGATGAAGTAAGTGAAATGGTTGCAACAGAGAAATGTTTCAGCAAAGGAGAGATGTCCTTGTACTTGCTGGCCAGGGCCAGAAACATCGAGGCTTCTTTTCCTTTCCATTTCTTCCACACTTCCTCCACATCTTTAATCTCACCTGTGCGGTCAAACACTGAGAAATTATACATATGATACCCATTGGGATTCATTGCCAAGAGAGCCAATGGGCACAATCCAAGTAGAATTGTGATGATGGTAGAGCTTGACTTGACCAATGGACTTCCCCTCTTCATGTTGAACAAGCATATGTCCATCGAGCGATTCGAAGATCCCACCTTTTGACTTCCACAAGTGCATGAAAGGGCGGCAACCTTCGAATTGACCCCTGTTAACTCATGTGCCCACAAAAGGTTGCGGGAAAAAGAAAGGACCAACTGTTCACACATGTTCTCCCGCCTTTGCTGTCCAGCTTTTCTGGGTTGAATTTCTTGTAGAACGACTTCAATTTCTTTTCATTCGCATCTTGCGCCTCTGCCTTCGGCACGCACTGGCAGACCGCCTCCTGGGCTTTGTTGTAGCCCCTGCACTTTGATTCCTGGGTCATGACGGTCACCATACAGTGCACAAATGGAACAACCAATGCCAAACAGGCCCAACGCAAAACTGGTTTCGATATGTTCCAACCCAACCATCAAGCAAAAACATAACGCATCTAATCACAACTGTGGACAACTCCTGACTCTTTGCTGCACCAAGATTCCAAAGGGTCGAACTTGTCCTTGTTCTCCGAATCAAACTGGTTCTCATCGTAGGGGTCACCAGTGAAGTCAGCCACCATGGCTTGCAATTGGCAATTCTGGTCACCCTTGCAGACCTTCTGCTGACATTTTTGGTATGAATCGTGGCACTCCTTTGCCGTCATGCCACAAGTTTGCTTGCAAATATCTCTTTCTAAACAGCATTTGTTCAGATTTTTGCCCAGCTGGTTCATCCCTGCATAGGGATTGGATGGATCAAAGTCCTTCATGCTCAGCACATTCAAGCCGGCTTCCTTGCAGCCATAGCTCACAATCTCCACCTCCTCTCTGCCCACCGGTTGCTGTCCAGAAGGGCACTGAAAAGCTTTGCACACTGGCGCTGGTGGGGTGTAGCCACCAAACTGCGCTGCAACTGTGGGGCAAAGCACCAACAACCATGGCATCCACAGAGGAAGCATGTTGGCAATGATGTGTTTCATCTCGTGTGGACAAGAGGCTCGTTCTGTATATTCGACTTGCAACCATTTTCGCACATGTAAGCTGCATGTTATGGAGGATGGTGCCAAAAGCTTGGCCACTGTGGTTGCCTCCTGTGAGCCGGCAACTGGTTGGAATCTGCACAACCCTACCTCCTGACTCTACCTCCTGACTCTACCTCCTGACTCGACTCCACAACAGTCTCATGTATTGATGTGTGGCGGCGCAATTAAGGCTCTCAACCTCGAGAGTTTTCCAACATGTTGGGAATGCATACCCTTTTGACAAGTTGCTCTGTTCACAGGAATCATGTTCCTTGCACTTGCACGAGCTAGTGCCAGCTTGAACCGATATGAGCCGGTGAGTTGCCAGACATGTTCATTCGACTTCAGCCAGATCTTCTACGGTTCTTTTTTGCGCATGATGGAAATATGCAAGATTGCCAAATGCAAGACCCTGCCAGACCTCACGATCCCCTTGCAGGGACTCGTGCGCATCTGCCAAAGATTGGCCATGATGCTTCACTGCAGCGAGCACCAATTCCTGTTCAGGCCACCATGGTGAATCTGCATCATTGTCATTGGTTTCTATATCTCTATCATATTGTGTATTTCTTCATGTCACGTATTCATTTATAAATATATTCATTGCCATTTATGTCATGCGCACGTGCCATGGCATATTTATATCTACATAATCGGTATAGGTATAATAATATGCGTGAAATTCATCTTACTATATACACGAACATGCGCATGTATGCACACGTGCAATATGCTTCAGTTTCTCTTGACAGCGCAGTTCTCTCCCGGATGGGTTCCTTGTCACTGCGCAAGCTTGCTGCAGCGAACTCCAGTTTGCAAAACCCGGCGTTCAAAGCAGACCTGAAGTCAAACATAGGCGGAGCATGGAGCAAGAGGATGATCAAACAAAATATTTCCAATTACTAGCATTGATTATGTTCATTAATGATAATTTCGTCATTGCAATCATTGGTGATCCACATTTGAAGTTTCTTGCTACAATGTTTCAATGTTCAATCCATCATGCACGTGCTCAGGAACACAGCTATGGCACAATTCAATAGTGACAATGCCTGCAATACCACACCCAAAAAAACACGATCAATTTCCATCGAACACTTCCTGGCTAAGGTAACACTGAAGTAGCTGGATGGTCTCCCTATCAGATTGGGCAAGAAATAACACTACTAGACTTCCCGGAACAAAGAATGACGATTGTTCAGTTTGAATCATATATATATATGTATGTACGTAGGTATGTACGTAGGTATGTACGTAGTTATGTACGTAGGTATGTACGTAGGTATGTACGTAGGTATGTACGTATGTATGTATGTATGTATGTATGTATGTATGTATGTATGTATGTATGTATGTATTCAGTTATGTGTGTGTGCGTGATGGGGGGCTCCTATCATACCCCCTACCGTCCATACCCCCTTGGAATATTTTTAAAATATTCCGCTATAGTTGAACGTTGTTTTGGAAAAGTATTCTGATACGTTGCCCACGTATGGAATAATTTTCAGCAATTTTGCTTCCAAAAATATTCTGGCAACATGTCAACCTTTTGCTGGAAAATATTCCAGGTATATGCTGAGGATATCTAAGCTGAACTTTTAATGGGAGCACTTGATATTGAATCTCAAATGTAATTACCACGGAAATCCATGGAATAATAATCGTATCGTTGCGGAAGACGATTCCTGTCCGCCGACCTACCAACCATTCACTCTGTAAACACAACCCGACTCCGCCAATCTATCAGTTTAAAGTTTAAACCGACCACCCTACTCATCATTATGATATTCATCCCGCCGGGTCGGGAATGGAACGTGTAGGCGTTAGCAATTCACTTCTCGGCACTTATGACCCACACTGGGATTTACCAGTGATTTTGTCTCTGGCGATGATGAAAAATGTCTAATTCTGGTTGCGTTTTCTTTTTTTTGCGTGTTTTACCTCAGCGGCAAGCAAATTTTGTCAAAATGCCGTTACCTCCACAGATGCGTCTCTGGGAGCCGATGTGTCTATTTCCACAGCGGCGTGCGTTTTTAACTCGCTGACTTGTCTTGCCTACAACTTGGCCACTTGAGTGCCACACAGTTGAAACAAGTTATCATGCTCAGCATGTGTGAACTCCGTTGCCAACTGCGGATACGCAAAGGTATTTGTTTTGACTGAGAGCTGCGGGACTTTCGAATACAAGTTTTCATCTGCATCCAGCAGGAACGAAGAAACAACTTTAAAATCATTCCTATATATAAGTGACTACAAGCAACTGATGTTCGCGTTTGTCTTTCATGTATGTAACTGTGTAAACATGTACACCACCGGGTCGTATGATGTATATTAATCATCTTTAAAGAACTACTTTAGTGTGAGAATGTAGCGTAGCATGAAGTGCAAGTGAAGCTCATGTAGCGTAGCATGAAGTGCAAGTGAAGCGTAGCATGAAGTGCAAGTGAAGATCATGTAGCGTAGCATGAAGTGCAAGTGAAGATCATGTAGCGTAGCATGAAGTGCAAGTGAAGAAGCTCATGTAGCGTAGCATGAAGTGCAAGTGAAGATCATGTAGCGTAGCATGAAGTGCAAGCGAAGCTCATGTAGCGTAGCATGAAGTGCAAGTGAAGATCATGTAGCGTAGCATGAAGTGCAAGTGAAGATCATGTAGCGTAGCATGAAGTGCAAGTGAAGATCATGTAGCGTAGCATGAAGTGCAAGTGAAGATCATGTAGCGTAGCATGAAGTGCAAGAGAAGATCATGTAGCGCAGCATGAAGTCCAAGTGACGATCTTGTAGCGCAGCCATAGACACGGTTGCTATTATCCCCGCCCCACCCCACTCACTACACGCACGGTTTTTGACCCGGTGGCATATTCATGATTCATTATGAACAAATGCTTCAAGCATCTTAAAACGATATCACTCTCTTCACCGCACTCTCTACTTCTACGCCAAGGCTGCCACAGGAGGAAAGTCCTATCCTTCCGCAACTCATGGTCGATGAAGAGGATGGCCCCCCAAGCCTGGGGTGATTCGGTTTAATTTAACACCATCAAATAAACTTAGAAACAATCGGGCAAGCCAAATAAACTGTCAATTGGTATGTCAACCTGATTAGGTTTGACGACATTTTCTCTTCAGTACTGGGTTTGAGCGGTCCACACAGCGCCTGTCCCATGGCTGCCAGGGCAATGTCATGCTTGCCACGTGCTGATGGAGCAGCAAACTGAAGGGCAGTCCAATCCTGCATCATCAGTGTCCAGTTGTTCAAACAATCTCAAACAGCAAGTGACTTCCTGTTAAGTGGAACTAAGTATATAAAGTATAAAGTCGTTAACTATATAATGGTTATAATGTTAATTAATGTTATACCCACCAGCACTGAAGCGATCTCCACTGTGACCAAACCAGTCCACTGCCAGGTCCTGCTGAACTGCAGCAAGGACAATGCGTTCATTGTCCCTGGGGCCATGGAGCACATGGGCCGCATGGAGCGCATGGTACTGTCACCTTGTTTGAAAAATCAAGGCAAAAACACGAGAACAAGATAGAACAAGCAACACCTCCAAGCAATGATGATTTCTTGGATTCACTTTCACCACAAAGGGCTAGGTACTGATACTTTCTCGGCCTCATTCCAGTTGGGCATGGTGTCTACTGGACAAGCGCGTAGGACCACGCGTATGATCTTCGAATTGCACAAAAATAGATGGTATGATTTTGTATGTCCATGTATCTGTGCTACTGTGGATGGAAGAAATCCTGCACCATTTGGATCCATTTGGTAGATGGTTTATCTCCTGTAATATCTGTAATACTATAATAATATATAATAATCCCATATTATTTACCACGGGTTCATCTCATCGACGCCTGAGACTAGCAGCTGCAAATTGCAAGGCACGCCAGTCATTCTCCACAGCTGCCAGCACAAGCCTCGGTCAACCCTGGCGAACTCCAGCAGTCACGTTTCGCCCATCCATTTAAGACGGCCTATTATCGTATCCTAACCTGAGAGCAATGGAAAATCCCGATTAAAACATATTAAGACATGTTAAAACCGTTTTTTGACTATAACATACTTTAGATATCTAATGATATCTATATATTATAGATCATTGATGACCCATTGGCAGGTTGGGTTGTTTGATGCCATTGTTCAGTGCCATGTTGGATGACCTATCCATCTCTCCGTGAATCAGGATGGTCCCAACTCCCGGCATGTTCCAAGTTATTGAAAGAGGCCTGCAGCTATCAGAAAAGAAAACTGGGTAAGCCCACCCCATCAATGAAGTTGATTATATAACTAATTAAACATGAGAACTTACCTCAGCCTCTTGGTAAAGTTCATATCTGCAGCAGCATCGCTCCAAAATGGCGCAAAATGGTGGATGTTGGTGAGCCAAGCAACTCTGGATCAGCTTTCAAATTGCTGGCCGCAAACTCCAAGCTGCATCCTACATTGCTACATGGCAAGGGTGACCCAATTCGAACAAATCCGTGCCCAGAGCTTTGTGAAGTTTCCCAGTTTCCCTGTATCTAATCGTGTTCAAAATGTTCAAATCTTTTCCAGTCTTCCCGAGTCTTCCCATCCCTGCCGTTGGAAACGACCACATCAGATACATCAGTCAGGAATCCTGAGACGGAAACAGCTGCCATCACCACGTCCCTGTCTTCCTTGATATGCCCCGGTGCCTCCTAGCAGCGTGGCATCGCACCAGTATGACTGACCCCGTTTTGGAATGTGAATTGCTAAAGGGGGTCACTCTTACCAGTTCCAAGGTGTTGCAATCCTTCTCATGACTTTGGGATACCATTGAGATACCTACCCTTCAAGAATCTCAGCTTCTCCACAGTCTCCAGTCTCCACCTTCAACTTCTCCACCATGCCCTGCTGCATCTGCCAGCGCCACCTGGCTTGTTCTACTGGGCGCTTGATCAGCGTCAGCTCGGCGCATGACCTTAGCTGCACAGCTGATGCCGGAGGACCGGATGGCTAACTCCCCTGCCTTGAGAGGACATGGCCATCCTGAAGTTCAGCATCACCTGGCAGGGAGGTTGTTGGAGGATGTTGATCATGACCTTTGCAGACCCATGAAGACTGGACTGTTGGGGAAGAAAACCATGAGAAAAGGAATTAGGAATTGCTTTACAGAGCCACTTCAGGCTGCTGCCACTAGATTTGTTGAGAAGCTGCTGATGTCATTTCTGGATTCGCCATGATTCGCCAAGTCGCCATGCAAGAGCCGCTGCTGCTCCACAGGTACTTTGAGCACTTCAGATATCTCCTTCAGAGCCGCACCACTGTGGCACCACTATCCCCCAAAGATATCCAAAGATTGCTCCATTCTTGCTGTTATCATTGTTATCTAACATGCCCTCCACCTCCAGAGGCCACCGACCACAGATGACCACAGAACCAGTCACCAACATGGCCCTGGCCGAAAGCGCCAGGTCCTTCTTGATCTCAGACACCCTTGGACCAGCCCCCTGCCGCACCAGTGAAAGGTGGCACAAGTGACCCGCAACGCCGCTGACCTGCATGGGATGGGCACTGGGACATTATCTGTCAAGTTTCTTGGCTGATTTTCATCGCGGGTGTCAACATATTATCCAGAAACTTCAATCCAAAACTGCTGTCAATCCTTCGCACCATTGATCTTCGACTGAGGAGGAACAGAAAGTTAAGTTAGTCCTTCGCCAGGTGGTGACTGTGTATATCATATGTCAATAAATTATAGGGTCGAATTATATCCCTCATTTTATACTTCCACCCCTCCCCCCAAAAAAAAACAATGCCCGTTGACATCGTTGACATGGACGTTTCCTCAAATATGTACCGATGGTTACCCCAAACCATTGCTTTTCCATGCTTTTCCCATGTACAAGAACCAATTCTTCATGAATCCTCCACATTGGATTCACCCAGGTTGACAAACGAAACGGGCTGCGACCTGGACTTCAACGCTCATCACATCGCGCCCAAGGCCACGGACACGCTCGGCACCGCTGCACCCACTGGTGAAGCAAAATGGCGATGATTATATAATCGTGAATCAGGAATCATATGGATTCATCATGACTCAGTCATCAAATACCGTCAAATACCCATGAAGTATCATACAGTATCATATAGTATCATATAGTATCATATTATAGTATCATCAATCAAAATGGTACGATTCAGATCGATCAAGATCGATCCAGCATCTCTACTGAGTAACGGGTGAATGTGAGACGTTTGCTAGGGTCCCTCAAGAATGGCAAACAAAAGTATGAATCAAAATTGCAATTTTGGGGATGTGCTGGTATGCCATTGGTATGCCCCAGTTTTGAGCGAACCCATTTTGCCTTCTACCGTCATCTGCTTCCCGGGCAAATCTGCAACACTCATCAAACATACAGTATCAAACTCAAACTCCCAACATCTCCCAACATCTTGTTCCGATCGCTTTTTTTGGCTCCTTTCACAAGCTTTCGAGCTTGCGAATGTCGCCCGGATCACCCCGCAGGGACATCTCCGATCCGGGAGCGCCGAGTGGAAAATTGGGGGAGCGCCCACGGCCTCCGGGGCCATGCTGCCATGGCGCCGCGCCCCTTCGATTCGTGAGGGTTGACAGGGTTGGGCATATGCGGCCACTGAACGTTTATATATTGGATCATATTGGATCTTAAAAGCGGAAGATTGCATGTGAATGATATTATGATATGCCGCATCTTTAGCCAGGCCTGTAGGATCCATTCGCTGCCCCTGTGCCCAACCCAACCAACAGAAAACTAATAGAAACTGATGCTGAGCTCACGCGAACGGTCACATAGTTGCTACACAAAACCGGAACGGTGCTGCAGTGGAATGCAGTGGAATGAAATCACTCCATACAAACAACCTGCTGGACAGGCTGCACTAGTGAATCATGTATTACATGAGTCTTGCAGTGCAGGAGGCACGCACATACACTATATAGTGGACCATGATGGACTCCCAATACACTGAATTGCATCTCGATGCAGTACCGATGCTTTCTTTGCCCCTAGCTTGTGCCAGAGGCTGTGTTGCCAACATTATTGATCTATATCTTGGTGAAGAGAGATGACCAAAACATTGATGTGACCATGCAGGAGCTAGGTACACTTTCCGAAAGCACGGTCGTCGCTCTGTGATGAATGCAGATGAATGCACAGCAAACTTTCTGTTGACCACCTATGAGCTACTTCCACAGAACACCTTCAGGACGATGTATCGCAGAACTGTGTCAGATTCCAAGATTTCGATTGGGGCTGGTCGACCCCTTCCCAGTGAGATATGATGGGCCTCTGCTGCAAGCGGCCAGAAATCCTGTGGCAACTTCTGTTGTGCTTCCAGCCAGTGTTGCGGTTCGTGGGTGCCAGGCGCCACCACGGCACAGCCATCTATTGCTGCGTGGATCAGTGCGGTAACTCTATACTGACTGGGGAATTCAACATGTTCCAGAATGCACTGGCTCTAAAGTTAGGGTTTTACATGGCTTTACCCACTGCTACACAGAACATCACAGCACACATCCATGTCCATACATCGCATACATTCTACCATTACAGAATTATTACAGTTGGATCCATGTGGGCTTGGGCAGATTCGCATCAGAACCAGGCCAGGAAGGATCCAGGCCCATCTTCATCTGGCATCTCTGGCAGAGCAAGGTCCTTGGAAAAGGATGCCATGGGATGCCATGGGATGCCATGGGATGCCATGGGATGCCACATGGCACTGGGGATGTCTGGAAGTTTCAGCAGCGGATTGTGAAGTCGAGAACGCCAAGGAAACCAACCATAGAACTGACATGAACTGACAGTTACATACAAGTACACAATAGTACACAGTATTCCGAAAGGAGTCAAGGACAAATGCGAAAGAATAGTCTGCTCGCCCTTTGTCACATCTCTAACGCTACTCCGCTACTCTAAACATTCGCTCAATTGCCATGATGAAGGCAGTGAGATGTCTTGAGGGCAACGGTTGTTCAGCCAGATTGGGTGACCACATGGCACCAGAGATTGGACAAAAATCAAATGTTGCCGAGAGACAACTGACACCTGCATTGGAGCGCTGCTGCAAGAGGTTTTAATATTTTTAATGGAAGTCTCATTACCGGCACTCACACTCCAAATCTGAATGATGCTTGCAGGCACTACGGCAACTACCATTATTTAGAGAATTAGTTTCGCGGAGTATGCTTATGATATGATATGATATAATATCATATGATTCTTAAGATCGCCACATGTGCCATGGTCAAAACTTGGTATATTGGATATGGGCATCCCAGCATCATTGGGGATTCCTTTGTGTCTATTAAACCCTATTCATGGGGTGATACTCAATGGCTGCTTCTGGGAAAAGATCACGTGTTTTGACTGTGGCAAATGTCTATCATGATTCATTCCGTGGCGGAATCTTGCTCCAGTTGCATTCGATTCAGTAGGCACCAGAACATTGGCACCTCGCCACCCTTTTGAGCACGTGCTCGAAAGGATTCTCCCTGCTGGCAATGGATGGATCGGATGAAGACGGATAGATCCTACCAAAACTGACTAGAACCTAGGCCCCTTTGGATCCACTCGTGGATCATGATATGCTTCCACATGCAAACGACATAACGGATCATAAGTTGAATTACATTATAGTCCGCTGGACTACCTACCTTAAAGGAACATGCTTAAACGATCTTAAACGCCAAAGCCAGGATCGTTGACAACTTTTCTCTCCGACATCCAGCTTCAGAAACATCATTCCGGCACTTCCCATGACCAAAATGCTGCCCCAGGCAGTTGTATTCTATTTTGCGGTCCATTCATCAATGGTGCTTTTCCTGAAAAACTGGGGGACACAGGGACACAATGAACCATTGGAAAACGGATGCACAAAGTCTACAACGAATAGTCTAACCTGTAATGCAATGTTGGAACAATGCGTGCGGAGCAAAGCAGTAGTGACCTGAAGTTGGATTGATTGGGACTCCAGGATGCCTGAGATATCCCATTCTTGGACCGTTGCCATATTCTGTTGCCATATGTTGCCATCATTTATCCCCTGCCAACTCAGCCTTTGAGAGAGCCGGACGATGCATTACGCCGTCCAAGCGGAGGTTGTTCCCATCGTAGCGAATCATCTGGTGTAACCCTTGGCAAGGGGCCCCCTTTACACGGGAGCGACTTGATTGGATCATCCTGGTGAAACGGTGCCTGAAACATCCTGAAACTCCCCTTGTTGCAATCCTGGCTTTTCAGGTGCCACTCACATCACTCAAGTCATGCCCAAGGTCCCACATATAGACTAATTATAGGACAAACCCCAAACCATCCCAAATCCATGACAAACCCCTTGTGTGCTGCCAGAAGCTTAACTCACTCATGCAATGCCCCAGTTCCCCACAACAGCCGCTCTACAGGCACAAGGAACGATTCCGCCGAAGCCAGCTTACCCATACTGACGCTGCCTGGTATCGTCATGGGGATCATTTTCTGACGTGACTGAAGCATCAAATCAATGAGTCCTTACCCTTCAAACTCTCAGACTCCAGACCATAGGATCTGAAATTCATGGCTAAGAATCCAACTTTGAAGCTCCTAATTCCTAATGAATAATTTGGTAAAGCCAAACATGCTCACAGCCGCACACCCAATTCGCACCCAGTGCGACTTGTGATCCCGCGTGCGAACGAGTTGCGTCTCCCCTTTCCTTCTTTTTCTCTTCCTCATCTGGGTCCTGGGGGCCAAAAAGTCCCGAAACGTGTGCACCTCTAGTCTCTAGATGAGCCAGCTTGTCGCAAGTCTGGAAATAAGAATGCTTTTTTGATCTGTTCATATCTGTTCAGTCCTCTTCGTCTGGCCCTTTATCTGGGACCACCTGCATTTCACCAGGGATTGGCTGATGCACCAGTGCTCTTCCTGGGCGGCAGCAGCTTGATTTGAGTGCCATTGTCAGGTCTACCATCACAGATCATCATACAACCTGTATTATGTATGCCCCAAGTGTGCAGCAAACCAAGGGTCGAAAGGATTCTTCGAAGTGTCCACACTTGGTCTTGATGACCTTATGTGGCAATTGAGGAAGTGAATGGCGTGTGCAGCATACGGAGGCCTCTCAGGGGTCTCCAGTGTCTGAACCACCAAAATTCCGTATGAGTTAATAGCACATTCGATATTATAAATCACCACTTATTCCTATTCAATGTTTTTTTGGCGGGTATTGATTGGTCTCCTGATCATGGTCACGCTATGAAACACTGGTACACGGACACGCTGCATGAGACAGACCCATGGCACCCCTAAGCTTCCCACGTCCGAGCTATTCGCAACAAGGAACCTGCCGCCCAGGTGGGGACCGGTGGGGAAACATAAAAGACTTTGTTATTGTTTACCCTCCGGTGATCAAAGATGGCAATGGAAAATCACCCTATAAATATCTATAAATAAAGGTTTATAGCTGGGAAATTGACTTAATATGACTTCATATTTAATAGGGCTGATAATTGGGTGATTGTCAAGGAAGCCACCTTACCCGGATGGTATATTGTTTCATCGTAGATGTGACTTGTTGTATCTTATTGACTTATTGTATCTTATTGTATGTTATTGTATCTTATGGATCCTATACCAGTTGGCATCATCATCTGCCTCTTTGACCCACAGTTTGGGCCTGCGGTTCACCAAGACGGCGGCCGGCAAATGCTTTAAGGTCGAAGATAGGAAGAAACTCATGGAGCGACACTTGCGTTCGCCTACGCCACTGGCGGCATCAACTGGCAAAAGGCACGCAAGTATCAGTACACTGCCTAACTACCATAGCGTGGCAAACCCAATAATAAAGCATCCCTCACATTCGTAATGTGACATTACTAATTTTAAAATATTTTAAAAGGGGGGTAACATCATCCTCAAATGGTAGGATTTTCGTTGGCTTTCCATGTCTTTCCCATGTAGTACTCACTTTCCTCCTTGCTTCCCCATCTTGGTGCCCAAACGGCATTCGAGCGCCAAGTTGGCAGCATCCCCGGGATCCTGACAGGAAAGGCAAAAACCCAAGCCCAAACAACAATGATTGACATCTTCCAACACCTTGCGCACAAATTGCGCATATTATCGTATGTATATGACATATACACAGATTCGTCAAGGAAAATCATGCACCCATCAATCCCATCATCACCTTGAAAAAAAGTGCGGAAGGGCATGGAAGGGCTGAAGGCGAAAGGAATCGAAAGGAAATGGATCGTCATGGACCGTCCCTGCCGCACTGCCTCCGACCGGAGCAGAAAAACATCCTCAGGGTATGCTGCAGCTGCAGCAAGCATTGCCAAGAAAGCCTCGATAGGACGTCACTTCATGTCACTTCCCTTCGGACGTCAAAGAGGTTACCAGATGGACCAGGCTAGCATGTAGGTCACCAATGGTCACCATAGATTTCACAGATAACATGATCATTTGGGTCGCCAAGTTACAACAGATCCAATGTGGATCAATTTGGATTAAACCGGGCTGGATATGGTTGGAAACACAATGACTCACCCAAAGCAACTCAGCAACTGAATGCTGTTTGCCCATGGTTTAGTACTTTTTTTCGGGCCTCCGCCTTTGGCATCCAGCTCCTTTAATCTATTATCATCCATGACTCCATGACCAAAACCCACATTATCCCACATGCTGGATTTTTAAACTTGGAAATGTTATGAAAATGTTGCTAAACAGTGCTAAAGACTGGACCTTTACCTCTACTCAATGTGCTTATCAGCACATCGGTACGGCTGCCAAGAAACATCCAGCTTTGCGGCACCAGGGCGCATGAAAACATAGACCTCGGCCCAGACTCGACACGTTCCAATGACATGGTTGCGATGTGTTTCGATAGTTGAAAGTGGCATTTAAGGGCTTGTGGCATGGTGTTTCCAAAAGGGGCGGTGTACCCAGATTCGATAGATACATGGATGGACAAATAAATAGATTACATTAGCTTAGCTTAGATCAGATAAATAAATAATATATAAATAATGATAAACAAGCTACGATACGATACACCAAAAATTTGGTATTTGATCAGATCGGACAGATATGGACAGATTATGATCCATTGCAATTGAGTCTACCCTGGCACTGCGCTATCAAGGGGCGGCTCCAGACTGTCCAGGCCATCCAGTGGTCTCAAAGAGCTCTCGGAGCCTTGGGGAGTTCATCCACAAGAAATTCCGCGCCCGACAGCAGAGTTTCCGCTCCTTTTTCCTTTGGCGTCTCTGGCAACTTAGCTGTCCGTGAGGGCACCTCAGAGGGACTTGGGAAGGCGCAATGGACTCAATGGACAGCTTGGAAAGTGTGGTTGGGATTGGTTGGGTGGTTTCAGGCTTTCATGTTTCAACTATGGTCTTTGTGGCATGGCCTTCTCCGCCACCTTCAACAACTCCTGCAGCGCCAAGCGCTGCTGTGGGCTTAGCTGGGCCAGGCGTGTGGCCAAGGAATCGCCTGAGGCTGCCCCGCAATTTCATTGTCAAAATGTGTCAAAATATGTGTCAAATGGTCAAAGGATTGGAAAACAGCAAATATGATATATATATAATGATATATATATAGGACATCTGCCAGTTTGAGTGAAAAATGAAAAATGTGGAAAAAGGCTGAACGAAAGAACCTGGCAAATCCATTATATAACAAAATGATTTTGAAAAAAATGCAAGTTCAGCATGCGCGACATCTATATAGGTGGGTTTAGAGCCTTGAGATTGCAGGTGAGCACAGGCACTGCCAAGTCGCAAGAGGCGTCATTCGGCATTGATGCTGTTGCATTATCTGCCTCACATAGTCATCAGAGGAATGACCCCTTGGATCCCATTGGAACCTGACTGTCATTCAAATGAGTAGTGGGGAATGCCGTGTGGAGGTACCTGCTGAAGACAGATTGCCCGGAGAATAATTAATCATTGAACTTTCAAGAACGCCCATATATCTGAAGTGCATCTTATACCTTAAACATCCTTAAACAGTATATACATGTATATACATGTAACATGTATACGAAACAACACGCTGCGAATGGAATCTGAGACAGTCGTGGCATCTTGAGATGCAATGAAACATCAACAGAAACCAACCCAGCTTTCTTCCCATCCACCAATCCCCGACATGGTTGTGTTCTTGCGGAGCGTCTTGCGGAAGCATGTACAACATTGTACAACTATCACTGAGGATAGCATCATGATACAAAATATACAAATCAGCTTTCATCCCTCGTCATCTCTCATCCTGTGACGTATCCCATTTTCATCCCATGATCCAGTCCTGTGACGCGCTGGACCCCATTGCTTCAATGCGAATGGTCCGCTGCGGTGACAATGCGTTGGCCTCGGGCTCGAAACAGTGGGTCTTGCCCATGACATATCCATTCCATCAGGATCATGTGACACAACTAAAGACGGTGCATCAGATGGTTCAGAATGATTATGATATGATAATCTGATAGTCAATGAATGCTACATAGTTATAGTATGTTATAGTATGTTATAGTTGATGTAGTTGATTAATTGATATTCCTCCCTGATCTCCCTGTCTCAGCAACGGCGCCAGAACTTCTTGGAGGTCATCTTTCAAACTCGACTCGCTTGACACTGCCTCAGGGGCCTGAGGGCTTTTGTCCTGGCACTCTGTGGCCAGAAGTGTCTTTTGGATTTTTTTCTAAACAACTGGCATTTGGGGCTTGAGTTACCCAATTCTTGGATAGCTTTCCGGGTTGGAAGCTGACCTTTGGATCCATTTGGGTTGTTTCTGAATGTCTGTTTGACAGCTATTTAGCCACATTTCCTTGCAACATCGAGCAACATGGATTTCAAATGCGATCCCTTTTTTCCGCTCATGACCCTGGCAGCACGTCCACATACGTCCACTTCAACTTCTGACGATGCAGCGCATCATCCAGGTTCGATTCCAAGTCATCTGCGCCATGTCCAGCTTGGTCGTCGTCGCCGCCAGCGAAAGGCGGAGCATGGCATCGGGCAGGTCATCACCGCAGGCTGCACAAATAGCGGGCAGCTTCCTGGCTCCCAAGAAACTTGCCTCGGCTGACCGGGTTGCAACCTCAAAAAAAGTAAGGCCTCAAAAAAGTAAGACCCCTGAATTTGGACAATCATGGCAAAAATGACAGGAATTCCCTCTGAAAACCATGTTCAATTATGATACATTAATACGTGCATCTCTCTCTCTCTCTCGCTGTCTCTGCCCATCGCCATCTCGGAGTTAATACACATGCTTTCCTGTATCTTACACTAAGCAATCCGTTGAAAGAGAAAATTGCCATCAGTGGCGATGGAGCAATTCCAGCAAACCTTCTCCACGATACTATAGTACAGAGTTCCCTGGTTTTTAGTTTCAAAATAACTACCAGTAATGCGCGGATTTGCGTGAAAAAAAATGAAAAATCCCATTCAATTCAGCTGATTCTCCCCAAAAAAACATGAAATGACTATGAAAATGGAAATGCAGCTCATGTCCCTATACAAGCATGTTTCCAATAATATATATTTATATAATTTATATATTTATATTATATATTTATTTATAATATATTTATTTACCATCATTCACCAGCCACACACGCGTTCCATGACTCGAAATCCTTCAACTCAGCTGCTCAGTTCGCTTTCACCAGCGCCTTTCAGCCACGCAGTGCGCAGGGCCGTGGCACTGAAGTCACCCGAAAACTCCCCGGCGGCATCCACTTCCTGGGAGAAATCACACCACCGATACGGGGTGTTGCAACGGATGCGAGCCACGGGATGGCTTTTTTTAAGGCAAAACTAGCAGGCGTCGAAAAAAAAATTGAAGACCAACCAAATGGTGAAATATAGTCTTACAAAGCCCCGTTTACTCAATATTGAACGAAAATCCACACACGTAACACACAACAGTTTGGCAGGTCTCAAAAATCATACCTCGAGAAGGGGGCTTGGTGAGAATCTGACGGATGGCGAGACGATTCCTAGGATTCAACCATGCCCCTAATAGTCTCGCAGTAATATCGATAGCGATTGCATCCTTCCATGGACCTCTATATTTCGGTCTCCCCCAAAATGGGCAGCTTAATGCTTTTTCTGGGGTTGGGGATTGCCCTCCAGTAAACTAACATAGCTATGGAAAATCCACCATTCGTTGATCATTAAGGAAACCCATAGATTTTCATAGCTATGTTAGTTTACTGGAGGGTAACTGCCAGTGAAGCAAAGAAACCAAAACACTGGCCAAGTGTCTAAAACCTCGAAGGGTAATCCTGCACGTTCGCAGTGGGTCCTTGTACCAGGCCGGAAATGTCGGCAGATTGAAGATTCACAAGGGATACTCAAGCCACTCCAAGCTTCAACAACAAGAAAATGTAAGGAAATCATAGAGAATCGAAGATCCTCAATGCATATTTTAAATAAAGACTAATAAAGTTATTATTATTTTTAATCTGTAGATGATGAGAATATGCATCTTGTACAATTGGTCCAAGAATCCGCTGAGACGGGCGGTTGTGCACAACACATAGCCGAAATCTGCCTGACAGGCATAACTCCCATGTCAGTTGTCTGTCCACCCTCTTTTTCTGCGGTAGCAGACAGCCTGTTGCCTAATATGTCCATGCACAACTTTATGTCTTAAAAACTTTAAACTAATTCATACTCGGATGGACGTGCAACTCCGGTAGTTCAACGCTTTGTTTGGAGAATGAGCCATTCACGGGAAGTATCGGGAAGCAGTTGAGACCTTGTCAGAAGTTCTGCCCACCTCTTTTGGGGGAGACTTGGATGCAAACCACAAAGTTTGGACATTGAGATTCTTAGATGATAGATGATGATAGTCTGATAGTACTTCAGCATCATTCATTATCCCAATCGGGGTTGGCTAACAATTGCAAACATAGATGCCATTTCATGCCTTCTTGCAGCACTCGAGCCATCTGCTTGCTGTGCCAGGAGTTGGGGTCCAGGAATTTCTCCCTGCGATGATGGTTGCTTTGAAGGCTCACAAGGCAAAGGATGCGAGAAATCATAGACAATCATGGAGGAGCTGCAAATCAATAAATTGGTTCAAACAGAAGGCCGATGCATGATGAACCAACGACACATTGAGCAATTTTGCAATGAACGCACTTTCCACACCTGAACGAGTCTAATTCAACAGCAAAATCTGTTGCTTCCAAACACCTTTCCAGCCTGAAGCCGGGAAACGCATCGTCCCCCATGACCCATACGATCTCAAGCGACTTCAGAACTTCACCTCAGCTTGTGGACGTTCAAAACACCAATGTCCAATTCCTACCCCTCCTATCCGCTTACGGTGATCCATACTGCGACTTAAGGCTCATGCATCCGCGGAGCTTGTCAGAACAACGGAAAACATCACCAGTTTGTCCAGTTTGTCTCAATTTCAGCTGTTTCCTTCGCAGAATAGTACGCAACTGCTCAGTATGGGTGCAAACAAGCGTCCCCAGCTGCGGCAAACCAACAAGACGCATCAATTTCCAATTTAAAATGATGCACTTTTCCATACGTTTCTGCAATAAAACCATTGGGATAATTATCCCTATTTAACCATAATATTTAACCATCATTCCAGTCGCGTGGTGGTGAGGTCTTTATAATCTGTATAATTCACCGGGATAAAAGAATGCATCTAGTGATTTCATCTGTTTGAACTGTCTGTATTGGCAATGCAACTGATCAGCTGATGATAAAATCAAGCGCATCGAGTCACCAGCTCCTGAGACGTAGCCCGCGACGTGCTCCCTTGCAGCTTGCAAATTGCGGCGCAAAGCATTGAGGTGTTCGAGATTGCTGCCTTTCCTGCCAGGCCAACCATGACAAACCACGACACATTCGGACACATTCGAAAGGCATCAAGAACGGCAGCAAATGAAATAGGTATCACATCCAAACTATACCTGCCAGTTTTCCGGATTTGTAGGTTTGGGAGGTATGTACAATATATATATATGTGTATATATATAAATTATACATATATATATATATGTATATTATTTAGATTTTCACTGCATAATTATGTGTGTTTAAAACATATTTATTGTTTGAATTATTTATTTTTTCTTGTGGACATTGTGTCAAATTTCCATACGGATCCATATGGGGATTTGTCAACACCCGTGATTTTCCATGATGTGGAAAGCATTGGATTACATGGCTTTGATCAATATCCATACACCCATCAAGGTGTTTATCATTGTTTATCTATACCCTCTGGTAAACTAACATAAGTATATATTAAAAATGACCATTTATAGCTGATTTTTCCCATTAAAAATAGTGATTTTCAATAGCTATCTTAGTTTACCAGACGGTGTATATATGCCGCCCATTTTGGTTTGGCCCTAGGCGGAAGGACCAAAACCTCCCTTTTTGCTGCAACGTCCAAGTTTCCCTCGAAGGACCGCTCGGGGATCCTTGGCAAGGTGCCCTCGGTGAAAGTTCCCAAGATCGCTGTTTTACCCAGAGATAGGTTTGATATGGGTAGAGCTTTGTGATATAGATAGAAAGTGTTAGAAAATGATAGAAACGCATAGAGATGCTATAAAGTTTATGTTTATACAATACATAATATGTTTTTTCTTGATTTGTTAAAGAAAACGCAACGTAGAGTCAACTTGTTTCACATAGATCTTCATCCCCGGTCGCATGCCGCATGGAAATGGCAGAAGCACCATTGCAACCACCCACTATAGCTATGACTATGCACTGATTGGCTTCATTGAATAGTGTCTCCCTTTCGCAGAACTGCAGCACAGACTGCCACGGCCAAAACCACCCGGCTACCAATGCACTGGGAGTACCCATGCAGGGGGTATTCAGAGGCCCTTTGTCGAAAATAGAAAACCAGACATGGCAAAATCGAACTTTGTCAAGGGAAATTGACACAGGTTTGACAAAACAAACGGCATACGGCATACGCAAAATATATCAAAATATGACATTCATTGTAATGGGGTTGTGACCAATACCAATAGACCAGGTTCAATCCAGGTTCCAGCTTGTCTACAAAGCCAACCACTGTCATATGAATCATAGTTCTTCTTGAAGACTTGCAGCTTTGGCCCCAGACTTGCCGTCTAAGGCTCGACCATGACCCAATCTTCCTTCGAAATGACGTGCTCTAACATGGTCAAGCGCACCACATCTGCTGCCAAGAGGGCAGATTTGTCGTCCAACTTCCTAGGGGCAGCAGCAGCAACCAGGCTTGCTGCAATGTGATGTCATTTAACTGCATTTTGTATGATTATTTCATCTCTTAAGCTCAGGCATTTCATCTCTTCCACTCAGGTTGCGTCTTTGAATGTTGAACTGCAATGATTCGGAGTCTTGGTGTTTGGCTGTTGATGCTTTTAGGATTTCTTGAGGAGTCAATGAGGTACCTTGGAGGGTGTTTGCTCAGTGCCAGTTGAAACAAGGAGCTTGTAGGCCAAATGACCAAAGGGTTGCGGTTGCACGTACGCACCAGCAAGATGCAAATGTTCGCTGAGCTCTTTCTTGGCTGCTCGTAGGCAATTTAAGTGTCCCACATGAAATGGAGCAAAGGATCCAGGATACCACAGGATAGCCGCTGCCTGCCGTGATGTGGGGAGCACTGGTACTGTGGCACTTTGCACATCTTTGCACTGCAAACATGGGAATTATTTTCGGAATATGGGCGACTCCTGCGCTCTGGCCATCCTTGTCATCCGTCTAACGAAGAAGAATCTTTGAGACGAATCATTTGCACTCCTTGCCTTGGTTTTGGGTGGATGTTCTTTGCAAAAGGGATAATTCAACAATATTCAATATCATTCATCTCAGGAAAGACCTCTAAATCTGGCGATTTGACGCCCGGAATTTTTGCATGGCGAGCACAGAAGTGGCGCTCAGCCAAGCATTCGGCATCGGCAAGTGGCTGCGAATGGAGCCAGCCTTCTCGCTCTCATTGGGCACCAACCGGTCCTGGGGCAGAAGCAGAACTGCCCTGGCAGATGAGGTCATCCCATTTCCATAGGGAAAAGGCTTGCAGTGCTGGATTGGAGCATGAACCAGAAAGTCGGTCATGGATGTTGTGTGCTAAACGTATGGCCTACGCGCTTCGACATGTGACCCACAAGAATCACTGTACTATTCTGGGCCGGACACCCTGCACCAATGCTAATTTCGCCAGGTGAAACCATTCGTCTAAGGATGCTTGGCAGAGTTGTTCAGGAGGAAATTGCTAATCATGTGGGTTTGTCTGAAACATAGGTGCCTCCAAAGTTCGTGCTTAATCATCGTTCTTCCTATTAAAATCGTTATTTTGGTGTACATCCTATTTCAGATACACTATGTATTTCTTAGTGCTGCCTGGGATCAAAGGGTAGTAGCTGTGGCCAAGGGCCATCTTCCACACCAAGTCCAGCACAACCATCACATACCGCGGCATGCAACTGCAGGCCATGCCTGACACAGGGATGTGTGGCTAGCTGGAAAACTACTGGCAAAGGTTGGACATCTGGCTCATTCTGGCTCAGCTTGTTGCTTCAGAATTATCAAAGGAAACTCCCAGGATCCAGCCAGAATCAACTAGATTTCGACGGGCCAAATATGGCTAAATGATGTCTAATACTTAACCTCCGGCAGCCAAGGCTCTGAGAACACAGGAGAAATTCGGAGTCTGTCTTTCCAGCAACACGTGTCCAAAATATCTCGGAGGTCTCTCGATATGGATCCTGGCCAGTAAAAAAATGATAGAAAATCATGTTTCTTCCCAGTGATGATATGCACAGATGTGTAAAAACAAGGGTTTCCCGAATTTGCCTTAAACCAATTCAGGGTCATTTTTGCTCGGTGTCCCTGACCTTGAACAGGGCCAAACACCTCTACAGGTCCGCTGCGCTGTTCAGATAATTCGGTAAGGCGAATTGAAATCTTTCCAGAGAGCGGATTATCTGCACATATCTGCACTTTCCAGATGGCTAGACATCTTAGTGACATCTTAGTGACATCTTAGTGACATCTTTGGTGGTCTTGGCAGAGAAATTTATGGGAACCAAGGCCAGAACCCAAAATACCCAAACCTCCGCACTGATCAGAGTTCGTCCATCTGTCAGTAAAATGGATCCACTCAACGTCTTCAGCACATAAGCATTCTCTGCCTGAGGTCAGCCAAGTTGGAGCAATTTGGAGCAATAAATGGACTTCCATATTGCCCAACTGTGCCAGCAAAGGAACCCTGCCACCAAATAATAATCCATGTCCTAGCCACGATCATTCAACGGGGTTGTCTCAAACAGCCAATGGTTTGTCATCATTTTCCCCATCAGGCCTCAGCACCTTTCAGCACGCTGGCGCTGATCTGCCAAACAGTGGGCTGCGCACCAACTGGGGCATCCTGGATGGCATCACATGTGGCTGACTGAGCAGTGAATGAGGAATGTGTCAGCATTCAAACTGCTGGCTCAACCAGCAACACTTGGGTTTGATTCGTGGCAATTAGACTTTTGAGGGGCATCCTGCTCCGTCTGGTAATCTAACCCTGACAATGAAAAACTGACTACACATGGATGTAGATAGAGTACTTTCTGTTGCGAGGTTCCATTGACGGAAGGTCCATCCCTGCACCTGTGTGTAAGCGTTTCCAATAGATCCAATATAGCGATTACTGATGATTACTGTGTAAATGTATGTGATGGTGAACTATGGTGTAAGACTTTGCAAATGATTGAATACATGACAACTCACGGATGCTCCATAGATATGCATCCCAAATCAAGTGCATATACAAAAATATGAACAGAACAAAACCTTGCGGTAAAGGTTTATGTGTCCACCAGCGACATACGCCGCCTTGTGCAACCAGCCATGAATCCGCCGTCCGCAGGCCATGGTCACATCATAAAACTCGGTGAGTTGCGAGGGATCTCCAACAAATGGCCTTGGGTTGATCAGCTTTCCAAGCAGCCTGAAGGATCTGAAGGATCTGAACGCTAAGCGGATTCCAATGGCCGTTGAGTGTGCTGATGCCTTAGCAATTGAATGCAATTGAGATCATTATCTTATGCACTATCATCTTCAGATATTAAGTATAGCTGTCAAACTTTGGGGCAAGCCTTTCTGCAGCTGGGGGAGGGAATGACTGTACGTCACAGATGTCACAGTGGCACGTAAAACGATTTGGGGTGATCACTGCAGCCCCATTCAGACAACTACAATATTTGACCCAGTATGGTGGAACATTCTTGTGGAGGAGACATCCTGCTCCAAGCTGCCCATTGGCATCATTCCTCCTGATCACGACACAATCTGCCACATCTGCACAAATAGTCTGCACAATGTCCGCTTGAACAGTACGGCCGTTTGCGCGCACTTGGTGGAAAATCTGAAAATCAGATTCCCCACAAAATAACACAAAATATCTTGAAATTGATAATAATAACAATAATAATAATTTATATATATATTATATATATATATTAAAATAATGAAATTAAAATATTAAAATAAACAATTACTGTAATGCAAACTGAAAGAACAACACTTCAATATACCGTGATCTCCATAAGACATTGGTGGAGGAGGTCCGCTTCGTCATGACTTTGGGAACATTGCGCAACCACGTACTGCACGGCTGTCCTAAGCTTGCAGTACATTCGCACTGCCGGGGCTGCTGCAGCGAAGGTTGCGACAACCTCAGACTGAAAATGTGAATCAGTTTAGAAAGGCGAAAACGGGTCATGCGTGGGTAGGGTGTTTCTGGCAAAGTACACGTGGAATCACTTTGAGGCAAACCATAGTCTCAAGTCTTGTGTCTGCCACTGTCTGTCACCACCTTTCCTGCCAAACACCGGGCTTCGGCAAGTGGCATGGACGCCACACTTCTGTGCTGCTGCAAGCAATGTCTCTCGGTTGGTTTTGGCTCCGGCTTCGAACTCACTCAACGAAGCATCACGCTTGAATTTCTTTGCAGGCCTCTGCTGGTGCAATTCTTCATGCATCCGCCATGCCAGGGTCACCCTATTTTATAGCCCAATATATCCAAACCATTAATGAATGAAAGAAAGAAAGGAAGGAAGGAAGAAAGAGCGAGAGAGAGAGAGTGAGTGGGAAACAAGGATTACTATCTAAATATATCAAAACGTGAATCCATGTGTACGCGCCATACATGTAAAAATGCAGATGCACCTGATCTGTTTGCACATGTTTTGCACATGCATCTGTGCACGTCCTCTCTATCATGTAGTGGGTAATTATTATGGATAAACGTACGTTATCGTACGTTCATACATTAAGAGGATTGCTGCGGGGTGAGCCAAAAATCAAAAATGTAAATGGATGTAAACGGATGTAAATGGATGTAAATGGCGATGGTGCAGCTTCTGGCATTAATCAAACATACATCAAACAAACCTGGTGCTGTTGGCAACTGAAGTATCGAGGGCGCAGGCAACCTCTGCGAGAATGATCTTTTATATCTCATCCCGAAAAGTACATTCCTCAATGAGTCAAGTCCCAAGGTGATCTCTTACATGTCTCATTTTCAAAGATAAGCTAATAGAAGTTCATGTTTTGCTTCAACACATCCGTTTTTTTCAAAAATTCTGCAGATTTACTTGGTTATATCATGTTCTATATCCATTTTTCTCCATTTTATATCCAGTTATATATCCAACTATCTGTTTTGGATTGTTTTGCGTTGGTTCAAGCCCCTCAGGATTTCCACTACCCCACTGATAGCAGAGATATCGCCGAGTGGCGGGTCATTCCCCGTCGTTTCCTCCGCCGCGTCGCTGGCACGGCGCGAGGCCAAGTTGCGACGGTGCACGCTTTCTGGGGGCAGGACCAGCACCACTTCCTGCGTCACGGGGCTCAAATATGTCAAGGTCCCAGGGCGGAAAAAAACATTGTTTTTTTGTATGTAATTGGCATTGATGATGTATGGATCATGTACTAATCATGTACTAGATGATCTAGATATATTATGAAATATATCTAGATGTACTGGCAGTCTCAAGTCGTTGGGCCCAAAAGCTGTTGAAATGGGATTGTTCAACCACCAAACATCGGGGATGAACTAGCAATTTTTGAGAGGATATTGTAAGGGTTCGTTGGATGAATAGAAATGACATGAACTGGTACCTGTATGAGCCCCCAGCCATGCAATCTAAAGGCCCCAAAGTCAGTGGGTCACTTGGAAGAGTTCATCCATTCCCCACCAATCCTTCTAACCGCAAATGCATTGCAGGATTTTCTGGAATATTGGAGGTATCTAACCTATCCAGAGTCAGTAAAATCGATGGTTGGGTACCTCAACACCTCAACAGGGCATTGATTCTATGAAAGAATGATGGTCCAGGCGTGCTGCCAGCCCCATGGGCCTCTGGCCTAAGGATTTCAAGCTCCACGGCCTTCATCAAGACCTAGCAGCCACATTGAAATCATTCCCCAAGTGGATGCCTCAAAATTTCGTGCCCAATTCTACCCCCCAAGCATTGAAGTCTTCCTTCCAACCATCGGACCGCCACGGCCTCACCGCTGCAGTTGAAGGTGATCCTCTTCGTTCCACCAGGTCCGCCCGCTGACCGCAGCCACCGCATCAGCAGCGCCAGATCGCGCAGAAAGATTTCCGTGGCCGCCGAGGAAAGCCAGGCACCGCTGGACAGGCGGATGGACCTAGGCAATGAGGAGAACTCCTTGAGAAATATTGATGTGTAAACAATGTAAACTGTTGTGATTGTGCAGACTCATATTGTTGAAATCTCCCCAGTTCTTGGTTTGCATCAATTTGCATCCTCATGGTTTGCTGCTCTTTGCATTAATTTCCGATTGACCATACGTTGCTCATCTCAGCCACCACGGCACTTGTGGTAGGACGGGTGGAACGTTACATCTTCCATCACTTCTCCCTCTGGACCTTGGAGTCTGACGTTCTTTGGGTCGTGGCCGCAGGATTCTTAGAGCAGGACATGACGTGTTTTTGGACTCCAGACTGCTCACATCTGCTCACTTCATTCACTTCATCATGAACAACTCGTCCTTCCCAATCTCTTCAACAAATGGACCATACTAAATGAATCTCAATGACCAGTCCATGCCCATGCCGTTTCTGTCACAGCTACAGTAGATGGGCGCCAGCGATCGCCAGGTACTTTTCCCCGAGCCAGTGGGGGCCAGAATCAACGAGCCGGGCCAGCACTCAGCTGCCGGCGTGGACGTGTGGAAGAGGAAGACGTCCACAGTGGAGCTCGAGGGGCCGAGGGGCCCGGCGTCCATTGGTGGGGTGTGGGTCCCTTGTGGAGTTAAAATACGTGGTAAATGATGGTAAATGAATGTTTATCCCTCGAAATCTGTCAGGATTGCTCCCAACACCCCAGTTGCAAGGGATGCAAAATGGGTAAACGATGAACTAGAATGACCAATTTTCCATCTCTTGTGGATATCATTCACCTAGAACATTGCATATGTCTTGCAGGTTTTGACCCATTCCCAATCATCCCCACATATGGTAACGGCATCATAGACTTTCATCAGTTTGATGCTGAACTTGGTCCCCACCAGTGACATTTATTGCCCACCTTGAAATTGAACAGGTGAGGCGTTCTGGCGCACGAGCATCAGCTGATGACCCGGAAGCAGTTGCCAGAGCGGCATCTTCGCACCAGAAAACGAACAGAGGCACCTCATGCCATGGTTTATGCGGAAGATCGGTCAGTGGTCACTGTTTTACAATGTTTTACACATCTGAAAATCAACATTTGCCTAGGCCACCCGTGAAATTCAACATGGGCTGCAGCCTAATTGCAGCGAGACCGGAAAATAAAACAATCTCATGACCGATTCAGGATGCACCAGATAAAACACAAAAAAAAACTAATTTATGTTTCGAAACCTTCTCTATCGATCTCGATAAAGTATCCCGGTTCCACCTCCTCTACTTTTTGTTGGAATGCAGTTTGTATTGTTTGTTGGTACCCAAATGGTACACTAACATGGCGACTGAAAACCCCATTACCAATAGGCAAATCATCTAGAAGAATGGTGCAATATTCCAGTGCCAGGTTAGATTCGCAAAGGGTAACATCCCTTGTCTTATCATTTCTTCTCTAAATCCAAGCGTCAACCAACAATATCCCCAACCTTATCTAGCTTCACTGTTGAAATCTGAGTATGCTTGAAGTTGCATGGCTTAGTTGATACTGAAAAAGGCATGCCGGCCATAGCCACATCTTTTCCCTGAAACAGTGCACGTGTAAATCCCCATAGTTGATCATAGTTGTTCCTATTAGAATCACCGGCGGAGAAAAAACCTCTAGGGTTTTTTTAGCCCATTTTCAGACAAACCCATAGCATATTGGTGGTACTATATACACATATAATCATATATAATCATATATAATCACATATATAGTTACATATACGTATGCCTTGATATCACCATGAGTGTTGCATTCCGCCAAAATTCATGGCGATTTACAGTGTACCCCATGTGGGTGTATCTGCAAACAGAGTACTGTACGCCAAAATTCTCTGGTTTATCATTATAATATTTCTTGGCCATTGTCATTTTGGGGCATCCCCTATGTTGGGACAACCCCATATCATATCTCTCTCTCTCTCTCTCCATATCATATTTTTGACTGACATTTCTTCTCTAGAGATATTCCATGATATCTCCATGATTGCTGATTTCTTTATTTACCCCAACCGATGGTGATTTATAATGATTTAGAACCCATGTATACATATATATATACCACAATTATATCACCAGTTCATAATTTAATAGTATCTGATCTTCATTGTATACCAATATACAGTATCCCAATTTATACCAGCATTGCGGGTGGCTGTACAATAATCCCCATAATATCCCCATTCTGCCCCTAAGTATAAATCCTTGGCAAAATCTCCATGAATATCACTTCTACATCCAATTCCTAATATGAATATTGAAATGATCTGGGGATTTGTAGTATATCAATTATATTCAATTATCATGATTATATGGGGATATCATTGAAACATAATATCACTTCTACTATATCCCATTCCAAATCCCCATTTCCCCATGATGTCCCCATGATGTCAACCGGTCCACCCCTTCACCTGGAACTTCATCTGCCGCGCCAGGGCGAAATACGCCGCCGTGGCCGCCGAGCCCGACGGAGTCGAACGGGCCACAAGGCCTTCCTTCAACGCAGCGGAGAGGCAGGCAGAGCGAGGACGGCAATGCTGCACCTGTGGCGACAGGAAAATATGGCACTTAAATATACGCATAATTAGTTATATGATAATATATTATATATAATATGATATATAATATATATAATATACTATATATATAATAATATATATAATATACTATATATATAATATAATATACATAATATATAATATGTATATAATATATATAATATAATATACATAATATATAATATGTATATAATATATATAATATATATAATATATATAATATATAATATATATAATATATATAATATATATAATATATATAATATATATAATATAACATATATATAATATAATATATATATAATATAACATATATATAATATAAAATATTAATAAAATGTATATAATATATATAATATATATAATATATATAATATATATAATATAACATATATATAATATAATATATATATATAATATAACATATATATAATATAAAATATTAATAAAATGTATATAATATATATTTAATAAATATAAATATAATATATATAATATAAATACAATATATAAAATTCGTAAAATAATATATATATATATATATTATATTATATATATTGTATATAATGTATATAATATATATAATGTATATAATGTATATATGATGTATATAATGTATTTAATGTATATAATGTATAATGTATATAAATGTATAAATGTATATAAATGTATAATGTATATAATGTATATCATATAATAATGTATATTTATATAATATAACAAATAATATCTAATGTATATTAAATAGAATATAAATGAATATAATATATACACATGTGTTTTAGTATCAAAATAATATGTATGTATAAGTCCTTTTAAAACTGTACATTTTTTGAGTTGTATAATTATGTAAATGTAGAACTGTATTCAAAATTAGTTATATATTTAGCTGATAACTAGATTTAAACTTTCATATAATATGCAACATAATTATGTACATAACTAGTTGTATAATTAGTTCGTTATACAATTAGCCAGAACTAGGCATAATCAGCTGCACAATTATATTTAATCAGTTTGATAAAAAAAACATATCAAGTTTATATATATATATAAACTTATATATACATATATTTATATATGTGTGTGTGAGATATTGTGCCTGATGTCAAGTATGAGACGTTTGAGGAGAAAACAAAAGCCATACTGACATGACAATACCATGTTGACAAAAAACATCAGAACAAATCAACTATAATAGTATCATGATCATCCTCAACATCTTTATTATACTTTGTGATTATTAATTAATCATGGTTGGCCACGTTTGGCCTGCCCAGAGGCTTTTGGCACCTGGGCACCCCATGCCCTTTTTTTGGCACCTGAATCGACTCTCCTTCCAGCTGCAAGTGGTCAACTCGTGGTGCCAGCGGTGCTGGCTCATCTTGCAAGCAGTTCCTGGCAAGGGATGTGGATAAACACCAAAGGAAAGAGATCACAAGGTTAAACCATGACAGGGAAAGAAACCAAAGAAACAAATTTATATATACTAACTGCTGGGTGCAACTGAAATCGACGAAATATTGGAGGTAGCTGCATATCCATAGATTCAAGGCACACTGCGATTTGCAAGGAGTGGACGACAGCATCATTTGGGCGCAGGTGCTCCCGGTCGCGAGTCGGAGTCAAGCTGATTTCAATGCATAGTTTGTAGAACATGCCCAAGTGGGGACGCTGGTCATTTTCCAACACCAAAAAACTGTCATTTTCCAACACCTCTAAATGAATGTAAATAACATTTTCTCGCGTTGAAAAATGTCCCCCCTTCCCCGGAGTGGATGGTTCACTTTTTGTGCTGATCCATGTTGCATTCTTTTCGACGATAAACTGCGTAAAGGGATGACCACCATCACCATGCAGTAATCTGCGGGTGGCCTGGCAAAGACCGAAATCAGCTCCGTTGGGGTTTGAACTTCCTCGGGGCAGCAGGAAATGCAGGCCATGGTTCGCATGGTTTCGAGTGGTTATGCTGAGCAATGTTCTAGGGCGCTACTGGCCACTGGATTGACTCAGATGGTTTGAACATGTTTGAACTGGCTTAAAGATCGGAAGCCAGAACTGCGCTTCTCACATCCATTTGAGAATTTCAAGAAACGCATGGGCGGGTGCGTGCACATAGTGATTGTCTCTAGGTAGAGAATGTGAACAGCTGCAGTGTTTCTCCACCTACTCCCTGCATTGTTTTTCTGGCTGGACTGTCTGATAGTGGATAATAATTTATCGGATGATACTGGCTGGCGAATCTGTCCCAGCTTCGGCGAAAATGGGGAAGCCCTCGCCAAACATGTCCTGCATCGTAAGGATGCAAGATGCAAGACATCATATTTAACATAGGTTCGACGAAAGTGCCACCGCACTCCGTGATGCTAGATAAACTGGAGAAAACGAAAAAACAACTGACATATGTATACATATGTGTACATAAGTACATATGTGTCACATTTTGTGGTTTTCCTTTTGGAGGAAGCAAGCGCAATTGCCGTGTCCATTCGTCAATTCAGATTCTTTGAATATTGAAAGCAGCCTCAAAGTTAGATGCGTTTCTCTTTGCGACCCGGAATTTGAAACTGAATCCACAAGGAAATCCATTGGCAAACCTTTGTCTTCTCAAAGAAAGGCCCGGCCAGCAGCACAACGAACCAATCCTCAGGGCTAGAGAGGAACTGCCAATTCCATCCAAAACACTGCGGTGACCACCCCCTAACATAATGAAAAACTAGCCCCAAATAGATCCAAGACGAAACCTTTATTGATTGTTTTTTGGTATTTTCCTGGTGGCAAATTTAATTCATTAGGATTCATTAGGATTTCAGGATCCATTATAGTGACAATCCAAAGGGTTGCATGGCCTACCAATCCATACCAATCCCACATCCCTGGAGCACCTCAAAATCTCCAGCCCCGGGGCACTAAAAAGTGCCACGCTTCGGGTCTTTCATCCACCAAGAGCTCTGCAAGATGTTGAAGACCATCTTGGTACCGTTTCCACATCACGGAATTGACCCATGAAGACCCTTCCGAACCCTGGGATGTCATGAGTCAAAACCCAGGTACCCTGTTGAAATAAAAATAGCTGCGATATGCATGTTCGTCTCCCCAAAATGGCGCCAGAGGTATTGACATATCCCGCCCATCCGTACAGTATATACATACCAAGCCACCATGCGCTGGAGCACTGAGCACTTTCAGAATCAGCTCTGCATCGGGTGGGCACAAACGTGGAGCATGGCGGAGGATGGAAGCTGACATAGGTCGAAGCTGCCAACAGAACAATCTCATGGTGGCTATGGCTGAGTGTTGCCGTGTGAGAAACATGTCTGGGATGGCTGTGGCTGGGTAATTGTATAATTTCAATGATACTGTCACGGGCTGAAAGAGAAACCTACTTGAGTCTCAAGCAGTCAGGCTGAAGGCATTGAAATTTTTGGTCACATCTAGGTATGCGCAGCGAAAGGTGAACAGTATCACGATCACACATCACAACGCCATCATAAAATCAAACAAGTTTGACCATCTTAGAAGAATTTCGAGCTGTAAAAAACTGTTATAGCATGTTATAGCCATAAATATTATTCTATGATCATATGTTAACGTGCTTTACATATGGCCTGACAACGCATGTGCTTTCAGATACTTGGCTCTCGGTCCTCCTCGAAACGGCCCCTGCACCATTGCATGGCCTCTGAGGGGAGCACCAGCACGTGGTCCAAATCGGCGTACTTGCCTCAGAGGGCTCCACATGCTGCACATTGGATGCCATGAAAAAGTGGCCCATAGTGGCCCCGGCGACGGCAACTATGGTCCGAACATGGGAAATATTTCATGGAATCTGCTACAGTTGTTTGGCGACCTGCCAAGGCTGTATGACATTCCAGCCAATGATCCTGGTTCGGGCAGCACGCCTTCTCCAACGAGCTAAGTTGGCCCCTGACAATCTGCTAGTGCCAACCCATCAGAAATCAAACTCTCATGCAACAGCAAATGCCCCAAAATTTACGTCATCGTTGTTGAAAGTGACGAAATCTACCCCCCCTTTTGTTGTTTTTGAGCAGCACCCAAACAGCTTGCAGAATAGTTTCTCATCAAGCTGTTTCTTGCACGCGCCCCCGGGGACCTTGGAACTTGATGCAGGGTGAGGGAACGCTTGAGCTACCTGAGTCAGGGATCTATGATAACTCAAAAGATTTAAAACTGTGCCTCTGAAATGCTATTTCCTCCACATTATGACATTGCTCTCGCATAGAGTGTTTAGTTTGCAGTTTGCGTGTCACAGAGGAGAAGACATATGGGGGAGAGGACATGGCCTTCAAAATCACCAAGTCAGGTGAGGCAGAAATTCCTTTGCCTTCGCGGCACGGCCGTGGAACTTCAATCACCATTGATAATGGAATACGCCATCAGCCCTGCACACCATTTTTATTCCACTAGAGTGGGGAGATTCATATTCATCATCATCATCATCATCATGATCACTCCAAAGGTGACCCCCTAAATAATAGTGCTTTATTACGGGCTTATTGGCATTTTTGAACCACCAACAAGCACTCATAACAACCAAATCAACACCAAGCGGCTCGCTGGAACTCTTCACGCGCTGACAAGGCCGAGGCGCTTCCCGGAGAGCCCCACCTGTGACGTTATCGAAGGCATTCGATTGCGGCTGGGTTCTGTTGGGTTCCCCTGCTGTTGGTCAAATGGTCAAAGTCTATCCAACTGTTCCCCAACTCTGACTAAAAAATCCAGTCTTCATTTTTTGATCGGTTGTATCTTTATAAACTCATAGCCCAACAACCAAAAGAGTTGGATGTCCCTACAAATGTTTTGCTGGTGTTTCCTCAATTGCAGGTGTTTCCTCAAGTTCATCTGTTGTTGACCATCATCATTGAACTAAACAATACCATATATTAAGTGACCACCACATGGAATATCCAAAAGTTCACATAGAATAGGGTAAAGTGCGATACCGGGCGAACTACGAGATAGAATTGTTCAACATCTAAACCCAAATAGAATCTAAACCCAAATGCAGCATTTTACCTGTGTTTTCCTGATGTGTTCAACAAATAGAATAATTCCCACAAACCCTTGATCGCACCTCATTTCTGCAATTCCGAAGCAGCAACCAACATTGCTGGCACACTGCAACAACTCAACGCCGTATTTTTTAACCCACTGGAAATAGAACTCATATATATATATACATACAAAATATAAATGCCCTTCACTCACAATTGATTCGCTGGCTTGTATGCCACTTATTCAATCAAAACACTACAATACAAAAGAGTGGCTGGCTTGCCAGCAAAGCTGGCATGTAGCTGGAATCTTCTATCTGTTGATGTTGAATTATTTCTCAGAATTTCTCTAATATAAAAACATACAGCAAAATGCGTCAATAAACGTCTTCTGTTTCAAACAATTCGGAAAACTATCACAAGCCAACATGAAACATACACAGACACACACACACACACCTAACCGTTCCTAACCATGCCTCATCAAACATAATGCATCGAACGTTCAGTTGCAATGCTTCAACACCCACAGAAGATGCTCCACACAAACAAGGCCTTTGCCCCTGACAAATGCATATAATATAGTGCAATGGTAAGGCATGATATGAACAGAAAAACAAACAATTACTTTGTTTATCAATATTATGAAAGCATATGATAAAGTCGAGTCAAATCTTAGCTTCTAGAAAATCACAAACAAGTTTGGAAACCAACTATAAATATAGGTACATATCCACACGGTTTAACAAATACGGTTTAACAAATACGGTAGAAGATTCTTTACTGCAATGAAACCCAGAAATCAAGTCTATCTGCGAGTTCTACCTGCAAACGTATTTTGAGCTAGTTTCGACGATTTTAACTTATCCCGACAAATCATTTAAAAAAGTATTCTATATAATTGTGATAGTTACTAAAATACATAATACCTGGAATTAGTCTTAATAGTCCATAGTCAAAGAACCACAAGTGCTTCATTAAACATCATTGAACAGTATCCGTATAGATCAAATCTCTGTAGGTATCTATAGTGCTTGGCAATCACCTAGAACTCCTGTCAACATTGTCCAAAATTTCCGCTACAGTTTCCCCCATAATTTGCCAGGTGTCCAACTGTTCATAACTGTTCCATCTATTGTGGGTTTCGGTGGGTTTCCTGTAGTCAGCAGCCGCACCCCGGCCCTGTGACATCCGTGACCTCGGGCTTCTGCAGGTGCTGCGCTTTGGCTGCGGCGCGCCAACCTTTCAGGAGTCCTGGGCGAGGAAGTCCACCCAGAAAAAATGTGCATTTTAAAGGCCATCGTAACAGTTGTTTAACCCAGATGGGTCAAAGCACATATCTTCTGCAGGTTTGTTGGTTCAATAGAAGGTGCATGATGGTGCACTTAGCTTCGTAGAGAGTTTTTGGAAACGATACTTGATGAGGCAAGAGCTAAATTGGATGCAGTGGGAAGCAGAAAACTCGTGGAGTTATGTTCATCCAAACTACCGGCTCACAGTGCGGAGATGCTGCAAACCGAGAAATTTCTTTGGGCTATATAACGGTACAATATGGCAAAAGAATCAATTCCACAAGATCCAAAGAGGCACCCTAGAAGTGAACACATAAGTGATGAATCTATGATGAAACTCCTTTCCAAGCCAGGTAAGCCAGGCGTTTGAACCTGCCATTCCCGGCCTGGGCTCAGCCAGGCCCTTGGACAACGGCCCCTTCCCTGGCGATGCTGCTACCTTGGGCCCGCCTTGGAAAAGCCGATGATAGGATTGGCCACTCCCAAACACTCCATGCGTGGTATTCTTGCATAGAATACTAATAAGAAGAATAAGAATAATCATAATGATCATAATATATATATATACATTATATATATTGTTTCATTCATTTATTTATTTAGTTAGTTCGTCAGTTACTCATTAACGTATTTATGCTGTATATATCAATATACGTTTAATTGTTATTTATCTATTTATTTATTTAGCTATAGTTACTTAGTTAGTTGTTGATTTATGAATGTAAGTATGTATATATATATATGTATAATATATATTTATATGTGTATATAACCACGCGCAGTTTTCATTTAGAATATTCATATGCTTGCTTTTATGTATATACCTACACAGACCATGCTCCGATGGAAATCCAATCCCCTTGTACTAGATTGTGATACGTCCACCTGAGTGGCCAGGTCGACTTGGTGATCTGCCACAAAAATGAAGCCGTGTCAAGTTACTTGATACGACGAGGGCATCAAATTAGTGGCGCATGCCTATACTGCATGAGAGACATTGAGAAAGTAGAAGATCTTCGGCAAGTTTCGTAGAAGCCACACATCAATCAATGGCCATGTTAGGTACCTAAACTGGATATAAAACCATATTTGGGGCATGTATATCCTTGTACATAGACTCTTAGACCTTACATATGGCAGGTGCCTCCAATTTAGATCAAGAAATGATCAAAAACCAGAAGCTACGGCCCGGCCATCGATCAAAGAGAGAAAACTTCACACAGAGAGAAGTTATGGATACGAATGTCTGCAGCTTCGAATGACATCCAATGGCGTTGTTTGGGCCTGCCACGGTCAATGGTGGGACTAACCACTCGGTTTCCCCAGCGCTTAGCCAAGCAATTCTCGCTCCATGATCCCCAAGTTGCCGCTAAAGACACTCATCAGGGGCGGTTTTGAAGGCGTAGACTTGGGCCGTTCGGCATCACCATCGAGAGGCTGCGTCTTGTCTGTCTTCCTGTCGCAATTGCTTGCACAGAGTGTAGAGGAAAGGAAAACATCGACAACACAACGCTAGTCGCTCCACGGTTCTTCATCATGATACGATGTTATTTACTTAACTTTTGGCTGGCTGTCCTAAAGTTAGACTGACCCCAGATGACCCCAGTATGTACATCATGTACATGCATACAATTGGCAAGAACAAGCACAAACACCGATCTTTGTGTCCACGATTTTGCAGATATTTGCAGAACAATGTTCTTGTAACACAACAGATTGAAATGAGCAATAATTAAGGCTTGGCATTTCCTTTGAACATGATAACTGCAGGGTCGGCAAGAGATAAAACCTGACAAGATGAGGACCAGACAATATACCAATGGGACATAATCATGGCCACCCTTAGATACCCTTCACAGATTGAAGTGCCGAGGAAAAATTGGGAAGAGACGGAAAACTAGTTATATATATATAATATATATCGTTTATGTCTAGCCATGTATAGCCATGTATAGCGTAGCCCCCCCAAGAAAAAAACATTAAAAAAACACTAATGTTGGATGGGCAATAGTAAAGCGCGTGCAATAGCTACAATTATGTTTCACAATCTGATTTTTCAGCCCCTATTGATTTTAAATTAGGCCTTATTGATTTTAAATTACAGACACCAATCTTGGTCCAGAGAATCTGCAATAATTGTGCTGCATTCGCAATAGCTGCAAATAATTTTCAGAGAATTCCCAAATTATCAGATTTCCCAATACTAAATTGTCAAAGGGTTAATTGATATTTAGTGAATGGTTTTTAATTGTGATTGCATGCTTTTCAAAAGCAAAAACAAAGCAAACCTTTACCAAATCCAAAACTTTACCTTGTTCAAAAAAGTTGTTTTCTTTATTAAAATCCTTTTAAACAATTGCAAAAAACAGGTCCACAAAGGGTACTGTACCCCCTTGCAGGTCCTTGCATTTGCAATTAAAAATTGGAATTAGCACGTGCAATAAAAAAACAACCTTTCTGGCTCTAGCTGTATTTTTTTCCATTCTTCCTTAGTGTTTTTAATTGTGGTTGAATGGTTTTTAATTTTGATTGCATGCTTTTCAAAAGCAAAAACAAAGCAAACCTTTACCAAATCCAAAACTTTACCAAATCCAAAACTTTACCTTGTTCAAAAAAACTGTTTTCTTTATTAAATTCTTTGAACAAATTGCAAAAAACAGGTCCACAAAGGGTACCCCCTTGCAGGTCCTTGCAATTATAAATTGGAATTAGCACTTGCAATAAAGAACAACCTTCCTGGCTCCAGCTGTATTTTTTTCCCCTTCTTCCTTACTGTTTTTAATTGTGGTTGAAAGGTTTTTACATGCTTTTACTTGTGATTGCATTGGATTTGTCAAAACCTTACAGATCCCTACCCCTATAGAGGGGGAGGGCGGGGGGGACAAAACCAACCTGTCGAATTCCACTTTTTGCTTGGAAACCTTGGGATAGTGATCCAAACCCTCGAATGGAATTGTAAAGTAACATTTCTTAACAAACCTTGGGCACTGGTTCGAAAATACAATGCTTTTACTTGTGATTGCATTGGATTTGTCAAAACCTTACAGATCCCTACCCCTATAGAGGGGGAGGGCGGGGGGGACAAAACCAACCTGTCGAATTCCACTTTTTGCTTGGAAACCTTGGGATAGTGATCCAAACCCTCGAATGGAATTGTAAAGTAACATTTCTTAACAAACCTTGGGCACTGGTTCGAAAATACAAGCGTGGTCCGCGTGGTCCGCGTGGTGCGCGTGGTGCGCGTGGTGCGCGTGGTGCGCGTGGTGCGCGCGGTCCGCGCGGTCCGCGTGGTGCGCGGTGGTGCGCGTGGTGCGCATGCGCGTGGTCCGCGTGGTCCGCGTGGTGCGCGTGGTGCGCATGGTGCGCGTGGTGCGCGTGGTCCGCGTGGTCCGCGTGGTGCGCGTGGTGCGCATGGTGCGCGTGGTGCGCGTGGTCTCACCGGACTTCCACCATTACCGTACGAACCCCTCTTGCTTTTCTTGTTGCTATTCTTGTTGTTCTGGTTCTTATCCTTCGTGTTCTAATGTTTCTTTTTTCTTGCTCTTGTTGTTTTTACATGGTTGTTGTTAGTTGTTGTTTTTACAAGGTCCAAGTCGCATAGGCCGGAACTGTCTATCACACGGGGGGGCCTCCCCTGAAATATTGTCGATGTAACATTATCAAATTAAAGTACCCATCCATCATTGACCCAGCACCAACGCCTCGCCGCAGCTGCCACGACATTTGCTGCATCCACCAGCTGGGCTACAGCTGCCGCAAGTGCCTTGCTTGACGGATCTGGTGGGATCTGCCGGGATCAACCCAGTGGGATCCTAACTAACAAAAAAGTCTGGTAAGGATGGAAAATGTATGGAACATCTATGGAAAATGTATGGAAAATAGAGAATAGATGAGAGTGAAAAGGAAGGATAGAACGATATAGAACGGATAGAACGTATCAAAGATTTCAAATCCACCAGCCAAACTAGTCAGTTTGTAAGCCATCTGAAGAAAATCAAGATCTTGTTTGATCACTTTGAAATCACACCAGCCAGATGTGATCTCTCCCCGTGGATAAGCCACACCAGCGAGCAGGATATCAGCCTTCCCTAAGCCTGTTCGCATCTGTCACATACCTTGAAATTCTGAGGTACGCACAGGGGTGCCCAACCCGCTCTACTAATCATAGAGCAGTAAATCGGAGAGGTAGTGTGCATATTCTTACATACAAGTAGGGCGCAGCATTTGTTGACTTTCTTTTGCTGGAACATGGCCCCATAACTTCGTCTCTACCCTGCAGCTCTGTGCAGCGCCTCTGGTACGGCTGCTATGTCGGTGCTGCCTGGCTCAACAAGAACAAACAGCAGAGCAGTGGCCCACAGTCCCATACTACTGTAAGCTCCCAAATAGCTGACCAGTCGACTGACCTGGCAATTCAATCGTATCATATCATCTCCATATTATAATATAAATATACATACACACACACATATGGTTGTTGATCAAAATTCCTTTATCCCGGAACGGCCATTCTTCGCGAATAAAAATTTTACTTTCGCGAAACTTTCGCGAACTCCATGTTTATCTTTCGCGGGGCCCATGTTGGCCAACAACACCTCTTATGAAGATTCGTTCACCACCTGCCAAATTACGCCAGAGAATCACGGATCACTTCTTGGTAGCCTTTTAAACATGCAGCTAGCATCACGGAATCCCTTCTCAGGACAGATTTTTTTGGCAAAGTTTACTGGCCCACCCCCTTCAACATGCACTTTGACTTTCGCCCGCTCTTTCGCATAACTTTCGCGGAACTTTCGCGAAAATATCCCTATTATTCCCTATTCACAGACCCCGGCCATCAGCAGGTGCACTGAAGGAAAAGCGAAGACCAGGGGCCTTGGTGTTTGGCTCTCGCAAAGCCTCACTTTTGGAAACTTGGCTACTGCTACTCGCATTCTCTGGTGCCCTTTTCCTGCCGGACCCCGGGCGGCAGTGGGTGGCAGCCCTTTACATATAATGATTATAATACCCAACTTTCGCGAAACTTTCGCGAAATAAAATTTTACTTTCGCGAATTCGAAAAAAAACTTTCGCGAGGGTTTCCAACATAACATGCACGGCTTTCGCAATTAAAACTCCTTACAAGGACCTTTAGATTAACCATCATATATATATATATACCTAGAATTACCTAGATAGGTGTTGCGTACCAAAAAAAAAGTGCCGGATTCCCAAACGGCGTTTTTCTTTTGACGTAGCCCGGAAATTTTGACGCAGGACATCCAAAAATGACGTTGCCAAAGGTCAATGGTTGTGAGGGCTGTGGAACTATGGCTCACCATGCATACGCTTGACTGACAAAGAGGTGGTCCCAATACCCTGAACAGTACAAAACTATACAAAAGTCCTTTTCTCCATGGACTCTGCAAGTCCATGAGCAGCAAAAATAGCAGGAAATGAATTCTGTCATGGTTCCAGGAAATTACGCCGTAATGTTGGGAAATTACGCCGTAATGTTTGGGAATTACGACGGCAACTTTCGGTGATGTTTCCATTAGTTGTTTCTTCTGGAAAAAAAACACCGAACCCAGGTTCCAAGACATCGCACCAATTTAAGTGCACATCTTTGCCTTTTAGCCCCAACGTGGTCCACACATACGAATGAATAGCCCAAAAAATGATTACGATGTCGCTCCTGGCATTACGCCGTAGCATGGAAAAAATCGCCTTTTGGCATAAAAGTGCCGCAATTGAATTTCTAGGATTTTCTAGGTATATAACTGCGTATATGTAAATATATATATATATTTATATTTATATTTATCAGTTCATATTGCGTCACATCATGTGATGATCATCATGTGATGATCATCATGTGATGATCATCATGTGATGATGATCATCATCATCATCATCAGCATCAGCACCATCATCAGCATCATCATCAGCATCAGCATGAGCATCAAATATCATCATCATCAGCAGCTGCATCATCACCTTCATCATCATCGCCATCATCATCATCATCATCATCACCATCATCATCATCACCATCATCATCATCACCGTCATCATCATCATCATCATCGCCATCATCATCATCATCATCATCACCATCATCATCATCATCATCATCACCGTCATCATCATCATCATCACCATCATCATCACCACCATCATCATCATCATCAGCATCATCATCACCACCATCATCATCATCATCGTCATCATCATCAGCATCACCATCATCATCATCATCATCGTCATCATCATCATCGTCACCATAATCATCATCATGATCATAATCATAATCATCATCATCATCATCACCACCATCATCATCATCATCATCGCCATCATCATCATCATCATCATCATCATCATCATCATCATCATCATCATCACCGTCGTCATCATCATCATCATCATCATCATCATCATCACCATCATCATCACCACCATCATCATCATCAGCATCAGCATCATCATCACCACCATCATCATCAGCATCATCATCATCATCATCATCATCATCATCATCAGCATGAAATATCATGAAGCAAATTCTATCAGACTGTGCAGCTTTGGGATATCTGCACCAAGTAGCCAGCGGCACCAGCGCAAGCCGCCTTCCGCGGGCGCCCCGGACTGGGGCGTGCCCGGGCGTCTGCACGGTCTGTTGGGGGATCTGGCAGCCTGGGAGGGGAGAACATTCCTGGCGGGTCAAAAGTATTCAAAATTGGCTACAAAGTTGGGTTGCAGTACTTCAACATACAAACAAGCCCACAATAATGGCAAACATCTATGGGTTGAGGGGCTTTCAATTCTGAAATCTGATCACATGCCCATGTTCAGATCGAACTTTTCAACAAGGGGGTCAAACAATGCAGCATCCATGCCATTGAATAAATGTTTGCACTCTAGACTCTACTGCAGCGATAAACATCAGGTGAACTAGTTTCGAAAATGGTTCTCCTCTTTGCTTGCCGCCATGGAAAGTGCTATAAGAAATCACACCAAACCAGGGCCAATGATGAAAGCACAAACAAACAACCGCATCCCAGTAGGACAGAATGTGCCAAGTTATTGCAATTTATGCAAATTTCATTGATATCATTGATGAACCAATTTAGCAGTGACGCAAATCATGACACCATGCATGACAAAATCCAAGGTGAGCACTGTCACGTTTTGGAAATCTGCATGCCGTCCAACCCCCACATCACAAAACCATGTTCAACCTGGCAGGTCCTCTGCATGGGGATTCACAAAAATAATGGTCAACGGGAGCCAATGAATAGCAAATGAATAGCTGTTGGGAATGAATGGAATGAATGCTGTTGGAGCACAAGGAGTACAACCCCAGCAACGGCCCAGAGGGGCCACCTGGCCACCCGGCTCTGACTGAGGCGCTCCTTTCCCGTCTCCGTAGTCTTCGTGGTCTCCGTGGTGTGCCTTCCAGCTGCATCCGGCGCTTTCACCGTCTTCACCGTCTTCATCTCACGTTCCAAAAGGACTTCCTGCAGGGACCTCATGGCCGAGCTTCAAAGACTTGGATGGTCAATTTCCTGGTCCTTATAAATGTCCTTAATCAAAATCTCTAAATTGCTAATGGTATGATGAGATAAGATCTGGGAATGGCTTGTAATCCGCGGAGGATATCATGGTCTAGCACTTTAGTCGCATTTAGTTGCCACTTGGGACATCTATGGTTTGATAAGACACTCAATTCTCTGCACACATTTTGCTCAGGATGCACTGCTCAGGATGGAATTTGGACCCTCCCTCACTGCTCCCCCAAGATATCATGTCCGAATCATGGCCTTGTTAAGTCTAGTGTTGCCGAGGTCAAACGTCCATCATAATTATTCCGCGCCAAAACTTGCAATGATCCCGGATGGGAAAAAAACATACATACAATGTCTATCAATGTCTTCTCTTTGGCTGAATTTTCAGACCAATTCAAAAAATCTGCGTTCAGGCTTTTTTGTGGACTGCGAGTATGTTTGCCTTTTCGGGCCGAATTGTAAGGATTTTCCAGGATTCCATGACGCAACCTCTGAACAAATCGGACAAAAGAATATAAAAGAATCAGATATTTTGGCGGAATATGAATTGACTGAATGAAAATAATGAAAGCGCTGAAAAAACCTTCGAGGTAATTCTTGGAAACCAAACTGCAGTTACACCCACAATGTCATATTCTGATACCAATTTTTGTTGCCGAGTAAAATGTTTGAAACCACCATGGTTGCAGCCCGCAACGTTAAAAAGACAAGCCCGAGCCGCGGCAGGGCCTGCCTGGGCGGTCGAACATGCAGCAAATGGGCAGTTGAGAGCATATGATGCATATGATTAGATCTTTGTAGGACAGTTACATATGGTAGGACACTTACATATGAAACAGGATATTAGTCAGTGAACTATGTGAATTTCAAACATCTTCCCATTTTTGAAGAAAATGTCTGCAGTTTCAAGCACCTTTTGCCCCTCTGTCGCCTGGCTGTGTCCTTGGGCTTCAGGGCTAAAACCTCCCCACAGGGCCGCAGGGCAAAGACTTCGCCATCTTCAGCCTGGATCTCTACCTGGAGCTTGTGGGAGCTGCTTCATTGATCCCATTGCAACATCTGGAGACAAACTGAAGCGCCGATTCACTGCAGGCAAGCCACGGTGTGGGGAGACCAAGCGCCTCAAGGAAAGGTAGCAAAAGTGGCCAGCCAACATGTTCCATTCAATTGATTCTACAGTCGATAATGGCTCCAACATGCTTCAACTAGCCAGACCAAGCTGAAATTTGATTTTATTTTTCATATTTAGACTCCATATTTAGACCACATATTTAGCGGCCACGTTCAAATCCAAGCTCTCCTACAAACCTATTTTAGAATTCTGGTTGTCTATTTCTTCGCAACAACTCTCGGTCTGCGTATGACCCCCAAGCTGCCATTGAGGTGCCATGGGTGTCCTCTGAAATGGGTCCACCGCATTTGGCCTGTGCTGGTGATGGTGAGTCAGGGCTGCGCAGCTTCCCACACTATGATCACTATGGTGACAATGATCGTCTCCAAAACATCTTCGGCTCTAATCATGCACTTCAACAAAATCATCGGAAAATGATCGAATCTCAAAACGGCAGAGCAGAATTGAGAAATTGGAGCCATTGTCACTTACTCTGCAGGAACCGGCCAAAACAGCTTGCGCTACTTCCAGCGCAGTCCTGCGCCAAGTTCCGCCCACGCAGCTGCAGCCTAATGTGGCAGCATTGTGGCAGCAGTTCCATCCCTCCTTGTATCAAACAATATCTACAGTAGGAGGCCCTCAGACATCTAAATCTGTCCAAGTGGCGCAGGCGATGATCCGGGCGAAGACAGTCGCTGCTGCGCAGCAGGTGGCTTGGGTGGTCGGGATGCGCCAAAGCCGCGCATGGATCAAGCATGAGCCGATGGAAAGCCGCGGCCGAATTCTGTCATCTTAATTCACATCTCTTGACAGCTCTTGACTGTATATGCCCCCGACTTTGTGACCTTGCCATTGCAATGGTTTTACTCTACCTTTGTGGGTGCTGGTCTCGATTTGGGACGTGGAAAATGGATGAAAATGGATGAAAATTGATGAAAATGGATGAAAATGAGCAGTGACATCAAGCTTGGCAATTCCTGCTGCAATGCGCCGTGTGAAATCTCTGCCTTCAAAGAGGTACGACGTGTGAATAGCAACAATTTGGGCAACGTTTTCTCTGATTTCCTACCCTTGGCCCCCTGACTACATGCAACCTACTGGCAGCGGGGCGAGGCACTATGCAAAGTCGTCCAAGTATATTAGTCAATATTAGTCATACCCCTGTGTCTGATCTCTTTGATCTCAGTGAATTTCAGCAACAAAAAGACCACACAGGCGCCAAAGGCTGTTGCTCACCCCACTTCCAGCTGCCCAAGGACTTCCCAAGGCCAAGCAACGTCTCGAGGCTTTCTGGAAGTGTCCGTCCGATCAACGGTCTCGATGGGGGCAGGGAAACCGACCTCTGCAACATCCAATGCTGGCTGCAACGGTTGGCTTAAAGCGCTTGAACCTGACTGACACTACAAACACTATCTGCAATGATACCTCTCCGTAAGGGAAACAGCACTTACGCAAGTCTCTCTCTCTCTCTCTCTGAGCCAATACTCCTTGCATTCAATTCAGAATTCATGCATCTTGGAGGTTCGGCAAGGGAATAGTGGCCTACTTTGCTTTTAGGAAAAAACTCTGGACTAGAGGTTGGATCAACTGTGCTTCTTTCACATACTTTCACCCTCCCGGGAATAGCATGGATCACAACTATCTGCAAGTCTTAACGAAATGATTTCTCTTTCCAGCTGCTCAACCAACAGCAAAGACCAGCCCCATTGGAAGTTAAGTGGCACGAGGGGACGCCGGTGCACCGTAGCATGATGATACACATAGAGTATCTCGTGCCTCAGAATTGAGAATCAGTGGGTGGTGACTGTGCTGCATTGCGTCTGCACAGGACGTCTCTATCAGGTTAGATACTGAGTTGACGACATCAAGGAGAAGCAAGATCTACGCCCATGAAATTCTATATGTTTAAGTGAAAAGAAGTCGGGCTGTCAATGACTTGAGCATTGGAAACCCACGTGTTGTTTGGGACGGGAATGCCGCGGAATGTGGCAGGGACTCGGCTACTAAACTTTACAAAAACTGGCGGCAACTCCAAACCAGGTTCAAATGATTTTTCTACACTGATGAACTTGGTGATGATGGTTTTAGATGCTTTAACAGAGATCTTTGAGTGGATTGGCATCCAATCTTCAGCTCTAAGTTTTGGAAAGGGTCCAGAATTGTTTGTTTTTTTTCCGTTTTGGGATTCTTTTTTGGATTTCCTGTTCTTGCTATTTGCGGCATTTTGGAGCTGGAAGGTGCCATTTCAACGGTATTTGCAGCATTTTTGAGTTCGAACATCTCATGTTCCATGGAATTTGCAACATTTTGGTGCTACGTGCGAAGCTGCCATGTCAACGGTATTTGCAGCATTTTTGAGTTCGAACCCCTCATTTTCCATGGAATTTGCAACATGTTGCTGCTCGAACTGTTCATGGAACATGGTAGTTTGCAACTAGGGTTCACTTAGGGTTGGTTTTAGATGGTTTTAGGGTTTAGTTTAGGGTTTCTGTTAGGGTTGGTTTTAAGCTTGTTTGAGCTTTAGAATCTATTTATGGTTGGTTTGGGGATTTATTTAGGCTTGGTTTAAATCTATTTATGTAGGGTTAGCGTAGGGTTCATCTAGGGTTGGTTTTAAGGTTTACTTAGGCTTGGCTTAAGATCTATTTAGGGTTAGTTTAAGATTAGGGTTGGTTTTAGGGTGTATTTAGGCTTGGTTTAGATCTAGTTAGGGTTGGTTTAGGATCCGTGTAAAAATTGGTTTAGGGGTTCTTTGGGGTTTGGTTTAGTTTTTTTTTTTTAGGCATGGTTTGAGATCTATGTAGGGTTGGTTTAAGATCTTTTTGGGGTTGGCTTTAGGGTTTGTTTAGACTTGGTTTAGGATCTTTCTAGAGTTGGTTTAGGACCTATTTAGGGTTGGTTTAGGATCTATTTAGGGTTGGTGTAAGGTTTATTTAGGCGTGGTTTAACATCTATTTGGGGTTGGTTTAGGATCTATTTAGAGTGGGTTTAGGGTTTATTTAGGAGTATATAGTTTCAGATTTATTTATATAGGGAATGTTTAGGGTGTACTTCGAGTTGTTTTAGTGTTGTTTTGTTTGTTTGGGGTTGTATTTAGGGTTGATTTAGGGATGATTCAGGGTTTATATATGTCTTATATGATGCGTCTTCGGGTTTATTTACCGTATGAGAAACAAAAGAAAAGCAGGAAAAAGCAGAGAAGCAGGTAAGCAGAAAAGCAGGGAAACACATAACAACTGGAAAAGCAGAAAAGCACGGAAAAACAGAAAAGCGGAGAAGCAAAGAGGCAAAGAAACAGAAAAGCAGAAAATCAAAGAAGCACAGAAGCAAAGAGGCAGAAAAGCAGAGAGCAGAAAAGCAGGAAAACGCAGAAAACCAGAGAAGCAGGCCAGCAGGGAAGAGGGGAGAAGCAAAGAAGAAGGGAAAAGCTGAAAAGTTGAAAAGCAGAAAAGCTGAAAAGCAGAAAGCAAAGAAGCTGGGAACCAGAAATTGAAAAAACACGGAAAAAACAAACTCAAAAAAATAGCCATCCCTTTGGAAAACCCAGGTTTGATTTGCTGCGATGATAGTACATGGCCAAGATGCCCCGTTCTTGGCGACACTTGGTGAGATGCCTCCTCAAGCTGACAAACCCAAAAAAGAAACTACACCCTGCACGTCCCTGCCCTATGAACCTATCTGGCTACATACCAAAATCTTCACACATGTCCAGCTGACTTACCACCTCTCCACATCCACATGCGTTGCTACTCTTACCACCTCTGGGGAGGTCAGGGTGCAAGGAGAAGTGAAGTGAAGATTCAACTATGCAAAAAGCTATATAAAAGAACAGTCAATTTAGGTTCGCGTCTTCACAGAATCATAACATCTAAACACTGTTGACTCTGACTCCTGAAATCACCAGCAGAACTACTAACCGGCCATCCAGTCAGAAACAAAAAGTCGCCCCCGCAGCTCCTTGGAAGCATTTTGAATTTGCTTTCGGCAGCCTCACGGGGGGCAGGAGATTTTCCGCTGGCAGAGGAAGGTATAAAAAGTGGTTGTCATTTTTGCTTCCTGCAGTAAAAGTCCAAAAACTGCAACAAGTGAGACATACTGCACCTCATTTGATTGGATGCTGATTGATGGAATATACCCCCTCTTTCTTTTGTTGTGCAACTGTTGCCACAACTGCTGCACAGGAAGACCATTATAAACGATATTAAATGCACTCCTATGCCCATATATGCCCATTACATAAACTCGGATGGGTCCAAAAATGTAGACAAGTCGAGGATGATCCACATGAAGCTATGCTCCTTTGTGGTCTCAGCGCTTGCGGCGCTGCCCAAAGGCAATGCAATGATGCATCGAAGCAACTCTTCCACAGTTTCAGGTCCAAATGTTCTTCCATCTCTCCGTCAGCTCCATCAAGCCAACTTGGGTAGAAACCTAGGTGCAACGAATTAAGGGTCACTACAGACATGGCCATGACCACCAAGGGTCACTATTACTATGGACCATTTGGATGCACCCATTTTTTCTTTTCCTTTCCAGCTGATGCTCCAGGCCAAGGAACTTGCAGAAAAAACATGCGGGGGTAGAAGCAAAGATGCTTCTTGTCGCTCAGACTCCAAAACTCGGCCCTGGATAGCTGGTGGATATTGGTGGATGCTGGTGGTTAGGGCTGGAATCCATGGTGAACCCCAGCAGTGTGAGGGACTGGACCCAATCCTGAAGCCTGACAATCACAACCCTTGAGGCCCTTGAGGGACAGGGAAGGCAGTCATGGGGTAGTTAGCTTGTGGGGAAGCCATTCCTGTTGCTACTCCGATCAATTTTCCTGCCTGAGCACCGGCGACAATGCCTTTCTGCACATTTGGCACCTGCGCCCAATTTGGGTTAGAAATGCAGTCCACATGTGTTGGCTCTTGAACACATATTTTGTTGAAACATACATGCATATGTAATGTATGGTGTATAAATATGTATATATATATATATATATTTATATTTATATATGGGTGTGTGTGTGTGCATGTATGCATATGGATAAAAAAAGGAATATAATATGTATATTACTTGAGGCCGGGGGTGGATGACGAAAGCTAGCGGGGTAGGAGAAAGAAGGAAGGGAAGAGGTGAGTTGCGGAGGGACTGTCATCATCGTGTCGCGGCATTGTTCGTCCCAACGAGGATGCAACAATGATATATTGATATATGATATATAACAATGATATATAACAATGATATATATGGGGGAGGGGGCAGGGGGGGCCCTTTCGCGGGAAAAATCACGTGATGTCCTTGGGGAGCCCCGGAATACGTGCTAAAGCAAGAAGACTCTAGCGAGCTGACGCTAGCTTTCGTGAGAATGACAACAATTGCCAATAATGATAAAATGTAATTGAATAACGATGATGATGATGATGATGATGATGATGATGATGATGATGATGATGATGATGATGACGAGGATGATGATGATGATGACGATGATGATGACGATGACGATGACGATGACGAGGACGATGAGGAGGACGATGAGGAGGACGACGATGATGATGATGATGATGATGAGGACGAGGACGAGGACGAGGACGATGGAGAGGACGATGACGATGATGATGACGATGATGATGACGATGATGATGATGATGATGATGGTGATGGTGGTGGTGGTGGTGGTGGTGGGGCCCCCCCCCTTTCGCGTGAAAAATCACGTGATGTCCTTGAGCAGCCCCCCCAATACTTGCTAAAGCAAGAAGACTCCAGCTAGCTGACGCTAGCTTTCGTGATATATATAATAAACACTTGTCATGTTGTGTTTCTGACTGCTGCCTGATATTGTACATATCATATATTACATATTATGTTATAGTATTTCATGTCATTTTTATAATATCATATATATATATATGTGTGCATGGGATTATATGGGTATGACTCAAAAAATGGGTATGGATCGTTCTGCGGTGATCCGGATGCATGGAATGAGTAAGTTCATATAAGAGGTTTGATCCGGACCTATTATTGAGAAGGCATACGGTATACTAAAGTGGCCTGGTATGGAGCAAGGGTATGGGTCCAGGGTATGGATAATATCCTTCGAGATGTATGGATCATGGGTATCGATCGGGGCTAAGAACACGCTGGCGATTTATGTGTGTTTACTCATGTCTACATGGGGTGGGGCGGGGTGGGGTGGGGTCAATAACGTTCATTTTGACTTGCACACGCAGTTGACGCTATGCTAGTGATTTCTAGAACCACGTAACATCCGAAACCTTTCTTATGGCTAATAAAATCCTATTCGAATAGATTCGAATAACAACAACGATGGAAATACTGAGGGACGCCCAAAATCACATGACACATGATGCAAATGTGCTTGGCACCATGGTGAAACAACTATTTTCTCCGGAAAAAAATGCGTTCGTGAGCATGGACATCACCCCGGGGGATATGAATGTCTTTGTGTCCATATCTATATCTTAATATCTATAATTAATGTCTATAATCTATAATGTATATATATATCATATCTATCTCTACTGTATCTATATCTATCTATATCTAAGATTCTAGATGCATATTTCTACTTGAGACTTAAGATGGGAAAACCGTTTCCCCACACACTGTTCGCGCCTGGGAAGACCATCTTCGTTGTGCTCGAAGCTGCACCTGCGGGGGCTAATCCCATCCCAATGTTAGTTACACCCCCCATTCTATGGCCACAAATTATCTGTAGATCCCTTACTAAACCATGGTTTCTGAGCGTTAATATTTTTTGGGTGGTATATAATAGATGTTAAAGTTCCCAAAATTCTACCCTGGCGGCTTTTTTTTAATCACTCTTAGGCTCTTAGGTTTCCATAGGTGTCATCTTGAAAGCGCCACTCAATGCTCAGTCCATTTTCTATGGCGAATAGCGATAGTCACACGGCGTGCCGCTCCCAAATGCTCTTGGCTGCTGAACCAAGTCGGTAATCTGACAAAAGGCAAAATTTGCGCACTTTCCGGTTGCTAACATCCTGCTGGTTTCACGCAAACTCTGAAAAAAGGCCAGCGTTCCTGAAGAAAAACCACCTCAGAATGGTAGAGTACCTGCATGTTTCTGCCACATCATCCCAGGTGGATGTTGGAGAGGTCGAATATTCAAGATTTACAGTATATAATGAAGTTCAAACAACAATGAGTATTACGACATATTACGGCCAAATTAGGGAAAAAATACGAAGAGCACAACACAGCTTGCATTCCGTGCTTTAGATGGACGAAATATTCAAACCCCTTCTATCATGTACAACCTCCTCGCCCCCAAAGTTCAATGTTAATGCAACCTGAAGATACCTGAAGTGCATTAGCCCCAATGGACGAAAGAAATCAAACCCCTAACATCATTTTTGGTAACATGCGCGCTGAAACATTGAGATTTGGGGCGCGGGGGTTCAACATAGTGCGTGTTGCAGGGTTTGAATATGTTGTCCATCTACTGTAGTAGACGAAGAACCCAAATTTACACAAACACCCAAAAAAAATCTGGCATCTCCCAGAATCATGGGCGTCAATCCCCAAGCTTCTGTATTTCCGTGGCATCTTTGCGCAAAAGTTCTTGGCTCCAGACAGAATATCTGCCACTGAGACTAGGATGAAAATCCGGTAGTGGCGGTGGGGAAACTGCAAACTGGGTCTCAAACTTAAGTAAGAGAAACAGCAGTTTTCAACAAGCACCTGGGCCACTTGTCCTCCTAAGTCTTGCTTTGAGCCAGGCTCCAGCTTAAGCATCACACATATCACATACTCTTTCCATTTCTTAAACATGCACCTATCATGTCTACCTATGTCTACCTATGACAAGCCGCAGATGTTTACAGCTGGAGTCTGACCCCCAACTCCTAGGGGATCTCCTCGGCTTGGAGCGATTCACTGAGTTTCGCTTTCTTCGTGGGAGGCTCGGCCACCTGTGTCTCAGCAAATCAAACATGGCAGGCCGCAGGCAAATGTCGTGGAAACCATGAAATCCCCATCCATCAAGAATAATCATATAAATTTACAGCTGTAAAATTGTTGCACTAAACTAACAGGGAAATTTCAAGCCGGCGATATCAATTATGGGATCCAAATAGTTGTCCTAGCTCTGTTTCTTCAGCCGTTGTGCAGTGTCAGATGCTGCTACACAAGATGTTTGTTGCGTGTTTAGTTTGGGAAGTTTGGAGCAGCTGGTTTGAATCCATCTCATGCGTCACGTGGGCGGGTCGGACTTACATATAAAGCCCGTCATAAAAAATAAAAATAAAGGACCGGATAACCCCACATGTCAATTTCTTCCAACAAACCCAAAACAGGTGTGAAAATGGGATGGGGAAGACAGATTTTGTGAAATAAGTGTGTGTGTGTGTAACATCTGAATAGATGTAAAATTTCTCTCTCTTTTTCTTCCTTTGTCCTCTCTCTTTCTAATTCTAAATTCAATGCAGGGGGATGGAGAGGACATATGAGGCTCCATCCAACGAAGCTCCTCATATGATCCTAGGATATCACCAGGGACGCCTGGTGACGTACCTGCAGTTCGAATTTTCTGGAATAGCATGGGGCCAAGCTAAGAACCCCAAAGACGAACATGATACATTTGCACGGTTGTCACAATCTGAACTTCACGTCGTGTCGCATCAGAACCTTCCTCAGAGCAAGGACGTAGAAGTACTTCTATTATTCGTAGGATGCATCGGTAATTTCATTGTTTCGTATCTAATCTGCATGTTTCAGGATTCAGTTCCTGCCGGATCATATAATGATCCATTCTTGTCTAGTGTGATTTTCATGGTGGCTCCGACATGGTGCCATGGAGCCATTTGAGGCAACCCTCTTCAGGGTGAGTGTTGACAGTCCTGAATTCTGAATTCACACATTTTAACTTAGTAATTCGTTTAAGTAAAGTGCAACAGTCAGCCTTTCGGTTGTGCACCGTTTTTGGGTATTCTCGCTGCTCCGGCTGTCCCTTGAGACCCTTTGAGAATTGCATTCCTTACAGAGTGAGGCCGTTCTGAACCGCCAGAAACTCCATTTTTTACTAACTGCCGCAATGACATCATTTCAAGACATTGTGAAAAGGCAGGCACACGTCTTTCAGGTGTGGTCTTTTTCCTTTTGGTTGTCTGGTGAGGTGAAACATATTGTGCACCTAATTCGTTGGAACTTGAAAGCCGTCTTATGCCCTTGGGGCTGACTGGACTACGGGCCTGGATTGGCACAACGCACGACCTGTAGGTTTAGGAGCTGAATCCTGTCTTTAATTAATTGTTTTGGTTTTCTTGCCTGTCATTAACTAGTCCCCCATTTGGTCCCTAATTTTCCCCGCGTGCCTCTCCGTAATGTGTCGTGGGGTTTAGGTGTGTGCGCTGTTTTTGGTCAGGTCCGTTTTGCCGTGTAGGTTGGTTCCGGAGGTCCGTCTGTTCCCCTCCCCCCCCTGCGCTGTTTTTGGCCGTCTGCCCGTCGTGTGTCCGCTTTTTTCTTCCTCTTGCCTTTCAGGGTTGACCCGGCTCCGGCCGGGTGTGTGTGTGTAACATCTGAATAGATGTAAAACTTCTCTCTCTTTTTCTTCCTTTGTCCTCTCCCTTTCTAATTCTAAATTCAATGCAGGGGGATGGAGAGGACATATGAGGCTCCATCCAACGAAGCTCCTCATATGATCCTAGGATATCACCAGGGACGCCTGGTGACGTACCTGCAGTTCGAATTTTCTGGAATAGCATGGGGCCAAGCTAAGAACCCCAAAGACGAACATGATACATTTGCACGGTTGTCACAATCTGAACTTCACGTCGTGTCGCATCAGAACCTTCCTCAGAGCAAGGACGTAGAAGTACTTCTATTATTCGTAGGATGCATCGGTAATTTCATTGTTTCGTATCTAATCTGCATGTTTCAGGATTCAGTTCCTGCCGGATCATATAATGATCCATTCTTGTCTAGTGTGTGTGATAGAGCTGTGTGTGTGAAAGAGTTGTGTGTGAAAGTGCTGTGTGTGACAAGGAAAGGTTGTGCGTGACAATGCTGTATGTGAAAGAGCCGTGTGAAAGGCAGTGTGTGAAGAGTTGTGTGTGGAAGAGTTTTGTGTGAAAGGCTGTGTGTACAAGAGTTGTGTGTGTGTGACAATTTGCGTGTGAAAGAATTGTGTGTGAAAGGTTGTGCGTGGAAAAGTTGTGTGTGGAAGTTTGTGTGTTCAAACTTGTTGTGCATGCGTGTGTGTGTGTGTGAAAGCGTTGTGTGTGTGTGGAAGTTTGTGTGTTCAAGTTCGTGAAACAGGTGTGAGTGACAAAAATGCGTGTGAAAGAACTGTGTGATCGAGTTTGTGTGAAAGAGTTGTGTGTGTGTTGTGTATGAAAGCGTTGTGTGTGGAAGTGTGTAAATGTGTGTTCAAGTTTCTGTGTGAAAGAATGATGTTTAACAGAGATGTGTGTTCAAGGTTGTGTGTGAAAGAGCTCTGTGTGGAAGTTTGTGTGTTCGCGTCGATGCCACCAAGTGCCACG